>JASEVX010000012.1:35617221-35780427 GCA_031761405.1 Serripes groenlandicus
GCTTTAATCTGCCCTTGTAGGATATCCAACCATCTTAGTTGCCCATACAGAACCAAACAAAGAAGTTCACATTAACTGGGCGAAGAAGTATGTCAACGAGTCAAATCGAGGAGAATCAGTCAAATTTACAGGCAAAGTTCTCTATTCATATGCTGTTTCTTTCACAAAGATAAATGTCAACCTATATCAGAACATATGAATTGTAACAGCTTCTTGATATGATATTTCTTGACTTGTCTGTTTTGAAAACAACTGAGGAAAGAAACATCTGTTTTGAAAACAACTGAGGAAAGAAACATCTGTTTTGAAAACAACTAAGGAAAGAAACCATAAACACTGAAACATCTCATCATAAATAATTGTTCAAAAGTAAGAGGGTTTTGTTTTGCGCAAGTTCTCTGTGTTTACCCATTTGAGCACACAGTGAGTTATTCTGATTACTCAGAGTCTAGCATCTGGTGTTCCATGTTTGTGCCAAAATCTTTTTAAAATTGTTCGGTCAAGTATATCGATGTTGCAAAAGTGAGACTAAGGCTTTTCTGGCGACGGCGACGTCAAACATTTGCGTTTAGCTCAACGTTAAAGTTTTGATTTTAAGCTCCACTGGCCAGTCAAGCGTATGTCATGGCGAATAATCTGTCGTGCTTGCGTGCGTGCGAGCGTGCATCAACTGTTTGCTTCAAACGACTTCTCCTCCCTAACCACTTGGCCAATTGGGATGACACTTCATAGGAAGCATATTCTCAATGTTCTCCCCTAAATTCCTTCAAATAATTTGGATCCATGCAAATGTAAAAATAGTGAAAACTTAAAAAACTTCTCCGACGAAAGCGTTATGCTTATTTTTGAATAGTTTTGTAGAAATGTTCCTGGGTAACCCTTTATCAGATTCCTTTAAATCATGTCGATTGTTCGAAAACATGGCCGCAAGAGGGCGAGGTTATTTTGCCATATATAGTTATAGTGAAATTTTAAAAATCTTCTCCTCCGAGACTGTCCGGACGATTTTAAAATGATGTTGAAGAAATGCTCCTTGGGTGAACTTCTATCAGATTCCCTCAAGCCATGTTGATTGGTTGAAAAACATGGCCGCAAGAGGGCGGCGCTATTTTGCCTTATATGGCTATAGTGAAAACTTTAAAATCTTCTCCTCCGAAAGTGTCAGAACGATTTTCAAATAATTCTGTTAAATTGTTCCTAGGGTTCTGTCAAATTCCTTCAAGCCATAATGAATGGTCGAAAACTATGGCCGCCAGGGGCGGGGCTATTTTGCCTTACATGGCAATAGTGAAAAATTAAAAAGATTCTCCTCCGAAAGTGTAAGACCGATTTTCAAATAATATTGTAGAAATGTTCATTGGGTGACCTTCTATCAGATTTGTTTAAGTCATGTTGATTGGTTGAAAATTATGGCCACCAGGGGTCAGGGCTGTTTTACCTTATATGGCTATAGTAAAAACTTGAAATATCTTCTCCGACAAACGTATCTGGCCGATTTTCAAAAAAAGTTGTAGAAATGTTCATTGGGCGACTCTCTATCAGATTCCACAATGCCATGTTAATTGGTCTTAACATATGGCTGCCAGGGGAAGGGCTGTTAGCCTTAAATTAGCTTAGTGAAAACTCCAAAAACCATCTCCTCCCAAACTATTTGGTCGATTTTCAAATAATTTTGCAGAAATGTTCCTTGGGTGACACTCTACAAGATTCCTTCGAGCCACTGTGATTTGTTAAAACAAAAAACATGGCCACCAGGGGGGCGGGCTGTTTGGAGATTTAATTTTTGCATAATTGCAGTGGAGCTATACTGGGCCTCTGGCTATAGTGGAATCTTTAAAAATCTTCTTCTCCAAAAGAGTTTTGCCAATTTCCGAATAATTTTGTAGAAATGTTGTTTTGGTGACCCTTTATCAGATCCCTTCAAGCTATGTTGATTAGTTACTGTGGTAGGCATGACAAATACCATTGCATAATTCAGGTGAGCGATCCAGGGCTATCATGACCCACTTCTTTAATCAATGTTTTCCTGAGACAACAATGCATTTATATTTCAGTTGATTGATTATAATGACACACAAGATTATTCTGATCTTACAAAGTATACCCAAGATTCTACTAATTGGAACATTTATAACTTCAATGAATTTTCCTGGAATTCCTTTTGTGAGGATTCAAAAGGTTTTGGAAATGCTGTAGAGTTTAAAGCGACTAACACATCTTTCGAATAACTGTGGCAGTCTGACGAACACATCACAATAATCAAGGTGGGTGGTAAGGCTTACTGTATAATTATGTTCTTATTTTTTGTATTTTGAAAAGATAACATTTTTGGAGACAGAAAAAACGTACATATAGCATGTGGATATGTTAACCCTTTCCCATGTACAAAAGCTTTCTGATGCCTCTGCAGCAGACAACTTTGGAAAATATATTGCTCTTATCATTTTTTAATGATAATCCTTTCGTTTACAGGAAAACAAAAATTGTTTTGCCTAGATGATATCAAAGGCGTCTGCTGTAGATTTGTTGTATGTAAGAAATGGTTAGTAATTGTAAAACAGTCACTTTATTCTATCGTACATTTAATGATGAAAAGTTATGTTAGTGGAAATACTATATTTTCAATAAATGTTCAGACATTTCACTACTGGTATAGTTATATCTCAATATGAAAATAAAAAGGTGATCTGTGTCATGGTCATAACTATTCACATTGATTGGCATGTCTCGTAGACCATTAGATTAAATGACATTTGTTATCTTTAATGATTGTAAACTGTGTGAGAAATGGGAGAAATATCTTATTTTGAGTAATTTCCCCTTTTACGAGTTAAATTCAATAAATAACGGCGCCAATCTGTGTATGTTTAAACTTTTCACCACATCTTCAGATATCTGTTAACATCTACCCTTCAAAGTATTCCATCCACAATATGTGTTCTAAAGTGTGTTGGCACAATGGAAAACACTTGGCGTTTTGGTCTAGTGCCAACAAATGGAGGACCTACTAGTATCTAGCACAATCCTTCTGCAATAGAAAACAGTTAGTCATAATAGGATGGACAGTTCATTCTGAAATGCCTAGACTTTTAGCTTTCTGAGAAATAGTTTATCTGCCATCTTCATCTACCATAGCTCTAACACCAGCAATGTTTCCCCTTATTGCTGCAACAACAGGTCTGTCTACCACTACAGTTATTTTATGTGATTTTTTTTTTCCAGGGATAACTCAAAGATACAGCAGTCTACTTTAAAAACAAGGGGTGAAAGGGTAAATTGATCTTTATGCTCCTTTGTCACAAAAGTTGTCTGCTTCAGATGCTTCAAAATGTGTCTGAAGGTGGGAAAGGCTTATCAATTTGTTGTGAGAAATAAAATAATGAGAAAGGTTTTGACCTTTCCAAAATGGTTTTATTTGAAAGAAAGAGAAATTGCAGACAGCTGCTGCATTCCCTGATACAGATAAATTGACCCTTTTCCCAAATACGGACACTTTCTGATCCTGTGAAGCAGACGACTTGACCATTTCCCATATACAGACACTTTCTGATTTCTGTGAAGCAGACGACTTAACCCTTTTCCCAAATACAGACACTTTCTGATTTCTGTGAAGCAGACGACTTGACCCTTTTCCCATATATAGACATTTTCTGATTTCTGTGAAGCAGACGACTGGACACTTTTCCCATATACAGACATTTTCTGATTTCTGTAAAGCAGACGACTTGACCCATTTCCCTTATACAAACACTTTCAGATTTCTGTGAAGCAGACGACTGGACACTTTTCCAATATACAAACACTTTCTGATTTCGGTGAAGCAGACGACTTGACCCTTTTCCCATATACAGACACTTTCTGTTTCCTGTGAAGCAGACGACTGGACACTTTTCCAATATACAAACACTGTCTGATTTCCCTGAAGCTGACGACTTGACCCTTTTCCCACATTCAGACACTTTCTGATTTCCCTGAAGCAGACGATTTGACCCTTTTCCCATATACAGACACTTTCTGGTTTCTGTGAAGCAGACGACGTGACACTTTTCTCATATACAGACACTTTCTGATTTATCTGAAGCAGACGACTTAACCCTTTTCCCATATACAGACACTTTCTGATTCCTGTGAAGCAGACGACTTAACCCTTTTCCCATATACAGACACTTTCTGTTTCCTGTGCAGCAGACGACTTGACCCTTTTCCCATATACAGACACTTTCTGATTTCTCTGAAGCAGACGACGTGACCCTGTTCTCATATACAGACAATTTCTGATTTCTGTGAAGCAGTCGACTTAACCCTTTTCCAATATACAGACATTTTCTGATTCCTGTGAAGCAGAGGACTTGACCCTTTTCCCATATACAGACACTTTCTGTTTCCTGTGCAGCAGACGACTTTTGAAAACATTGTCTCCAACTCTATTCAATATTTTTACTTTCATTTATAGACTAGAGATGTTCCATATTTTTGTTGGGAATCTTTCAAAGTTGCCTGCTGCAATATTGCTGTTTTTAGAAGGGTTAAGATGCAACTGCAGCAGACATCTTTTGAAAACATTGTTGAAAAATACAAAGACAAGAAACTGTTGGATCACACTAATAACATATTCAATACAAAGACATGAACTTGTTGGTCCTTAACTTTAATCAATTTGTGAATTATAATAAATACCCGCTAATAATCATGGAAGAATAGTGTTGATTGGTTTGGTGGTTCTCTACTTGCCATCAAGTGTTAATTCTTGGGTGGAATAAATATTCTCGTGCGTGATTTTCCTGACATTTATATATTTCCAATGAGACGATTTTTGAACAGTAGTCCAAGTTTTTCACATGTCAAAGGGGGAAATGAAGACCTGTGGCCGTATGCCAAATATATAGTACTTCAAGATGACTATCGATCGCTTTTAAGTGGGTATTTGCATATTATTTAGAATCTGAAACGTAAATTTTATAAATAATAACAATAGTTTCATTTATTTAGCAGTTGTTTTTCTTTCTTTCTCTCTCGGGCTTGTCGAATTCCTCTTCCAGTTTGTCCTTTCTGTAAATGTCTTCACTCATTTTAGGCTGGATCAATACAGTCATCTGAAAAAAATGGTTGGAACAAACCACGGTATGTTTGTCGGACCTTTCCAAAGTGTTCGCATCGAGTGCACCGCCTTTATCAACATTTTCCTTACTGTCTTGTCCTTTGGGAAGCTTTGAAAGCTAACATCGTCCTTCGCATGTTAAAACACCCCCTACCACACAATCTTTGGGCATTTTCACGTTTTATTTCTCTTTAATTATTCCAAATATATCGATGCGTTCACGATTTACTCTGTCAACAAAATGAAAGCCTGTATTGAATTCCTCATTGGCACGTCACTTCCGGTATATTTTACGGAAATTGCCGATTTTTTTTTTTCGTTAATCACGACCTAGCTTATTTTGAGCCCGGATTTTAAATGCTTATTAAAGTTACTTTTTTTATACTTTTCAATGAAATTTTTTATCATATTAGGTTTATATGACTTTTCCCTACATATTTATCGCGTATTTGAATGCCATTCTTGGTTTCCTTTAAATAATAACCGGTATTTTAATAGATGTTTGCTTTCAAAAGATATGATGAGAAGTTGTAATGTTGGTGTGATTTTTATTTTTTACTCTTCGTTATCTAGTCAGAATGATAATATCAAGTTAACCACATCAATGATCTGTCTGTCTGACTAAATGGCAAATCACTTAGTACAAATAAGTTTGTCCAAAAATGTAAATATATGTTTGATTTGTTTAATAAACTTTTATTTAATATACTATGTAATTGGTCTTTGTTATTTCCTAGTTTATGGTTTGGTTTTATCCATTTATACATTTACAACATTGCTTTGAAAATATCTGATGAAAAGTTGTAATGATAGCTGTATCCGGAACATTGGTTTTGATATTCAGCTGAAAACCTTGTGACTTAAGGAAGAAGAAAAACATTAACTTTGGACATTTCCTCTTTTCACACTTTTTTTTACAAAAGCCTGCTATTGTAATGGAGGCATCTGAATTGTATACATCTTGGAAAATTTAATCATCATCATTATCATTAATTAATGGAGGATACAAGTTTGACATTGCAACACATTTTGAGTATTTTATATGCCTGCATTGACAAGGTTATTGGCGTTTGCTCTCCAAAAGAGTTTTGAGTATACCTCGAGTATACCTCGAAGCTAAAGAGCGTCAATGGGAGATAATATTTCAAGGGGGATAAAAGGGGTCATTGCACAGGGCTTATTTTGTCTTTACGAATAGTTTTACACTGATGTAGATTTCTTTTTACAGAG
This sequence comes from Serripes groenlandicus, assembly GCA_031761405.1. Taxonomy (NCBI): domain Eukaryota; kingdom Metazoa; phylum Mollusca; class Bivalvia; order Cardiida; family Cardiidae; genus Serripes; species Serripes groenlandicus. The sequence goes on from JASEVX010000012.1 coordinate 35,623,550, forward strand.
CTACTCATTACCCACTTTACTGAATGCAGAAGACATGGTAAAAAGGCTATGTATGAATCTCACCCTATAAGCGACCCGTGTTTCATTGACATATCGTGTAGAACGATGATTGTTATTACTCCGCAGATGAAGTCTGTTTGGCTATGACGGAATCACAGCGTCAGTTGGTCAGTGGGTCTGTTGGTTTTAAACCTTTCCCACTTGTAGACGCATTTTGAAGCAATAGCAGTAGACGACTTTTGACAACATTGTGGACCAAGGTGAAACTGCTCATGATTTTCAACTTTATTTAACAAGTAAGTGTTCTTTACAGAGATCTTCCAATGTTTTGCCTGTACAATACCTTTGGAAAGAACACAAAAAAGTTTAGGAGAAAGAGAAAATGCTTATCAAAAACTGTCTGACTAAAAGAGTCTTAACTGCTTTAAAGAGTCCTAAATGTAGCTGTTATGCTACTCTATGCTGACTTTAGTTTTATACTTATTCTTCAGAGAAATGATAAACTCGATCATTACCACATACAACTCATCTTACTTTGAAAACATATTGGCAATAGTATGGAAGGTAGGATCATTTAAAATATTTGAAAACATTGTGACGTAAGTAGAAATTGTTCATCATTAGTTGCGAGTTTCTGCTTTTGGAACAATATTTTTAGATGCTGTCACTAGATGTATTTGCAGGTGGGAAAGGCTTCACTAGCCACATAAACTTAAGATAAGAAAATTATTTGGAAAGTAAAGTCAAATTTAGAACATGTGATGAAAATGAAAGAGAAAACCAGGAAACACTTGGGTAGGTGAACTGGCTGAATTTTTTGTTTTAAGCACAGTTAACCAAAATCAATAAATCAATCAATCAATCAATCAAAATGGTATTGCTTATAATGTGTGATCATTGATTGCAAAGCTTTAAAGCTTCAGTGCATTTTTGCATTTTTCATAGCCTTGCATGCATACATACATAAATAAATACATACATACATACTTACATACATTACATACATACATATATGATTAAATATTAATATTGTCACTTTGGTTCGAACAAAAAGGTTTTATTTCTAAACCCAGATAAGAGGTCCAGATAAGGAGGTGTATTCAGCTCTTTTTCCCACAAATTCTCCCTTATTATTAAAGCAAACCCTATGTTGTTGGTACTTAAAATAATCATCTCACTGATACATTTTTTTTGAGTACCCACAACATTTGGTTAGAGGGTCAAAAAAGGATGTTTGAACATGCTAAACGCCCATTATCTAAAGCTCTGTAAACCTGTATCCTGCCTTACCTCAGATATGTTGGACTCATCCAAATTCAAATTAGCTGAAGATCATAATAGAAAATGTCAAAAATCATCTACTGTGCAGGCAGTCTAACCCTTTCCCTCATACAACAGCTGTAGCAGGTGGCTGTCTACTAAGCAACAATATGGAAAAGCTGTGGACACGAAAGCATGATTATTGAATAGTATTGGGAATATCGTGGCAAAAGAACTTTCACATCATGAAAAGTTTCATATTTTGCTACAATGTTTTCTATAGTTGTCTGCTGCAGATATGTCAAAATGCGTCTGTATGTGGGAAAGGGTTAACACTAAATGTATTAAAAGGATATAGGTTGCTATGATACATTTATACTCAAGATAATCATGTCTTGTCTGTGAATCCATGTATGATGTGTTATGTATTTACTTTTGTCTTACATGTACAAAGTCAGAACTCTATATATCATGCGTATTTTATTCCATAATCTCTTTTTTCGTATTTCATACCCTATGTTGTTGTCGCGTAAAAGAACTCTCATTGAGACGATTATTTTGAGTACCTACAATATAGGGTTTGGTTTGGTTATGAAAGGGTGATGAATTGATAAGTTTACTCCCGTTCCCCATCTTCTAGAGATCTGTATGAGATACATACCTTTCACACATATAGACGCATTCTGACGCATCTACAGCAGACAACTTTTAAAAACATTGTGACAAATGGAAAAATTGCTCAAAACGAGCAATTTTTCCTTTTGTCACAAAGTTTTCAACTTTTTTCTGTAATAATACCTACAATTATAGAGATTTACCATATTTTTGAGTAGACATTTTCAAAGAAGTTTGCTGCAGATTTGTTGTATATGTTGGAAAAGGATAATCACCTGTTTGTCAAATGTTCTTGTTTAAACAGAGCTATTGCATGCCTAATAGACCTTTACCAACATACAGACACTTTCAGACGCCTCTGCAGAAGATGCTTTTTGAAAACATTGTGGCAAAAAGAGAAATTGCTTACAATGATCAATTTCTCCTTCTGTCACAATGTTTTCAACTCTATTCACTAACTTTACTTTCATGTTTGAAATCTTCCATATTTTTGCCTATATGTTTTCAAACTCGTCTGCTGCGAAAATGGTGTATGTGGTCAAGAATTAACACTTTCCCTCATACGACAATTCCGCAGCAGACGACTTTGAACATATATTGTCAAAAAAAAGAAAATCTCTATAATTGAATGGATAACCTATGACTAAAAGTGGAAAACATTGTGGCAAACGGAGAAATTGCTCGTTTTGAGCAATTTCTTCTTTTGTCACTATGTTTTCAAAAAGCTGTCTGCTGCAGAGGCGTCTGTATGTGGTAAAGAATTAAGGAACATATTTAACACCCTAGCAGACCAAATGTCAATTTTATATTAATATTTTTTGGTCCGATACATCCATTTGACACATTTTTAAAAACAATATTGTGAAAAAAGGAAAAAGGAAACTTGCATGGCTGTTTTTACAAACTTGAAAACATTGATTTATGAACAGTTTTGTAGTTAACAGTTAGTGTATATTTATGGACATTTTGGCAAGTTTATTTACAACTGATCATTTCTCACATACAACACATCTGCAGCAGACGATTTATCTATAATATCTATGCAAACATTTCAAAACTCTCTATCAATAAATGTTTAATTGTTGTATAGAGTTGAAACCATTCAAGCAAAATGTGAAAGTGCTCACTATGAGCAAGTTCATTTTTTGCCACTAAGTTATCAAAAGTTGCCTGCTTCAGCGGCGTCAAAATACTTCTGCAAGTGGGACAGTATTCATATGACCTGATGTTCAAATTTGTACTTTTGTTCAAACCCTTTCCCACATATAGACGCTTTCTGACGCCTCTGCAGCAAACGACTTTTGAAAACATTCTGATAAAAGGAGAAATTGCTCAAAACGAAAAAAAAATCCTTTTGCCATAATGTTTTCAACTTTTTTGTCAGTGTTATACCTACATTTTGAGTGATTTTCTGTGTTTTTGCTTAGATAATTTCAATGTCGTCTGTTGCAGATGTGTTGAATGTTGGAAAGGGTTAAGAATATGTTTTAATGAATTTAGATTTGATAGACTGTAACAAATCAATTGTAAAAAATGTGCAGGACCCTACCTTTCATGTTTATAATTATGAATGTCCTATTTCAAAATGTTTATCTATACAAGATCATTTCCATGTTGTATTCATAACCTTTCCCAAAGACAACAAATCTGCAGCAGCTGACATTAAAATCGTCTGGGGAAAGATATCAAAATAAATTATGGATGAAGGTTTAATTTAACCCTTTCTGACATACAGCAAATCTGAAGCAGTCAAATTTGAAAACATACCCGAACAAAATTGGAAACTACCTTCAAATGAAAATACAATAATTGAATAGAGTTGAAGACATGGTTACAAAAGGAGAAATTGATTATTTTGAGCAGTTTTTTCTATTGTCCTCATGTTTTCAAAAAGCCGTCGGCTGCAGAGGCGTCAGAAAAAAGTTGAAAACATTGTGGCAAAAGAAGAAATTTCTTATTTTGCCAAAATGTTTTCAGATGCCGTCTGCTGAAGATGTGTCAACATGCGTCTACGGTTGGGAAAGGATTACATTTTGGACTGACACAACCTCCTTCTTCAGACCAACATAATTCATTTATATATTCATTTGAATTGTTCATACAAGGTTTTTTTTCAAATTCACACAACCTTTTACAAGCTTATTTTCAACTTATTTTTCCTATGTGCACAAGCTCATACAAGCTTTTTTTTTCAAATGTGCACAAGCTAATATAAGCTTATTTTCAAATTCATACAAGCTTATAAAAGCTTATTTTCAAATACATTATGAGCTTATTTTAAAATTCACAACTTATCAGTAGCAGACATATTTAAATATGTTCCTGCAAAAATATGATCAAATTGAAAGTGTTGTTATTGAAAAAAGTTGAAAACCTTGCGGCAAAAGGAGAATTTGCTCATTATGAGCAATTTTTCCATGTGTAAACAGGTTTTCATAAAACATCTGCTGCATATGTATTAAAACGGGACTGCAAGGGAAGAGTTACCCCTTTCACACATACAACACATTATAAAAAACAAATAGGCAAAACTATGGAAAATCTCTATATATGAGTATTAGAAAGCATCTGTATTAGGGAAAGGGTTAATACTGAAATAGCCTGTCAATTCCAAGTATCTCATGTACTTTTTTTATATGAGTGTGCAAGCTTATGCGTTCAAACCTTTAAACAAGAGTATAAGGAGCTTGCAAGCTGATGAGCACAAGCCTTAAGTCTTTCCCTCATACGACAATTATGCAGCAGACGACATTGTGGCAAAAGGAGAAATTGCTCGTTTTGAGCAATTTCTTCTTTTGTCATTATGTTTTCAAAAAGCCGTCTGCAACAAATCATTCACTAGATTTACTGCTTGATGAAGGACACAGATCATATTTGACATTTCGAGGGCTAAATGCAAACGCTGTAACTACATCTTGTTCAAGATGTAGTTACAACCGTTTCGCATGAAACCATCACATTTTGTACGACGAATGAAATTTGAAAACATAGTCTGAAAAGCAGGGGTTGATAACAACAAAATTTCAGTCTAAAAAATTCAGATATTTTCTAATCACACGACTCTTTTAAAATGCCATCATTGGTTTGAGAAGGGATGGGTTAAGGAAAATGTGACCTAATTTTGAAATAACACATTTTACACATGAAATGAAGTTAATAAATGGCGTCCCACAAACGCATATTGAATGAAGTGAAATCATATTTCATGGACATCCCATTACCATATTTGAAATTTTGATCTGATATGATGTACGTGACAATGTTCATGTACGTGTGCTGTAAAATAGGCAGGTTCAGTCCAACCTGTGTTTAAAGACCACCAATGGGAAGAGAACAGTCTGGTCTTTGTTCACATGTGGTCTTTAAATACAGGGTCATTTATGCAGAAAATGAGTTATTGGAAAATTAAAAGTGGTTGCTATAGACGGGAAATGCTAAACAAAGGTGGTCTTTAGCACAGGTTTGACTGTATATGATAAGTTATGTTATTCTTGTTACAGGTTGAGGGTACTGGGAAACAGAGTATACACACGTTTTTAAAGGTTCTTCAAGGGCTTCGTGAATGGGAGACTTGCAGCCCAGGCATAGCTGCCTCTACTGAATACAGCCGAGAGCGAATCGTTGAAATGACTATCGAGGAATATGAGCTGTGGTTCAAGCAACAATTCCCATTTGTTACCAGACCTCAAACAGCGCCACCTTCTTCAAAAACGGAGCAGAAAAAAAGTGGTCAAATAGTGCTACCATGCGAAAACATCCGGGACCTCATTGACCTGTGCAGTCAGCATTTGCTAGAAGGGTTCAGCATTAATTTATTTATTTTGTCTGTTTTCACTGATCTGTTTATTATGATTTGTAAACCATTTACTTTCCAAGTAAACTAGAATGATGACATTACATGATATGACTTATAATCAATAACTAAGTTGTGATTCATGAAGACCAATATTAACGTATTTATTACAAATGTATATTAACCATTTCACACATACTCACATTTTCTGATGCCTCTGCAGCAGACGACTTTTGAAGAAATTTCATAACGATCAATAACTCCTTTTGCCACAATCATTTCAACTCTGTTTGATTATAATACTTTCATTTATAGGGAGTTAACATCGTTTTGCGTAAAAATGTGTTTACATAGTCACATCTGCAGCTGCGAGCAGACAGCTTTTAGAAACATTGTGACAAAAGGAAAAATTGCTCATAAATGAGTAACTTTTAATTTTGCCTAGGACGTTACAGCTAAAACATGACTAATATCACGAAAAGAGCAATGCATGAAATGATAAGTAAGAATAAAGGGATATCAAAGTTACTCTTCATAACACTAATCGAGATTTGTTCTTTGCGAAGCTCGAGTATCCTTTCTCTGATTTAACATTTCCCACATCTGTAGCAGACGACCTTGAACACATTTAGTTAAACAAACATGGAAACTCTCTGTATATTTAAGAATAAATATTGAATTAAAGAGGCGTCAGGAGTTAAAAACTCAGATAGCATAGACATTATTTATTGTGAGTGAGTTTCGAAAAGTCAAGCCTGCAGCCAGCAGAGTCGTCAAAAGTCATGTAAATAAAAACAACGGATAAACACTGCAGTAAGTGTAACTGACTGAGTGTTGGTTATGACTCTTTCCAAGCAAATACAAATTAAACGGCAATACGTAGTTCCAAGAACTACAATAGTTACCGCCCCTGTCGGCCATTTTGTTAAAAAGAGGAAGGACAAATCAGTGTATTATTTAACAATTACATGTGCACAACTAACTACACCAAGATTATTTTGTGTTACATTATTTGTCACATATTTTTTGTAATGACCACTAATAGCGTTTATCAATACAAGGAACTGGAACTATGTATACATAGTTCCCATACTACAATATTAACCTGCCCTGACAGACATTTTGATAGGCAAATGTAATATATGTTGTATAGAGAAATATCATATATTATTAAATTAAACAATTTCATGTGCACAAATAATTAAATCAAGAAGTTGATACAATCACTGATCAAAATGGCCAACAAGGGAGATAATTATTGTAGTTCTGGGAACTATGTATTGGAGAATATTTTTAATTGGAGTATTATCTTGTAATTTAATAGAATTTGTAATTTATATATTCAAGTACCAGTAAGTTGTCAATAGGTTTGTTTTAACCCTTTCCCACTTGCAGAGGCATTCTGACACATCATACACTCATAATGAGCAATTTCTCCATTTGCAACAGTCTTTTTCAACTTTTTTGGATAATTACTCTTTCATTTATAGACACTTTCTATATTCTTGCATAATTGTTTTCAAAGTGGTCTGCTGCAGATTTACTGTATGTGGAAAAGGCTTAAAGTAACTGTGGTGCTCTATTAGTCTGAGTAACAACTGTTTAACCCTTTCCCACATATAGACACTTTCTGAGGCTTCTGAGGCTTCTGCATTCGATGACATGTCTTTTGAAAACATTTTGACAAATGGGAAAATTGCTCATGATGAGCAATGTATCCTTTCGTCAATGTCTTCAACTGTTTTTTATAAAAAATGCAATACTTTTGCCAAGATATTTTCATAGTCGTCTGCTTAGGATTTGTTTATGTCGGAAAGGGTTAAGCTTATCTTTACATCTTTACTTTAACACTAAACTATTTCTAGCTTTCAGTCTTAAGTCTTTCCTTTATGAATCACATATTTTCAGATATTTAAGTTTTAAGGTATAATTTTGTTGTTGATTTGTTTTTGGAAAGCCAAAGGTATGTGTTTAAAATTCATTGTATAAGTAATCCTTTCCCACATGCCATAGATCTGAAGCAGACGGCTTTGAAATGATCAAGATCAAAATTTAGAAGATCTCTGTAATTGATAGTAAGATCAAATGGATAAATTGTTCATCGTGAGCAATTTATCTTTTTGCTACTGATTTCAAAAGTCTTCTGCTTCAGAGGCTTCAGAAAGCGTCTTTTTGTAAGAAACATTTAAAACCATGTGTCGGGCAAAATCATTTTAACTAAATGTCAAATCATCATGTACATGTTATTCCTTTCCAACTTGCTGACTTATTTTGACGCCTCTGCAGCAGACGATTTTAAAAGTTACATTGGGGCCAAAGGAGAAACTGCTTATGAGAAATTTCTCCTTTTGCAACAATGTTTTCGACTTCATCCTATAATTATATTTTCTTTTGTAGAGATTACCAAATGTTTGCCTGGATGTTTTTAAAGTTGTCTGCTGCAGAAATGTTGTATGTGGGAAAGGGTAAACTCTATCCCGAATACAGGCAATAGTTGATACCTCTTTGGTTGACAGCTAAAACAAAAACATATTGGGAAATGAAAAAACTGTTAATGTTAAAATAAATCTTCTTTTCTGACAAAAGTTGTTTTCTGCTTTGTATGAAAAATATATAAAATGTCCTATTTTTCAGATGCTACTGTTTACAATTCCAGCGATCCTAAAATGTCACATAAATTGTTAAACCTTTCCCATGAACAGACACTTCATGCTGGCTCATCAGCAGACAAATTTTGAAAATATTGCTGCAAAAAAAGTAATTGCTCATGATGCGCAATTTTCACTTTTGCAACAAAGTTTTCAACTCGATTCAATAATTTTACATTCGTTTATAGAGATTTTCAATATTTTTGCCAAAACCTTTACAAAGTCGTCTGCTGCAGATCACTGTGTATGTGATAAAAGGTTAAATCACTTTTATGCCATTTGAACATATAACACATTTGTAATGATGACTTTGAAAATATTCATGCCAAACTATAAACTATTGATAATCTCTATAAATGAAAGGTAAATTAGTAAAAAGAGTTGACATATTTGTTGATTTGTGGAAAGGCATTACTTTCTTCACAATAATATAAGAGAATTGTCAAATATAGAATTATTGTTTTAAAGCGCTGTTAAGGTCAACTCTAATCCCTGGCATTTCATATGCCAATTTTACATTTAGCTTTAATTGTGTTTGTTTTGTTTGAATGTTGTTTACGCCACTTTCAACAATGTTTCAATTATATCAGTCTTTGTTGGGTTAATTGTCAGCACAGCTGTGAATTGTATTCCAACAACAGCGCATCTGTCCATTTTAAAGTCTTAAATTGACCCCATCGGAGATCAAACCGTGATCATTCACTCCCAAAATAGGTGCTCTGACCACTACACCAGACAGAGCTTCTTTATCTCAAGATAGGTTCTCTGACCACTACACCACAGATACTGTGTAACAGAAGCTTCTTTATCTCAAGATAGGTGCTCTGACCACTACACCACAGAGACTGTGTAACAGAAGCTTCTTTATCCCAAGATGGGTGCTCTGACCACTACACCACAGAGACTGTGTAACAGAAGCTTCTTTATCCCAAGATGGGTGCTCTGACCACTACACCACATATACTGTGTAACTGAAGCTTCTTTATCCCAAGACGGGTGCTCTGACCATTACACCACAGAGACTGTGTAACAGAAGATTCTTTATCCCAAGATGGATGCTCTGACCACTACACCACAGATACTGTGTAACAGAAGCTTCTTTATCTCAAGATGGGTGCTCAAACGACTACACCACAGAGACTGTGTAACAGAAGCTTCTTTATCTCAAGATGGGTGCTCTGACCATTACACCACAGAGACTGTGTAACAGAAGCTTCTTTATCCCAAGATGGGTGCTCAAACGACTACACCACAGAGACTGTGTAACAGAAGCTTCTTTATCCCAAGATGGGTGCTCTGACCACTACACCACAGATACTGTGTAACAGAAACTTCTTTATCTCAAGATGGGTGCTCAAACGACTACACCACAGAGACTGTGTAACAGAATTTTCTTTATCCCAAGATGGGTGCTCTGACCACTACACCACAGATACTGTGTAACAGAAGCTTCTTTATCTCAAGATGGGTGCTCAAACGACTACACGACAGAGACTGTGTAACAGAAGCTTCTTTATCTCAAGATGGGTGCTCAAACGACTACACCACAGATACTGTGTAACAGAAGCTTCTTTATCCCAAGATTGGTGCGCAAACGACTACACCACAGAGACTGTGTAACAGAAGCTTCTTTATCTCGAGATGGGTGCTCTGACCACTACACCACATATATTGTGTAACAGAAGCTTCTTTATCCCAAGATGGGTGCTCAAACGACTACACCACAGAGACTGTGTAACAGATCCTTCTTTATCGCAAGATGGGTGCTCTGACCACTACACAACAGATACTGTGTAACAGAAGCTTCTTTATCCCAAGATGGGTGCTCAAACGACTACACCACAGAGACTGTGTAACAGAAGCTTCTTTATCTCAAGATGGGTGCTCTGACCACTACACCACAGATACTGTGTAACAGAAGCTTCTTTATCCAAAGATGGGTGCTCTGACCACTACACCACAGAGACTGTGTAACAGAAGCTTCTTTATCCCAAGATGGATGCTCAAACGACTACACCAAAGAGACTGTGTAACAGCAGCTTCTTAAGCCCAAGATGGGTGCTCTGACCACTACAACACAGAGACTGTGTAACAGCAGCTTCTTTAGCCCAAGATGGGTGCTCTGACCACTACACCACAGAGACTGTGTAACAGAAGCTTCTTTATCCCAAGACGGGTGCTCTGACCACTACACCACAGAGACTGTGTAACAGCAGCTTCTTTAGCCCAAGATGGGTGCTCTGACCACTACACCACAGAGACTGTGTAACAGCAGCTTCTTTAGCCCAATATGGGTGCTCTGACCACTACAACACAGATTGTGTAACAGCAGCTTCTTTATCCCAAGATGGGTGCTCAAACGACTACACCACAGAGACTGTGTAACAGAAGCTTCTTTATCCCAAGATGGATGCTCAAACGACTACACCACAGAGACTGTGTAACAGAAGCTTCTTTAGCCCAAGATGGGTGCTCTGACCACTACACCACAGATACTGTGTAACAGAAGCTTCTTTATCCAAAGATGGGTGTTCAAACGACTACACCACAGAGACTGTGCAACAGAAGTTTTCTTATCCCAAGATTGGGACTCTGACCAATACACCACAGAGAATGTGTAACATAAACTTCTTTATCCCGTTCCCACATACAACAAATCAACAGCAGAAGATTTTGAAAATATTTGTCTACATGATGTAGTCAATCTGGATAAATGAAATTATATTTTATGAATTGAGTTGAAAGCAGAGTGACAAAAGGAGAAGTTTCTCATTGTCAACAGCTGTCTGCTGCAAATGCGTCTGTAGGTTGGGGAGGGTTATACCTAGCTCGACTGTTCGAAGGAAAGACTGGCTAAACTACTCGCACCAGCGTCCGCGTCGGCTTCGGCGTTGGTGTCACACCTTGGTTAAGGTTTTTGTACCAATTCACTATTTTTTCAAAACCATTACAGGTATTGCTTTGAAACTTACAACACTTATTCACCATCATTGCATCCATCAACAGACAAGAGTTCATAACTCTGTCCATGTTTTTGTAATAATTATGGCCCTTTTCCGACTTAGAATTTTGGTTAAGTTTTTCGTACTACCCCACCTTTTTTTGGCAAAACCATTAGAGATATAGTTTACAATACTTATTTACCATCTTTATCGCCATCGACAGACAAGAGTTCATAACTTTGTCAAGGTTTTTGTAAGAATTATGGTTCTTTTTCGACTTTTGGTTATGTTTTTTGTTACCAATTCACTTTTTTTCAACACCATAACAGATATTGCTTCGAAACTAACAACACTTTTTTACCATCATTACCTCCATCAACAGACGAGAGACCATAAGTCTGTCAAGTTTTCTTCAAGATTATGGCCCTTTTCCGACTTAGAATTTTGGTTTAAGTTGTTTGTACCACCCCCCTTTTTTTCAAAACAATTATAGATACAGCTTATACACTTACAATACTTCTTTACCATCAATACCTTTATCAACAGACAAGAGTAGATAACTTTGTCAAGATGTTTGTAAGAATGATGGCCCTTTTTTACTTAAAATTTTGTTTAAGTTTTTCGTACCACCCACTTTCTTTGAAAACCATTACAGATATAGCTTACACACTTACAATACTTATTCACCATCATTACCTCCATCCACAGACAAGATTAAATGACTCTGTCAATGTTTTTCTAAAGAATTATGGCCCTTTTCCGATTTAGAATTTTGGATGAGTTATTCATACAAAATCAATTTATTTTCAAAACAATTAGAGATATAGCTTAAACACTTACAATATCGTTTTACAATCAATACCTCCACCAATAGCCAAGAGTGCATAATTCAGTTAGGGTTTTTGCAAGAATTAGGATCTTTTCACGACTTATGAAGTACTTTGCTTATAAATAGTATGATAAAGTAATTGCTTATGTTTTCTGTACCACCCAAAATAGTTTTGTTTTATTGGCAAGCACGGACAAGTCGAGCATGCTGTCCTCTGACAGCTCTTGTTTAACTACTTGGCAAACTTTGAAGAGCCAGATTAACAGTGTGGATCTGGTTCTACACTGGTCGCAAAAGCCTAACAATTTTTGCAGAGTGCTTCTCAAATTCTAACTGACCACATAACAGGATTTTACATGGTTGTTTTCTTTTTTGTGTAAAATTCTATGTCTACATTTTCAGATCATGTTGTTAGCTCATTTGTGTTGAAGTTTATAGATATAATAGTTTTATCCAAGTTGACAACTTTTCATAGTATTTTATTTTATTAAATATATTTTTCTATACATATATTAAGATTTATGTTGCTGCATCAGCAGAAAGAGGGTTTTGTTGGTGTGTATTCAACCTGTGGACATATCTGAACATTTGCAGTTTTATCAGTGCCTTAACCATTTCCCACATTCAGATGCTCTCTGACACCTCTGCAAATGATTTTTGAAAATATAATGCCAAAAAAAGAAATGGATCATAATGAGCCACTATGATTTCAACTCTATATAATAACTAATTCTTTAGCCATAGCGATTTTCCACATTTTTGCCTAGTTCTTTTTGAAGTCGTCTGCTTCAGATTTGTTACATGTTTGAAATGATTAAACATTTCTTACCTTCAACAATGCTGCAGCAGACGACTTGAAAAACATCTAGTTAATCTTAAAACTTGATCAATCAAAAGTTAAAGATTATTGAAAAAGTCGTCTGCTACAGGTGCATCAAAATGGGTCTGCAAGTGAGAAAGGATTAAACCTCAAAGGTCCGAAACTATAAAACTCTGGGAATGTTCTCGGTGTTTAGAAATGAGCTCTATGCCCGAAACAATACTTTTTTAATGGTCAAATTTGAGAATAAATTTGCTTTTGACCAATCATATATATGCTTGAGCACAATATCTGCGGACAGATTGTATTATTGTTTTACGAGCCTGTACAGGAAGATGAATAGTATTCCTATACAAACTTTATCTTCGGTAGAAACATAGAAGTGTATCTCATCAGCTCATTTACACATTTATTTAATGCATCTAAATTATACATAATCCTATTAACTAATTTCTTTAACCGTTTCTCACATACAACAAATCTGCAGCAGACGACTTTCAAAACACATAGGCACAAATATGGAAAATCTGTATAAGTAATAATTTAGCTGTTGAATAGATTTGAAAACATTGTGACACAAGGAGAAATCGTTCGCTATGAGCAATTTCTCCCTTGTGTCATAATGTTTTCAAAAGTCTACTGCAGAGGTGTCAGAAAGCGTCTATATGAGGAAAACGATTAATATCGAATGGAGAAATATCAAATAAAATATCATTAAACAACTACATGCACTAAACAGATTAAATCTAGAAGCTGGAATGATGAAATAATATATACATTTCAACAATATAAGGTTGTGAAACTCGACTTTTCCCATGTGTTTTCACCTCTGCAGCAGACAACTTGTTAATCGAGTTAGACACATTGTGACAAAGGAGAAATATGTATAAACTTTATTCAATAATTATACTTCCACTTACAGATAATCTTTGCTATTTTTGTCCAGATGATTTTCAAAGAAGTCTGCTGTAACATTGATGTATGTGTTAGTTGCTTACATATGTATCATATTTGCCTAACAAAATGGCAACTAAGAGAGGTAAATATTGTAGTCATGTGAATTATGTAACAACCATGGCACTCTACATTGATATTGCTGAGCTGGTTGTATTGACCCTTTCCCTCGTACAGACACATTTTGATAACTCTATAGGAGGGAACTTTTGAACAATTTGTGACAAAAGGAGAATTGCTCATAAAGAGCAGTAATTATTGTTCCTTTTGTCACAATGTTTTTTATCTCTATTCATTTATATTACTTCCCTGTACAGAGATTTTTCATATGGGAAAGGGTTAACAAACTTAAATTTAATCCATGACCATTTTTTTCTGACTGCTTTTGCTTTCATTTTGAGAATTCCCGTTTTGGTGTTTGTTCGCTTCCAACATTTTTTTAATTATATCACGGCGTTTCCTAGGTTAGTTACCAGTACTACTGGTCCATTGTTTAGTGTTTGTCCGCTTCAAACATTTTTTTAATTATATCACGGAGTTTCCCGAGTTAGTTACCAGTACTACTGGTCCATTGTTCCTGACCCTAACCAGTCAGTAGTAATACTAACCCTGCAACCCTGAACGCCAAGGAGGGCAGCCATTAATTCCATTTTTAAAGTCTTTTTGAAAATGAAACCTCAATGAGTGGAGTATAATTCATGAAAGCTAGGGTAGTTCTAATTATATGTGGAAATAGCATTTTTTTAAATCGCCAATACACATAGTACTAATTGTTTCACACAAAGACACTTTCTGAAGTCTCTGCAGCAGACAACATTTTCAAATATTGTGACAAAATCAGAAATTGCTCATACTTTTGCCATAATGTTTTCACTGCAGGATCGGTTAACTGCATGCTAGCAGATTGGTTTTGCCGAACGTTGTTGGGCTATGCAAACAGTTTTTATCAAGATCAGGCTTTACCAGATATTGGATCTGATTTCAGATCCAAACCATTTGACTTTCAGGTTTCAATTTCAGCAAACTATTGGAGAAAAAATAATTTTTCAAAATTGTTGACAATATATCACGGGCGTCCTAATTTATATTACAGCAAAAAAGGCGGACGTATAGAGGGGCTTTTTTAGTAACACGTGCAGGATTCCCCAAATTACCATTACGATCAGTTTTATCATAGCGTATAGACAATATAGAAAGACTTTTTGAGTATTTTAACGAGGTATTGTGTGATTGTCCACCTTTTTTGCTGTAATAAAAATTCGGACGCCTGTGAATATATAGCAAACAAAAAATAACGTGGTGACCAAAGAGGTTTCTAAAACAAATTTTTGAAAGGTTTCAAATATGTGTGATTCATAGGGTGTCTGTGTGAGTCTTACTGTGAACAAAAAGGTACAAGTTTTTTTTTTGTAAACAGTGCATATCAAGCTGAGCCCATGCATCTGCACAGTCTGATTAAGATCTCTGCTTTTTCAAAGATAACTTGCACAAGGGTCTGTCAACTTGTGTAGATTCTCATAAGATAGCTTGGACATTGTGATCTTCCCTGACAATGTTTATAAATTATATTTTCCCTTCTTTATGTTCAAAAGTCGCCAATTACAGAGACCGCAAAATGTGTGAAATGAAAAACAAAAATATTGTTCCATGATGAAGTTAGACACCGTGATATTGAACATTAATAACATATCTTAACCATTTCACTTATACAGACACATTTTGACGTCTCTGCTTGAGCAATTTTATCTTTGCCACAATGTTTTCATTTATTTGTATCGGCCAAACATACACACTCATACAAGTAGAATTGATGTATTGTCTTTTGATTGGTTAATTCCAAATATTACGACACCCCCATGCTACAGCATTTATTATGAATCCCCTAAACAAAATATCTGAAAAATTCTCAATTTCTCAATTATTGAAGACGATTATTTCATTATACCATGAATAGATTCACAATATTATCTATACTATTGAAAGGGTTAAAACATAATTCGACTTCCATCTCATTTACATCGGATACGTATTTAATGTTTTATCAGGGGGCCGTCATAATATTTGATATGACAATCGGTTCTTTGTTTATGCAAATTGGACAATCGGTTCCACGTCATTGTTTGTGTTAAATGATTCGATTCTTCAGCTTTTAATGGATATACATGTACACTCTCAGTTGTCAAATTACTGATTGCGCAACTGTGTATATCGCGAACTGTATAACTCGATTCGACATGGTGCATGACCGTGATCATTTTAACAGTGGCCGATGATAGGACAAACTTGTCGGCGAAGTCAACTTCGCTTTGACTGAGATTTTGGCCGAAGTCGACTTCGCTTTGGTCGAGTTAATGGGAGAAGTCAGAACTTTTTAGGCGACCATTTCGCCCAAATCGGCCCCCCCCCCCCCCCCCCCCCCCCCCCCCTCGTGAGAGCCCTGTTTTAATTATACATCACTTATGGTGGCGAAAGACGACTTTGAACATATTTTCTCAAAAAAAAGGAAATCTCTATAATTGAATGGATAACCTATAACTGAAATTGGAAAACATTGCGACAAAATGTTCTTTTGTCACTATGTTTTCAAACAGAGCAGTTTCTATATTTTTTCAATATGTTTGTGAAAGGCATGTACTTCATAGGCCTCAATTAGATTGGATATGCTTGGGAGGGTAAACTTTAACACTGTTTGACAGTTTGTCTTGATGATATTGCCATTGGCGTAGGAAGAGTTAAAAGTCATAAATAGCCCATTCTCAGGTGAGCGATCCTGGACCTCATGGCCCTCTTGTTTGATATGCTAAACTGTTACTTGCAATATTATTATGTATTTGCATTTGCCAAACTGATTAGAATTGTTTTTCCAAACATTTCAAAGAATTATGAATAATAGTCCTTATTTTGATTGCTGCTACAACATCAAAAAGAAAGTAAAAGGAAAAAATATCCAAAATATTGTACTTTGGTACAAAAAAACAATGTAAAAAGCAGGAATATATATTATAACTCTTCGCAGACTACCATCATTTTGATGAAAAGAAATCTATTTCAACAATTTTCCGTATAATTTCATTTATCCTGTATATTGAACTTGTAAGATCAGAAGGCTCGTAATGAGCAGTCTGAAGTTTCCTGTACTTTTTCCAAGCAATATACATATTGCTGTTTATGAGCAGTCTAAAGCTTCCTATACTGTTTCCAAGCAAAGTTCAAATTGTTCGTAATGAGCAGTTCGAAGCTTCCTGTACTGTTTTTTCAAGCAGAAGATACACCAAAAAATATACTTAACTCTCCCTCATTTAGACGCTTTCTGACGCCTCTGCAGCAGACAACTTTTTGATAACATAGTGACAAAAGAAGAAATTGCTCAAAACGAGCAATATTTCCTTTTGCCACAATGTTTAACACTTTTAGGCATAGGCTATCCATTCAATTATTGAGATGTTCTATGTTTTGACAACATATGTTCAAAGTCGTCTGCTGCAGAATTGTCATATGACGGAAACGGTTAATCAGCTTGTAAATGTCAAACACTTGTTCTTGGACTATTAAGGTTACACAATCTATTTGTTGTGTACACTTCAACTATTGCTTTCCATAAGGTCTTAATAAATTAATCTGTATATTTTCATCCAATTTTTTTTTTTTCAAACAAAGGCTTGTTATATCATTTTCATTCACAAAAAGTATAATGTTGGCACATTTGTTTTGCTACATTAAACTTCAGTAGTCAAGATACTAAATATATGTAATTAATGTTTATTAACTGATCACTGAAATCAATCATTTGCTCTACACTCAACTAACTTTTAAGAAACTGTTTTGACATGAATATGTTTAGGTGATGTTTGCATGGTATCATGTATCATGTTGACCAATTAATAAGGGGCTAATACATGTTAACACCACCAAGACGAATGTGTGATCAAGGATAGTTTATTCTGGCCTTATATTGCATATTTGTCTATCTGTCTTGCTGAATTAATTTAAATAAAAGTTTCTATATATATGCACTTTAGTTTTTTCAGTTTTCCTTCATCACATAACACAGCAATTCTACCTTTAGTACTTTCAGTACTTTGATTAATATTTTTGCCGAGATGTTTTCAAAGGCGTCTGCTGCAGAATTATTGTATGTGAGAAAGGGTTAATAAAGATAAGTGTATGATAGTTGTTGTTGTTATTATTCCCCATTTTTTAAATCCACAATATTCCTTATAAATATTGCAAATTGTATAGACACAGATTTACCCATGATTTTTCATACTGTCTGGTTCCGATTAACACAGTTTGCTAAATTATCTTAAACACTTATGAATAAAAAATAAACTATTTTAGCCTAATCATGGAAAAAAACATGGGAATAAACAATCTCATTAATTTAACACATTCCCATCTATAGATGCATTTTGATGCAGCTGCAGCAGAGGACTTTTGAATACATTGTGACACTGTTTTCAACCTTTTTCAGTAATTATACCTACAATTATGTTATTTCTTCTATATTCTTGAGAAGACATTTTCAAAGTGGTTACAACCAGACCTATACATCACTCTAGGTGTGCTGTATGTGTGAAAGGGTTAAAACCAGACCTATACCTCACTGAAGGTTTGCTGTATGTGGGAAACCAGACTTATGCCTCAAGGCAGGTTTACTGTATGTGGGAAAGGGTTAAAACAAGACCTATACCCCACTGCAGGTTTGGTTTAAACCAGACCTATACCTCACTGCAGGTTTGCTGTATTTTTGAAATGGTTAAAACCAGACCTATACATCATTCCAGGTTTGCTGTATGTGTGAAAGGGTTAAAACCAGACATAAACCTCACTGCAGGTTTGCTGTATGTGGGGAACCAGACCTATACCCCACTGCAGTACAAATCGCTCGTTGAGAACAATATACATGAAGGGCAGATATAATTAGACCGGGGGAAATGGTTCAAGTTGCATTTTGTAAACAGTGTATAAGTGTGAATCTAAAGTCTGATCAACTTGTGTCTTCACAGTCTGATCAAGCTTTACACAGTTCACACAATAGTTTTACAAGCTTGTTAGAAGCTTCTGTCAACTTGTGTATATTCTGATAAGACATACATGTAGCACATATATCTACCCTGTTTTGAAATGCCAATAGTGTAGTATTTCCCTTAGCATTGCTGTGTAAGAAAATCTACATCTACACACACGTGCTGGCTGATCTGGATCGCTATTGGTAGCAAAGTTCAGAAATTCGATACATGTTCGAAGAGCCTGACAACTGCAGGTTGATCTGAGTCATTGCTTGTCACAACGTTTCGTTCCGAAGTTGGGTTTGAATGAAATATAGCGTATGACATAAGTTCATATTAAACAAAAAATGCCGGTTCATCTGGATATTTGCTCGTCGCAACATCCGGCAGTTCAGTTTGAGTGCATCAATTAGCCCATATTATTATAAGGAAGAAACCGAATGCCTAACACTGCTAGGTGAGGATCTCAACTCTGTTGTTGACTTTACAAAAAGCAGTACAGATATAGACAAATGTTACCAGGGTGACAATATCTGCTATGATGGCTAGATAGAAGCCGATGTCCATTGTGATCCCAGATGTAGTCCAGAAGTGCAACCCGATCATCACAATAAACAGGACAACTGTAAAAGAGAAGCAAATAATTTCTTTTCATTTTCGTACAACTATGGGGACTGTTAGGGCGGGATTTGTCGCGGATCTCTGTGAAAATATGTTGTTGTTCAAGTGATTTTGGTTGTTTTAATTAGACAATTGTAATCAGTTATTATTTTCAGTGATCATTCAATATGAATTAATTATATAACGATATGCATTCATTATACCGCGATATACATTCGTTATAAATCGATATGCATTCGTTATATAGAGATATGCAATCATAATATAGCGATTTTCATTTATTATATAGCGATATGCATTCATTATAAAGCGAAATATATTCATTATATAACGATATGCATTCATTATATAGAGAGCAGTTACGAACGACTATCAGAGTAAAATATGTTTAACACAAAATAGTCACCGATATGCAGAGAAAGGTCACGCCCTGACATGTCAAATAATCAATACAACTATTCGAAAACTGCCTTCCTTTCAGTAAGATACATTTATATGTCTTTGGGGTTAGCAGTTTAGTAGATTACGGTTTGCAACGTTATGTAACAGAAGTGAAACGGCTGTAACTTGAGTAATGTTTGCTACCGTACAATGTAATTGATTGTTCTGTGGTTTACATAGCTTTCAACTATTTTTCAGTTATATCACGGCGTTTCCATGTTATGTTCAACTTACCAGTACTACTGGTCCATACTGACACCAATAACCCTGCAAACATGATCATCAAGGAGAGCAGTCATTCCTACCATGTTTAAAGTATTTAGTATGACTCGGCGGGGATCGAACCCTCGGACGCTCTACCACTACACCTCCAAGGTGGTCTCAACTTTATTTAACAGAATGTGTCTGTCTACTGTTTATGTTCATAAGAACTATTTTACCTGTCATAAATGCATGCTATCCGTTGCTGAGGGACGAAGTTGAAAGTCCGGTTAAGCCGCGCCAATCAAAACGGCCATATACCAGGGTTGTACTAAAACTGTTCTTACACCCGGGCATGTGATTACATCAATCAAATTACAGCGATAATGTCTGAGCCCTGGTTGCATCATGTGATTTTCTTATCATTTTATTCAGGTTTGAATACATTGAATAATCAAATGTCAATTCTGGTACCCCGCAGTAAATCCATAGAACACCATGAACAAGAACATGTGCTCTCACCACAAATGGAGAAAGTGGAGGACCAGACCTATAACAAAAGTAAAAAGCTTTCTCTACCCGTTACCTGATATGATATTTTTAGAATCTTCTGCTCAGTGAAAATACCTCAGACAAGCTTTTAAAATCTATATGATTGCTAATGTGATTTTCTAAAAATGTGTTTTAATGATTTCTGCCATAGAGCTGTCAAATCGATGGTTTCATGCAGAACGGTTGTAACTACATCTTGAACATGAAAAACGTAGTTACAACCGTTTTGCACGAAGCCCTCGAAATGCTGTTTGCCACATAACTGACAAATGCCGTCTGCTTTGGGAATTGACATTATGAAAGGATGAATTATTTACTAGGATTATACTTTTGAAGCAACTGCAGCAGACAGCTTTTCCAAACAGTATAACTTAAAGAGAAATTGCTCATGATGAGCATTTTTTTCCTTCTACCTCAAAGTGTTAACCCTTTCCCTCATATAGATGCTTGCTAACGCCTCTGCAGCAAACGGCTTTTTAAAAATATGAAGTCAAAAGAAGAAGTTGTTCAAAACGTGCAATTTCTCCTTTTGCCACAATATTTTCCACTTTTAGTCTTAAGTCCAACCATCATTTCAAGTATGCATTTAAGACAGAGCAAAAGACTTTATAATCGAAAAGAAGAAATTACCAAAAGTTAGCAAGTTCTCCTTTTTGTCATTTTCCAATATACGAACAATTTGCAACGGACACATTTGAAAACATCTTGGATAAAAAAGGAATTTTTATCTCGTATGTTTTTGAAGAAAAAAATTCGGGCAATTGTGATACCCTTGGCGTCACCGTCATCTGCATTGTCAGCGTCGTCACAGCACTTTAACGTTACATTATAACTCTTTTAACATTTTAAAATGAAACTTGGTACACATGTTTCTAGGAACAATATGCATGTCTTTACAAAGTCACATTACTCTGGCTTTATTAATTATTCAGTAATGCCCCTTTTTCACTTTAGACGAAACAGATGATTGTGTTTGTATTTTCTAGGCATTAGGGATAAGCCTTTATTCATTTCTTTGAAAACACCAAGGTTGAACTATTTAAAAATAAGACAATAATTATTTAAAACTCAGGCAAATGGAGAAATTGCTCATTTCCAAAGTCCTCTGCTGCAGATGTGTCAGACTGCATCTCCATGTTAAAAATGGGTTTATGATGTATGTTTTAGGCATTTTCAAGTTTCTAGACGATTATTATGAAAGCTTGAAACATGAAGAATCGGCGGATAAGAAGGAAGACAATAACAAATTAACTTCCTCCTCACAGCCCAATGCTCCCAACGTACCTGATAAAAAGAAGGATAAAAAGTATAAATCTTCATGTTTTTTAACCCTGTCTCACAAACTGTACACCAAACCGGAAGCAGACGACTTTAAAAACATGTCAGTAAAAATATGGAACATCTTTATTAATTAATGAAAGGACAATTATTAAACAAAGATAGTATGTAGATACTGGATAATCCATTTTTGACCTAGAAATGAGTCTTTAGACAATCCATTGTCAACCAAGAAATGAGTGTTTAGACAATTCATTGGTAACCGAGAAATAAGTCTGTACACAATCCATTGTCAACCAAGAAATGAGTGTTTAGACAATCCATTGGTAACCGGGAAATAAGTCTGTACACAATACATTGTTCACCAAGAAATGAGTCTTTAGACAATCCATTGTCAACCAAGGAATGAGTATTTAGACAAGACTTAAGACAATCTATATTTTTGTCTATTTTTTTTGAAAGTCGTCTGCTGCATGATTGTTGTATCAGGGAAAGGGTTTAGCGATTGGATTTCCACTTCCATTTGCTGTTTATATAGTGTGCTCAACATAATGTCTTATTAATGTGAGAAACTAAAGCAATGCACTCTTTTCAAGACTTTTTGTGAATATAGAATGACACATTCTATTGATTATTTATTATTACTATATTAATTTTTCTAGGCACAGAAGTTATATAACATGCACAGACTCAGGTAGTTGGGTGAACCTACTGCTGCAAAATCAAAAGGAATGTACAACATGGCCTACATCTGGGCGCAAGAAATGTTTAACTCCCCATATTTTGACGCCTCTGCAGCAGCCGACTTTTCAAAACATTGTGGTCGAAGGAGAAATTGTCATTGTCAAAATATTTTCTACTCTTTTTTAACAACAAGACTCATTTATGGATATTTTTCATACTTTCGCTAAGATATTTTCAAATTTGTCTGCTGCATTTTTGTTGTATGCAAGATAAGGTTGTAAACCCGTTCCCACCTGCTGACGCATTTTGACGCAATAGCAGCAGACGACTTTGGAAAACATTGTGGCCAAAGGTGTACTTGCTCATGATGAGCAATTTCTCCTTTGGCTACAATGTTTTCAACTATATTTTACAATTAAGCTATCTTTTAAGAACATTTTTTCAGGTTTTATTCCCTTTGATTTCAAAGTCGTCTGCTGCAGATTAGTTTTTTAGGCTTTTTTCAAGTTTCTAGACGACAATTTTGAAAGCCTGAAACATGAAGAATCAGCGAATAAGAAGGAAGACGATAACAAATCAACTTCCTTCTCACAGCCCAATGCTTCCAACGTACCTGATAAAAAGAAGGATAAAAGGTATAAATCTTCATGTGTTTTAACCCTGTCCCACGAACTGTACACCAAACCGGAAGCAGACGACTTTGAAAAAATGTCAGTAAAAATATGAAAATCTCTATTAATAAATGAAAGGACAATTATTAAACAAAGATAGAAACATTGTAGCAAAAGAAGGAATTGCTCCTTATGAACAATTTCTCATTTGGCCGTGATGTTTTCAAAATTCTTCTGCTGCAGAGGCATCAGATAGTGGCTCTATGTAGGGAAATGGTTAATGCGGTTTTGAACGGGTATTTCAGTTCAATCACAGCATTTCCTGGGTAAACTTCCAGTACCACCGGTTATATAAATCCTGACACCCATGTATCAGTTGTACCGCATGCCTTATGGCAGAGGAAGGATGTCAGTACTAGCTTGTTTGAACCCTTTCACGCTAGGGTTAAAACTTGTTTGTGTGTCCCCTGCATGTAAGTCCCCTACCAAATTGGTGTAGTAGTTAGAGACTCTGCCGCGAGAGCAGGACATCAGGGATCAATCCATTGTCGGGTCATACCAAAGAGGGTGGCTTCCTTCCTTAATTGCACACACGGTTGTGGGTATACTGTAGGAACCAGGATAAAACACCATGCAGACAGGAAGTGTTGTGATTTACTATAGGAACCAGAGTAAACACCCTGCCGACAGGAAGCGTTTGGTATACTGTAGGAACCAGTGTAAAACACAATGCGCAGACAGGAAGTATTGATATATACTGTAGGAACCAGTGTAAAACACCATACCAACAGGAAGTGTGATATACTGTAGGAATCAGGGTAAAACACCATGCAGAAATGAAGTGTTGTGATTTACTGTAGGAACCAGAGTAAAACACCATGCAGACAGGAAGTGTTGTCATATACTGTAGGAACCAAGGTAAAACACCATGCAGACATGAAGTGTTGTGATACGACTGATATACTGAAGGAACCAGGTAAAACCTAATGCACACAGGAAGTGTTGTGATATAATGTAGGAACAGGAAGTGTTGTGACATACTGTAGGAACCAGGGTAAAACACCATGCAGGAATGAAGAGTTGTGATTTACTATAGGAAGCAGAGTAAAATACCATGCAGACAGGAAGGGTTGTTATATACTGTAGGAACCAGTGTAAAACACCATGAAGACAGGAAGTGTTTTGATACGACTGATAAACTGTAGGAACCAGGGTAAAACACCATGCCGACAGGATGTGTTGTGATATACTGTAGGAACCAGGGTAAAACACCATATTATGTTAATATTTAAGCATCTATGGTGTTTTTTTTATCTAATGGATCTAGTTAGAAGATCTAAAAAAAGTTTATAGGTAAATTAAATTTGAGATACTTCAGCTTGTATGACACATTATAGTTGCAGGGAATATTTATCAAACCGTAAACCAAATGGTTTAAGGACTAAACTTGTCATTTCAAGACTAAACTTTACTTCACATGCTAAATATCACATAGATCGTAGCATATAAAACGTTCAATCCTTACGTCAATATTGACCCTCTCTGATCATGGTTACCTTTTTATATAGGCTATGGTAGCCAGGTGATCAATATAGGCACATCTTGGCCTTCCTGTTTAAAATAAAGGGACAATTGGCCTTCTTGTTCGAAATATTTACATCCTGTCTGCTTGCACAGGTTATTTAAATGTACTGCTTCCTTAAGTCATGCTTCAAAATCATGCGCGGCGTCTTTGATGCTTTGCCTCAACATTCTTCTTGTAATTATAAGTTGTAACAGATTAGACGTCAGGTACAAGACAAATTCTCACATTAACCCTTACCCACATACGACACATCTGCAGCTGACAACTTTGAAAATATCTAGGCAGAATTTTGGAAAATCTCTACAAATAAAAGTATACTTTCTTAGTGTGTGTATACCACGTGACTTTGACGTCACACATGCTACGGCGGACAGATATATTTTACTTCGGTTTAGAATTAAAAAACAAAGGTAACTTTCTTATTTCTTCAT
This sequence comes from Serripes groenlandicus, assembly GCA_031761405.1. Lineage (NCBI taxonomy): Eukaryota > Metazoa > Mollusca > Bivalvia > Cardiida > Cardiidae > Serripes > Serripes groenlandicus. The sequence goes on from JASEVX010000012.1 coordinate 35,648,824, forward strand.
CATTTTTAATGAAACAGCGCAGTCTACCACGCTTACAGAGCCCTATCTCCGGTATTTCAACGGAGTTCGATTAGTGGTTTAGTTTCTTCAAACACTTCGATGAACCTTTTCTCAAAATGTATTAATATCGCCTACAGCCGGAACATTATCAAAACTGGATTTAAAGAACAGGTTCGTCGAAGGGTTTGAAAAAACTAGACCACCAATCAAACTCCTGAAAAGAACGGAGATAGGACATTGTAAGCGGCGTAGACTGCGCCAAGTTTCATTAAAAAGTGTGAAGATATAAACAAGTTACTATTGTTTTTACATTCTTATCAAGAGCAATTATTGCTGTTTGACCATGCAAATATGACGTCAAAAGTCACGTGGTATACACGCACTGTTTCTATAAAGTGTTGGAAATACTGTGGCAAAATGAGAAATTGCTTATTATCAGCAATTTATTCTTTTGTCGCAATGTTTTCAAACGTCGTCAAATGTAGATGTGTTCAAATTCTTCTACAATTGGGAAAGGGTTAATATTCTACCCTTGTCCAACATTCTGTTGCATTATTTCCAATATTTTGAAGTTTCTCGTTTAACCATTTCCCACATATAGACGCATTTTGCCTCATCTGCAGCAGACGACTTTTGAAACATTGTGGCAAAAGGATCAATTCCTATATTTGCCACAAGGTTTTCAAGTCTATTCGATGATTATACTATCATTTGCAAAGATGTTTAACTTTCTTGTCAAGATGTTTTCAAAGTCGTCTGATGCAGATTTGTTGCATGTGGGAAAGATTTATTCTCCTTCCAGTAAATGAATCTTTCATATTGGCTGTTTTTTCCTTCAAATGTTTTCTATCTGGCAAAGTCAGGTGGAAGGAAGGACGGACAAAAGGACATATATATATATTTCTTCCTACAGATGGGTACATTACTGTTTAGTGTGACAAGAACAGAAGCATGAACAATTTCTCCTTTAACCACAATGTTTTCAGAAATCGTCAGCTACAGAGTTAAGTTATTAAATAGAGTTGAAAACAGTTGTACAAGCATCCAAGACAATTTTAGAGACCTACTTCACCTTTTTCCCACATACAATAAATCCAATGAAAGTGTTATCATTACATAGACTTGAAAACTTTACGACAAAAGGAGGAATTGCTCATCGTGAATATCTTTCACAAATGGCACAAGAAAGCGTCTGTATGTGGGAAAGGGTTAATTAACACCAACAACCGACTATTCACGTCTGTATTTTGAATTATTATCCAATCCCATATGAGGTAAGCTGCCAATTTAATTTGTCCACGTTGTCTCCGATATAAACCTAACCATACTGGCCTTCCACATACTGTGTTTGACAGGCGTCTGTACTCATATGGTCCTGTAAACTGCCACCATGTAATGGGGGATACAACACTGTAGGAGGTCATCACGGTTCCATAGAACCTGTCAAAGTCTCAAAGGTTTCTCAATTACCCATTTCCCACATACAACACATTTACAGCAGGTGAAAACATCGATGAAAAAGTATATAAAAATATTGAATAGAGGTGATAACATTGTGGCAAAAAGAGAAATTGCTGGATACCACAATCTTTTCAAAGGTCGCCTGGTGCAGATGCATCAAAATGCGCCTGCATGAAGAAAAGTATTAAGTGTTTACATGCAATTACCTTTTTAAAACATCAAAGAAGAAAAAAATATATCATATCTTCAAAAGTGGAGGTATTATTTTAAGCAATTTCTCCTTTTCCACAATGTTTTAAACTCTGTACCAAATTGTGATGACTAATTTCCAACACGTTTCCATATTTTCCTGAGATGTTTAAAATGCAGACGACTCTGCATATCAAGTAAACGGTTAAGGATTATCAAACGTTTGGCTAATTCTACATTATCAAGAAAACCAAGATATTATTATAATTCTAATTCATCCTTTCCCACATACAACAAATCTGCATCTCATTATGAGGAATTTCTCCTTTCAACACAGTGTTTTCAAAAGTCGACTGCTGCAGATGTGTCAACGTGCCTCTGTAAGTGGGAAAGGGTTAAACAACAAATATGCATTGGAAAAAAAAAACCTTATGTACTTGTAAATATGATGTTCAGAGCAGAAGGGATAAAATGATTAAAATCATGATATATTCAAGATGAAAGTTTGATAGCACTACGTTCAATTAAAATCGATGAAAGTTTGATAGCACTACGTTCAATTAAAATCGATGAAAGTTTGATAGCACTACGTTCAATTAAAATCGATGAAAGTTTGATAGCACTACGTTCAATTAAAATCAATGTACGTGATAGCAATATTATTAACCTTACCCACAACAAATCTGAAGCAGATGTCTTTGAAAACATCAAGGCAGAACTATTGAAACTCTCTTCAAACGGAAGATCAATAATTGAAAAGAGTTATAAACATTGTGGAAAAAGAAGAAATTGCTCATTATGAGGCAGATGTGACAAAATGCGTCTACAAGGGGGAAGGGTTAAATCAGAGGACATTTGATATCTTTGTAAGAAACAACTTTTAAAAGTATTGTGCTAAAAAGGAGAAATAGCTCAACAGCAATTTCCTCTATTCCCATGATATTTTTCGAATGCTAATGCATTTCGACTCATAAACAGCAGACTACCATTGAAAACATCATGGTAAAAAGGTAAAATTGCGTTTAGTGGGCAATGTCTCCTTTTGCCACAATTTAGATATTTTACATATGTTTGGAGATTTACTTTATATGGGATGGGATTCAAAGACAAATAATAATTTGAAAACACTCACAAAAATGATGTTGACCAGAAGGGATAAATCCTGATATATTCAACATAAGTCTCATATGGAAGATCAAAGGTTATCGATGCTTTTCCTGCCTGCGTTTTGAAAGCATCCTGGACATTAGGGCTACCATCTCTTAACATGTATGCAATCGGAAACCCTGGACTGTAATAAATATTGGAATAATGTTGGGCCATTGGTACAAAAAGAAAAAAAAAAAGATAGTACATTTAGATATAAAAGTTTCAACTTTTCCCCACATACAACAAATTTGCAGTAGACAACTTTGGAAACATATTGTCAAATTGTTTAATGATTAAATAAGAGTTGAAAAGTCGTCTGCTGCAGAGGCGACAAAAAGCGTCTGTATGTGGGAAAGGGCTAAGTTAAATAACCACAGGTCAAATTCTTTTTGAGAAATTAATAACAATAAATCAGAATTTTGACCTGCCTGCCAATAGGTCACATAGTGACAAACAGACAGACAGTGGAGAAGTGATGCTTATATATTGGCACACTTCCCACAAATAACAAATTTGCAGCAGACGGCTTTGAAACATGTTGTCAAATATGTGAAAATATCTCCATAAGTGAGTGTTTAATTATAAAATTAGAGTTGAAAACATTGTGGCAAAAGGGGGAATGCTCATCATGGGCAATTTCTTCTATTGCCACAATGTTTTAAAAAGTCGTCTGCTGCAGAGGCGCCAGAACAGGGCAATTCAAGGACACCACCTTTTGGTTTTTTTAATAATGAGACAATGTAGATACAGTTTGTTTATTTAATTGATATTTAAAATTGGACTCTAAATATAGTTCTCAATATTATGCAGATACCTATTTTTCGACTTTGATATGACATGCTATGTGTTAATTGCATCAAGGTGTGTGTACCACGACCTCTTTGTGAAAAACCGCCATTCAGAAAAAGTATTGTCCGTGTATACAATATTCAACTGCAACATTATTCATTATACGGAAATACCAAAGTACTATTGTAAAGTCTCTTTGACATTTTGACACGTTTGCAGCAGACAACAATATTGAAAATATACTCATCATGATGAGCAATTTCTCCTTTTGCTACCATGTTTTTAACTTTATTAAATAACTATACTTTCATTTATACAGAATGTTCATACTTTAGCCTAGATAATTTCAAAGTTGTCTATTGCAGAGTTGACGTATGGGAAAGGGTTATGCGAAACCAAAGCAAACGGGCCGAGTAGGGACAAAAAGGGATCTCGTTAAATCCCGGGCTTTAAACGTGTACAAATCAAACGAATAGGTATTGTGACTATAAATTAACCACGGACACGCGCATACACTAATCGGTCCACTGCATTCGTTAATGCTCTTGGGTTGGTGTACATAACTGGACTTGGTTATACGAATATTCACGTATTGTGCCAACCTGTTTTCGTCATTCGGCACTACTCTGCAGATTTCTGTACCCTACATCTATCTTGTAGATGTAGAGTCCCGAAACCTGCTGAGGAGTGCTGAATGCTAGTTTCGTGTGCAGTGGACCGAATGCTTTAAGCGCTTGTACGTGATCAATTAATGAGTAAACACAGAAGAATGGGATACAACTTAAAGCAATGACTGTTATTAGTGATGAAGCTGCCCTATGTAGCACTATTCCAAATCCTTTAAAAATGGTAGTAATGGATTCCCTTCTTGGTGCTCATGGTTGCGCGGAGAGCATTAAGACTGATGCATGGTTGTCAGGATAAATAATACCGGTAGTACTGGTACAACTAGTACATTACACAGGAAACGCCGTGATATAACTGAAATTATGTTGAACGCGGCGTAAAACACAATTCAAACAAACAAACAAACACAAGTTAAAGTTTAGTATTAGCATAAAACAATCCCAAGACAGTCCGTGGCAACAACGGCCTATTACGTAACCGTATTTAGCTCCTGTCATTTATATATGTATTATTAATTAACCCTTTCCAAAATATTACAGATCTGCAACAGCCGACTTTGAAAACGTCTGGGCTAAAACATGGGCAATCTCTTTAAATGAAAGTGTAATTATTGAATAGAGTTGAAAACACTGTGACAAAAGGTGAAATTGCTAATTTTGAGCAATTTCTCCTTTTGCCAGAAGGTTTTTAAAAGTCATCTGTTGCAGAGGCGTCAGAAAGTGTCTGTACGTTGGAAAAGGGTTGATGATTTTGGTATTTCATTTATAATGTTAACGAACCATTGTCATACAAAAGCTTTTACTTTTAATTGCCTAATAACGTTTGAGATAAAAACAGATGGCATTCAAACCCTCACGCAGCATCGTATTGGTTGGTTCTGCCTTTTAGGCGTAAACATGTGCATGCGTCATTCTGTATAACCCTTTCCCACATGCAGACGCTTTTTATGCATCTTCAGCAGACAACTTTTAAACAAGATGTGACAAAAAAGAAAATGTTTGTATTGAGGAATTCCTCCCTTTTTACAATGTTTTCAAATATGTACAATACTGATATCTGCATTTCTGGAGATTTTCCATACTTTTGTCTAGAGTTTTTCAAACTCGTCTGCTGTAGATGTTTTGTATGATAAAAAGGGTTCCATACGTTCCATTTTGAAATAACGAACACAAAGTTTTATTACAGAAGTTCGCGTTACAAATGTTGGAATAACAGAAGTGACTGATACATGTTATGGGCTAATTGATATATATGGACATCAGATTTAAAAATTATACATACTTATTGCACCTTATAGGATGGATGGCGTAGTGAGAAAAACACCAAGATATTAGGTAATCGATTTTTTTTTATTATACTTAATATTATTAGTTTTATTATTAAAGTTAAATATCTTACTCTACCATGTCAAATTATCATAATTATTATTATTATTAGTAGTAGTAGTTTTATTATTATTATTATCATTATTATTATTATTATAATTATTATTATATCTATTTATATCATTGTGAAGTTTAATAGACCGTGGACAATCGCATAATCAATTAGTCAACCGGACTCGAAAATACACAGACACAGTACATTCGTGAATGCTCTTGGTATTGTGAAGATAGCTATACTTGGTTAAACGAACATTCATGAAAGTATCAGATCTACCTTTTTTCGGTAGTACAATGGACCGAATAATGTATGCACTTGAACGCTGTCAATTAATTTTCAAAATGTCATTATTATTATCATCATCATTATAGTTATTTTTTAGCTTTTCTCAGTAAACAATTTGATACTATTTAGAGTCTGATTGACTCTCCGGTTTGGCATCATTTACAATTCCCTTTTGGCGTAGAACAAGAAGGGACTTCACTTATAGTTTGTATATGTATTTATGTATTTGTAACATAAAGATGAACAATGAAGCTCTGACCTAAGCCTTCAATGTTCGCAAGTGCAACAGGACACCGTATCGTGTTTTTGAATTGTATTTTACGCCACCTTCAACAGTATTTCAGTAATATCACGGAATTTCCTGTGTAAATTACCAGTACTACCAGTATTTACAATTATCCCGACACCAATGCATAAATGATAATGCTATCACCGCAACCCTGCGCACCAAGGAGGGAAGCCATTACTTCCATTTTAAAGTATTTTGTATGACCCGACAGGGGATCGAACCCTGGTCTCCCGCTCCAGAGGTAGACATTCTTACCACTTAACCACGGAACAGTTTCCTTCTCCGTAAGAGATGCGGCTCATATAACAAAACAGATACGTCGGGTTCTTATCACTATCGTTTTTTCCTTTTTCGGAGCAAGCTGTGAAGACATATTAACACTTTTACAACTTGCAAGAGTATTTCGAAAATTTGCTGCAGACGACATTTGAAAACATTGTGGCATAAAAATCTCCTATTGTCAATTCAATTCAATTAATATACTTTCATTTACAGATACTTTTCAAAATGAAGCCAATAAGTCGTCTGCAGCAGATTTGTTGTATGTGATAAAGAGTTAAACGAATCAATCTGCTCCACCTGTTAGAAGATTTTCAGGATAGGTTCTGAAATAACAGGATCCGCGTCTTGATATTGCTCCATCTTAAGTTACATCATCTTAACTAGCCAAGGCTACTTCGTACATTAGCATTCCCATAAGAACCCTTGGCTGACGGCCTCTTTATAAATTGAAATCCCCGCTTTGCGATTTGATTGGATGCGTACACAGTTCGACGCATCCAATGAAATGCCATGTAACAAAACCATGTTAGTTACAACAATTATGGCCGCAGCTTCCGTAGTAACCCGGTAGTTGGTGGGGAAAATGCCGTATTTGCGACGTAGTTCTAAATAAAAAAGATAGAAGGAAGATCTTTTTAGCCACATTCAATGTCTCTTTACAATTGACGCTACGACTCTTTGAGTTAAGCCCCGCCAACGTTAGACAAACAAACAAGAAAATGTCGGCGAAAGTGGTGTATCGTATTGAAATATAAACGCATGTCCCACCTTGTTTTTCGCTATTATGGCAGTACTATTTCGTTGAAATAAGAACAACAAGGCTTGAAGTATTTTAGCTAAATGTATTTTCATTACGTCAAAATGGTTATTGGTGACAACATCGGTATTGCAACAGCGAAGTGTTACGGAGCTGGCATAGCCGGAAACCGCATAATGTCAGTGTTGACATTTCGCAGACAGAGATTTGTATGCGCTATGTTCTTGTCTAGCATTGAAAGAGAAAATAAAATTATTCAATATGAAATCCTCTCGTCATTTAAACTTAAGCATTTTGAGTAAAACAGTGAAGTAAACCACACTATATCGATGATAAAATATCGTTTTACTATAAACAGCCTCTATCTATAATATTATGATAAAAGAGACGGGTTTTCACAACGCCTAAGGTTTAAATGTCTTCTTCTTCTTTTTTCAAATTATGTTATACGATATGAGACGTAGGAAGATTGATGTATTGCTTTATATCTTGTTTTCCTTTTTATTTCTATACATGCCACTTTTAATATTACAGCCTACATACAATCAACAGTTGTTCTTTTTATAATTTATATATCAGACACAGAATTGAACACGACTGTAATTTTCCCTATAAGTGCTAGAAGTAAACAATGGAACAACAGAGGAAATTAAACCTCTCCTGTTGTTCCATTGTTTACTTAACCAATTCTTTGTATTTGGATGTAGTGAGAATGACATTATTTAAGTACATTTATTTGTATAAGTTTACGTCTTTCAAAAATAAATCAAATTTGCAGTATACAAAATTGAGAAAAAAAAACATTAGAAAAAGTCTGAAATCTCCTTAACGCTTTCTGACATTTCTGCAGCAGACGGCTTTTTGAAAACATGGCGACAAAAGAAGAAATTGCTCAAAATGAGTAATTTATCCTTTTGTCACCATGTGTTCAACTCTATTCAATAATTGTTCTTTCCTTTAGAGGGATTTCTGTGCTTTTGCCTAGACGTTTTCGAAGTCATCTGCTGCAGAGCTTTGAGGGAAAGGGTTAAATGAAATTAATTATTTCATAATAGATCAATGAGTAGAAAACAATGTTAGAATTAAAATTGACCATCATGAGCAATGTCTCCTCTATGGAAATATGTTCAAGTGTCTTCTGCTGCAAACATTTTGACAAGACAGAAAACATCTATTATTCATCCATTAACCCTTTCCCACTTACAAACCCCTTTAAAGTAGATGACTTTTGCATACAATTAAGCAAAAGGAGTGCTCATTATGATTCATTTCTCCTTTCTTCATTATGTGTTTCTATTCAAATATTGTCATTTCTTTTATGGAGAGTATTCATATTTTTTACCAGAAGTCATCTGTTGCAGATTTGTTAACTTATTTCATTAATTAAGCATTTTCTTCAATAGCATTAATTTTCATCTCAGATGAATTTTAACCACCTTTGTAAAAAAATGTATTATCTACAATAACATGAACGAACATATATATGTTTTATAGGAGATTAGAAAATGTGCTTTAATGACTTAAAAGGAAACTTCTTTTTCACAAAGTTTTGTTGCATGTATGGAAATGTGATAATGCCTCTAGATTAAATGTACATAATATAAGTTGAGTGTCACCTACAAATAGCCCTTTTTTTGTACAATCGTGGTAACAGAAACATAGTTAAAAACCCTCAAAATGTCATATTATATTTTAAGGCTTTCCCTTTTGCAACTCATTTTAATGAACATTCAGCAGATGACATTTGAAAACATTGTTGCAAAATTAACAATTTCTTTTTAAGAACACTTTCTCCTTTGTTCACAATGTTTTAAACTCTATAATGTATTCCTTGATTATAAATTCATTTATATTTTTCCGCCAATTCTAGTTTCAATATCATCTGCTGCATATTTGTTGTATGTGGACAGGGTTAAATACATGAATACAGCCTGTGTGAAGAAGTCATTCCACAAATTATTTACAAATATGTCCATGGATCAAATTGAAACATGTAAATAAAGTATGCTCTTTGTCTGTGTTAATCAAATATGGGCTTGGTGGTTGCTTACATAACTTGTATATGATGCATCTGCAGAAGATGACTCTTCAAAACTATTGTGATAAAAGTGATAATCAACTATTTCTCTATTTTGTTTCAATATTTTCTCCTATATTCAATAATTATACCTAGATTTATGGAGATATTTTTGCTGAAATGAAATGAAATTTTTCTACTACACCTCAATCAATCAATTCCCTCAAAATAACTATATGCATGTTAGGTCAGTTCACTTTCATGAAGAGAGTATGTGTATAAATTACATGTTTACACCATGACACACTTATTCAGGACTTGAACATTTCAGGCATCTTCTTTTTCCTGGTGGCGGACGACACATTTTAGGCTTTGGGATATAAATGTCAGCTGGTAATGGATCTTGATTCCCTTCTTTTGAACTGGTCAAATCATTGAAATTCTAAAAAAGAAACATGTTAAGAATTAAGCTGCAACTGCATTTGCTATGTTATTAAAGATTATTTTAGTTTGAATATATGGGACAAATTTCAAATTGGCATTTCTGAACAGTGCTGGATCAGATCATCCTCTCCATGCTCCATTTAATTAATCTCATCATAATCTACTCAAGCTTAAGTTTTTATAATCAAACATTTTGAAAAAAGTAGATATACCTAAAAAGAAGCAATTTCCCCTTTTCTCTCAAACATATTAAACAAGTAAATAATTACCTGAAATACATTTTATGATGTCCCTCCCCCCCACCCCCCCCCCCCCCCCCCCCCGGCTGTAGCTTTTCCTGGGACTCTTAACATAAAATACAAACATACACAGAAAATCCAGGGAAACCAGGGAAAAACCATGGAAAAAACCATGGAATTGAATGTTAAGATGCGGAAACGCTGAAAATGGTCCAAATACTCCGGGGTCCACGGAACTATTCCAGGGTGTCCATGGAACCGTTCCGGGTTGTCCATGGAATTTCCAGGTTTTTTACTTAAATGTACTGGAATTTCCATGGAAAGTGTCAGATTATCCCAAAGTATCCCTGGAAAGTTGTCCGAATACTCCGGGGATTTTCCGGGGATTTTCGTTAGAGTCCCCGGAAAAGCTACAGCCGGGCCAGCATCAGCCTATTATACACAAACAAACTTTGTGAAAAGGGGATATTACTTTAAAGAATCAATTTACACTTTTTTTAGTCAACATCAGCAGCATCAATCCATGCCAAGGGTAATTTGTGGGAAATAAAACAATAATTTTATAAATCATTTTATAACTGATTGTTACATGTACTACTCCATTTAACAAGATATAGTTGCAATGTTACAATATGTTTTTTAATCATTTAAATTATGTCCTGTAAATATCAGTTTTGTCTTAAACCTTCTACACTTGCAGAACCATTTTGATTTATTTGAAGCAGACAGCTTATAAACATTTATTAAATAGAGAGTAGAAAAAAAGTTGGTAAAAGTGGATGAGCAATGTCTCCATTACATTTTGTGAAAATGTTTCAAAGGTCATCTGCTGCAACGGCGTTTTAAACTGTCTTTATGTGGAAGAAGGTTGAACTTTCAGCTGTAGAGATTTGTTATAGTTCTGCTTAGACATTTTGAAAAGAAAAGCTGCTTCTTATTTGCTGTATGTCGGATTTGTGAACAGGCAACATCCTATGCAGGCAGTACTGTATTCAGGTGAGCAATTCAGTGTCTCGTGGTCCTCTTGTTATAAATAGGTTGGCATAACAAGCCTGATTAACATCATCTTTTCATTTCCTTGTTTTGATGATACAAGCAAATGCGAATTTTATCTATAATTGTTTCAATCAACTAATATTTACATGTATTATCTTACATACATGTAGAAACCCTTTCCCATATAAAGATGCTTTCTGACACCTTTACAGCCATCATCTTTTGCAAACATTGTGGCAAAAGGAAATATTTCTCAAGATAGGTAATTTCTTCTTTTGCCACAATGTTTTCAACTGAATTCAATGATTACAGACTTACTGCTGCACATTTGTTGTATGTTGGAAAATGTTTAATGTTAATTTCAACAAAATAATAATTGTTTAGGTTGGAACCGACCGGTATAAACATGTTGACATCATAGCCTGACTGATCTCCATTTATTATTTTCATTTTCATGCAAGAAAATATGAATTTAATCTATATTTATTTCAACTTATAATAAGATAGCTTGAACAGTCTTTGTAGGGGTTTTTTCACTCCAAGGATCAAACCACATCACTTGTTGAGATTTTATTATATTGTGAAAGTTATTTGACTGTAGGAATGGATCTACAACAACATTGGAGACATACTCTTTCTATAAACCTTGCCTTCAACTGAAGACTTGTAGACTGCTAAAAGTGTATTTAGGCCAGAAAAACAGATTCACAAGTTCAAAGATAAAACCCTAAGTTAACATATAATATATGCTGAGGAATTTACATGATAATTGCAATGATTAATTTTCTTTGAAAGCTTATTAATTGAAATATTATAGCAGAAGTAATAATACAATTTCAAATAAATTCTCTTTGAAAGATGAGTCATATTATGATATTAAAATTATTCCTGTTGTATATCTAGTTTAATGTAATACCATTTTCTGTTTGACAATGGTTGTAATTGTAAAATATTTTCCACATTCAAATTGAAAAAAAGAAGAAAAGAAGAAATAATACTGGAAATAACAGTGGGTGCCATTGAAGGAACTTGGTATATCAACAGGGCTCCATATCAACGATTCTAACTTTAACCCAACATAGGTAATATGTAACAGCAGGTGGGTGGGGAATACATAAACCTGCAATGTCAGTGCTAGTTTGCAAATAATTATGATTTATTTGCATTGTTTAAATACATTATGATGCAATATTTACTCTAAGAACGTAGAGATATTCATTTTGTCAGCTTAGGCAATATAATTACACACCATTGAATGACTGTGAGGGCTTCATCCACAACAATTAATCCGAGTGATTCTTTCCTGATAATTTTCAGTCAACATTCTAGTTCGCCATCTCCCTAAATAAGCTTCCGGGCTTCGAAAAACGGAGTCAAATGTCCCGTTCTCGATCTCCTTGTTCTGGCTGGACTCCATTCCCAGGTATGTTGCCTTAAATCCAAGGCTAACAAGTCTACGGCACTGCTCCTCCATGATGGATGTCTAGCTTATTTTGCCAGGAAACATGATAGGGAAACACTCATAAGTCAGTGACTTTCAACTATGGTCCGCGTGGCCACAAACACATCTCTCCCTTCGTAGATAGCACTATATTGTTCGTCTGTAAGGTTCTGGATTATAAACTTTAATTTTATTTCTTCGTATTTCGCGGTTGTAAGCGACGTGGCCTGAAGTGATGCAGTCGCCATATTAACAGAAAACCGACGGCGTTTATTACGGATCATTCTATTGGACGATTAACGTTTTCGAATAGGGATGTGTATTTATGCAACCGCTAGATGGCAGAGCGGGAAATTCAAATTTAAAGAAGCCGTCAGCCAAGGGTAATTATGGTAATGTAATGGACAAATTATCCTTGGCTTGCGAAGATGAAGTTACATTGACGTGAATGTATTTATGGCTTAATAACAAACGTCTCATCATCTTCGTCAGCATACGCATCATAGTTATCATACTTAATATGTATTAAGGCAAAGCCTCAGAAAGTTCGGGAAGTGCATTCAGTCCCGACATATTTAATCACCTACTAAGCTGTTGTTCACTAACGCATTTACTATTTGCTCAATTGATAATGGATAGAGTTGTCAATCCATGGGTAGAGAATTCAAGTTCAAGCCGAGTGAACTTACATCCCGAATGTCAAAGACTATGTTTACCAGTGAATATTGAACATTTTCCTAAGAGCTTTAAAGAGTATAGATCGTATTATGATCATGACGTTTGAGGGAATATCCTGATAGCCAAAATAAATGCATTAATTACCGTATAAAATATGTTTATAAGTCCTTGGATAAATGCATCAACATTTTGAAAAAAAAAAAAAAAAATCTGCCAACTGAACTTAAAATCAGACTAGCAGTTGCAGAGGTAAAACGTTTAGATTTGTCAATTTATCATTTTTCTGATGCCACATTTCAGCATTGCTTTGAACTAATCAATATCCCTTGAACAATTTATGTAGAGGGTTAAAGAACGTTTTTTGCCAAACTATCTTGACATAAGACATGCAGTTTAAGAGGAAACTGATTATGTTACTCCCTTTCTGATACCGCCTGGCAGCATTGATCTTAAACCACGTTGGAAAGGGCAACATAATGGGTTTTTTAAGCCAAATTATCTTGAAACAAGACCCCAAACTCTGATGATGCCTGGCAACATTGTTTTTTAATTTATAAATATGACTTGAATAATTGTATGGATGGTCACATAAGGAAAATTAATGAAACAGTGTTATAACTTTGAAATTATACCAGCAAATGTTTAGGGTTACATAAGGAACTTTCCTGCCAAATTGAACAGAAATACCAGAATACCTACACATTGTGTCACTTTACGTCTTTTCTGATGGGGTAGTTTCCAGAATTCAACACAGAAGTTATTCCTTTGAACATTTTGAAAGAGAAATTTCTGTATAGTAATACCTGCTAGGCTGAACAAGTAGAACCTTACAGTTAGCCACAATACTACCTGCTAGTCTTTATTTGTAGGACCTTGCAGTTAGTAACAGTACTATCCGCTAGTCTGTACTAGTAGGACGTTTCGGTTAGCCACAGTAATATCTGCTACTTCTTACTAGTAGGACCTTGCGGTTCGCCACAATAATACCTGCTACATTTTAATAGTAAAACATTGTAATAAGCCACAGTCCTACCTGATTGTCTTTACAAGTAGGACCTTGTAGTTAGCCACTGAAATACCTGCTAGTCGGTACAAGTAGGACCTTGTAGTTAGCCACAGTAATACCTGCTAGTCTTTACTAGTAGGACCTTGCAATAAACCATAGTAATACCTACTAGTCTGTACAAGAAAGACATTTCAGTTAGCCACAGCAAGGTCCTACTTGTAAAACGTAGCAGGTATTACTGTGGCTAACAGCAAGGTCGTACTAGTACAGATTAGCTGATATTACTATGGTTAACTGCAAGGTACTACTAGTAAAGACTAGCAGGTATTACCGCGGTTAACTGCAAGGTCATACTTGTTCAGACTAGCATGTATTACTATGGCAAACTACAAGGTCCTACATTTTTCAGACTAGCAGGTATCACTGTGGCTAACTGCTAGGCCTACTAATACAGAATAGGACGTATTACTATGGCTAAATGCTAGATCTACTAATAAGGACTTGCAGGTATTACTGTATCGAACTACAGGGTCCTACTAGTACAGCCTAGCAGGAATTAATGTGACTAACCTCACATTCTACTAGTACATACTAATATAACAAACTAGAAGGCATTACTGTTGATAAGTCCAATGACCTACTAGTAAAGACTAGCAGTATAACTGTGGCTAACTGCAACGTCCTACTAGTTAAGACTAGCATGTATTACTGTGGCTAACTGCAAGATCCTACTAGTAAAGACTAGCAGGTATTAGTTTGGCTAACTGCAAGGTCCTACTAGTACATACTAGCAGGTATGACTGTGGCTAACTGCAAGGTTCTACAAGTAAAAAGTAGCAGATAATAGTGTGGCTCACTGCAATGTACTACTAGTACCTACCTAGCTGGTATTACTGTTGCTTACTGCAAGGTCCTACTAGTTAAGTCTATCAGGTAGTACCGTGGCTAACTGCAATGTCATACTTGTTCAGACTAGCATGTATAACTGTGGCAAACTACAAGGTCCTACGTTTACAGACTAGCAGGTATCACTGTGGCTAACTGCTAGGCATACTAATACAGAATAGGACGTATTACTGTGGCTAACTGCTATATCTACTAATAAGGACTTGCAGGTATTACTGTATCTAACTACAGGGTCCTACTAGTACAGCCTAGCAGGAATTAATGTGACTAACCTCACATTCTACTAGTACATACTAATATAACAAACTAGAAGGCATTACTGTTGATAGGTCCAATGTCCTACTAGTAAAGACTAGCAGTATAACTGTGGCTAACTGCAACGTCTTACTAGTTAAGACTAGCATGTATTACTGTGGCTAACTGCAAGATCCTACAAGTAAAGACTAGCAGGTATTAGTTTGGCTAACTGCAAGGTCCTACTAGTACATACTAGCAGGTATGACTGTGGCTAACTGCAAGGTTCTACTAGTAAAAGTAGCAGATCATAGTGTGGCTCACTGCAAAGTACTACTAGTACCTAGCTGGTATTATTGTGGCTTACTGCAAGCTCCTACTAGTTAAGACTATCAGGTATAACTGTGGCTAACTACAATGTCCTACTAGTTAAGACTAGCATATATTACTCTGGCTAACTGCAATGTCCTGCTAGTCTCAACTAACTGCACGAGACTACAACAGACTAGCTGGTATTACTGTAGCTAACTACAACGCCCTACAAGTAGTAGCAAGTACCTACTGGTATAGACAACAAAGATGTACTGTGACTAACCGTAAGGACATACTGATATATACAACAAAGAATAAGTTTACTTTACCACAATTGATACCCTATGATATATACTACTAGAGTATTGCGGTTAGCCACATTAATACCTGATAATAAGTACAAATAGAAGCTTACGGTTGGCCACAGTGATGCGTTAACATATGTTCTACTAGAAGCTTGTGGTTGGCCACAGTGATGCGTTAACATATGTTCTACTAGAAGCTTGTGGTTGGCCACAGTGATACCTTATACTATGTACTACTAGAAGCTTGCGGTTGGCCACAGTGATACATTATACTATGTATTTCTAGATTATTGTGGTTGGCCACAGTGATTCCTAATACTATGTACTACTAGAAGCTTAAGGTTGGCCACAGTGATACCTTATCATATGTACTGCTAGATTCGTCCGTATGGCCACAATGACACCTTAAGTACTAAAATCTAGCGGTTGGCCAGAGAAATTTATTATAATATGTACTACAAGATTATTGCGGTTGGCGACAGTGATACCTTATGATATGTACTACTAGAAGCTTGCGGTTTTCCACATTGATTATTTATTGTCTGCAGTACTAGAAGCTTGCGGTTGGCCACAGTTATTCCTTATTGTATGTATTACTATATTCTTGTAGTTGGCCTCAGTGATTCTGTTTAATATGTATTACTAGAAGCTTGTGGTGGCGACAGTGATACTCTATGATATGTACTACTAGGTTATGGGTTTGGCCAGTGTAATTTCTTATAATATATACTACTAGAACTACTGGTTGGCCAGAGTGAATTCTTATGATATGTACTACTAGGAGCTTGCGGTTGGCCACACTATTTCCTTATGATATATACTACTAAAGACTTGCGGTTGGACACAGTGATTCCTCGTTGTCTCTACTACTAGATTATTGTAGTTATTCCTTATAATAAGTGCAAGTACATTCAGGCAGTTCGCCACAGCAATACTTTACAATATGTAATACTAGATTCCTGCAATTGGCCAGAGTGATACCTTATACTATATGTACTACTAGATTGCTGCGGTTGTCGACAGTGATACTCTTAAAATATGTACTTCTGGAAGCTTGAGGTTGGCTAAAGCGATTTCTAATAATATGTACAACATATAATATGTAATACTAGATTCCTGCGATTGACCACAGTGATTCCTTATAATATGTTATACTAAATTCTTGCGGTCTGCCACAGTGATACCTTATAACATGCAATACTAGAATCTTGCGGATGGACACAGTGGAACCTTACAATATTAACTACTAGATTATTGCGGTTGGCCACAGCCACAGTGATTCCTCAGTTTATTTAGATCTTTAATCTCGGGGTTGGTCAGAGTCATCCTATATAGTATATACTATATAGTACTAGGATCTTGCGGTTGGCCACAGTGATTCTTTATAGTCTGTAGTACTTGAAGCTTGCAGTTGGCCAGAGTGATTATTTATAGTCAGTATTTGTAGATGCTTGTGGTTGGCCACAGTGATTCTTTATAGGTTGTCGTTCTAGAAGCTTGAAATTGGCCACAGTGAGTATGTATTAGTCTGTTATACTGGAAGCTTGTGAATGGCCACAGTGATTATTTAGAGTGTGTCGTACTAGAAGCTTACAGTTGATCATAGTCATTCTGTATAGTCTGTTTTACTAGTAGCTTACAGTTAGCCTCAGTTATTCTCTATAGTCTGTACTACTAGAGGCTAGCAGTTGGCCACAGAGATTCTTTATTGCCTGTAGTACTGGAAGCTTGCAGTTGGCCACTGTGATTCTGTTTAGTCATGCGTGTGGATTGCCAGTTATTCTGTATTGACTGTAGTACTAAAGGCTTGCAGTTGCCCACCGTAATTCTTTATTGTTTGTAGTACTAGAGGCTTGCACTTGGCCACAGTGATTCTTTATTGTCTGTCGTACTAGAAGCCTGTGGTTGGCAACATTGATTCTTTATAGTATGTAGCACTAGAAACTTGCAGTTGGCCACAGTGATTCTTTATACGCTGTCGTACTAGAAGCTTACAGTTGGCCATATTTATGCATTATAGTATGTCGTACTAGATGCTTGCAGTTGGCCACAGTAAGTATTTATTG
Source organism: Serripes groenlandicus (assembly GCA_031761405.1). NCBI lineage: Eukaryota > Metazoa > Mollusca > Bivalvia > Cardiida > Cardiidae > Serripes > Serripes groenlandicus. The sequence goes on from JASEVX010000012.1 coordinate 35,666,679, forward strand.
TCTGTAGTACTAGAGGCTTGCAGTTTGCCACATTTATTATTTATAGGATGACGTACTAGAAGCTTGCAGTTGGTCACAGTGATTCTCCATTGTCTGTAGTACTATAAGCTTGTAATTGCCCACAATGATTATGTTTAGAATGTACTACATGTATTAGAAGTTTGCGGTTGGCTACAGTGATTCTTAATTGTCTGTAGTACTAGAAGCTAGCAGTTGGCCACAGTGACTCTGTACTGTATGTAGTACTAGAGGCTTGCAGTTGGGCACATTGAATCTTTACTGTATGTAGTACTATAAGCTTGCAGTTGGCCACAGTGATTCTGTATAGTCTGTACTACTAGAAACTTGCAGTTGGCCACAGTTATTCTGTATTGTATTTTGTACTTTTATTAAGTTATTTTTTATAGGCTGTACTACTAGAGGCTTGCGGTTGGCCACAGTGATTCTTTATTGTGTGTAGTAGTAGAAGCTTGCAGTTGACCACAGTGATTCTGTAAAGTCTGTACTAGAGGCTTGCAGTTGGGCACATTGAATCTTTACTGTATGTAGTACTATAAGATAACAGTTGGCCACAGTTATTCTGTATTGTATTTTGTATTTTATTAAGTTATTTTTTATAGGCTGTATTACTAGAGGCTTGCGGTTGGCCACAGTGATTCTTTATTGTGTGTAGTAGTAGAAGCTTGCAGTTGACCACAGTGATTCTGTAAAGTCTGTACTATTATAAGCTTGTGGTTAGCCATAAAGATTCATTATTGTCTGTAGTACTAGGAGCTTGCAGTTGGTAACGGTTATTCTGTATAGTCTGTACTATTAGAAGCTTTTGGTTGGCCATAGTGATTCTTTATTGTCTGCAGTACTAGTAGCTTGTAGTTGGCCACAGTGATTATGTTAAGACTGTACTATAAGAAGCTTGTGGTTGGCCACAGTGATTTTTAATTGTCTGTAGTACTAGAAGGTTGCGGTTAGCCGCAGTGATTTTTGTCCGTAGTACAAAACGCTTGCAGTTGGCCACAGTGATTCTGTATAGTCTGTACCATTAGAGGCTTGTGGTTATCCAATATCAAAAGTGATTCTTTATTATCTGTAGTACTAGACGCTTGCAAATGGCCAAAGTGACTCTTTACTGTATGTAGTACTAGAGGCTTGCAGTTGATTCAGTGAATCTGTATAGTCTGTATTACTAGAAGCTTGCAGTTTGCCATAGTGACTCTTTAATGTATTTTGTACTACAAGCTTACAGTTGGCCACAGTGATTATGTTTAGACTGAACTATTAGAGGCTTGCGGTTGGCCACAGTGATTCTTAATTGTATGTAGTACTAGAAGCTTGCGGTTTTCCGCAGTGATTTTTGTGTACGTAGTACAAAAAGCTTGCAGTTGGCCACAGTGATTCTGAATAGTCTGTACTATTAGAAGCTTGTGGTTATCCACAGTGATTCTTTATTGTCTGTAGTACTAGAAGCTTGCAAATGGCAAAATTGATTCTTTATTGTTTGTAATATTAGAGGCCTGCAGTTGGCCACAGTGATTATTTATTGTATGTAGTACTAGAGGCCTGCAGTTAATACAGTGAATCTGTATAGTCTGTACTACTAGAAGCTTGCAGTTGGCCTCAGTGCTGCTTTTATATATTTTGTACTACAATCTTACAGTTGGCCACAGTGATTCTGTATTGTCCGCAGTACTAGGAGCGTGCAGTTGGCCACAGTGTATATATACGGAGTGTAATATTAGAAACCTGCAGTTGGCCACAGTTATTCTTTATTGTTTGTAGTACTAGAAGCTGACAGTGAGCCAAAGTGATTCTTTAAAGGATGTAGTACTAGAAGCTTGCAGTTGGCGACAGAGATTATGTATTGGCTATAGTACTCGAAGCTTGCAGTTGGCCACAGTGATTCTGTATCGAGTGTATTATTAGACACTTGTGGAAGGCAACAGTGATTATGTTTAGTCTGTAGTACTAGAAGCTTATGGTTGGCCAGTAATTCTTTATTGTTTGTAGTACTAAAAGCTTGCTGTTTGCCAGAGGGATTCTTATTAGGGCTGTAACGATACATTCGAATATTCGATATAATCGAATACAGGTCTGTACGATACGTATTCGTTATTCGCCTCATCTATATTCGAATATTCACGAATATAATCAAAAGCTGTATGATTAAAATTAAATTCAATGTAACTGAACTACAGACATAACAAACCTTTTGTCACACTTGAAAACCTCTTTAGTTTCATAGCGCATTCAGCGCTATATTTATATAGTACCCCTTCCACAACAACTGACCACTGATTTTGCGACATGTTTTTTTTTTCTTTTTCTAAAAACAAAAATTGATGTTGTTTGTGTTCGCTAAGATTTATTTTGACATACGTTTTTGTGTGTTTAAAATGTGTTTTTAATGAATTTTGAATTATAATTCGATTGAAAATAGAAAATTCTCATTTATTGACAACAAAAACCCGTCAACAAAAAGTGGCGAACCACACGGAAATTTAAATAATTGAATCTCCGGCCAAATATACGTCGAATGTAATTTCCGAAAAGATTCAAGGTGGACATTCCATCTCAAACTATGACATCAGGTACAACTCGTTAAAACGCTACATGAAATTCACAATTTCTTTCCCTTGCATATGCCTATTATAAAATCAAAGTACTGAAAATATTAAGTTGATATTTTCTGATTTAATTTGTTTTTTACAAGTTGTTACATGCATGATACTATTCGTGAATAAATATTCCTATTCGTTACCCTGTATTCGTGATATATATCGTATTCGCCACCTAGTGTATTCGTTACAGCCCTAATTCTTATGTGTATGGAAAAGTAGAAGCTTGCAGTTTTCCACATTGATTCTGTATAGTCTGTACTATAAGAAGCTTGTGGTTGGCCACAGTGATTCTGTATAGTCTGTACTATAATAAGCTTTTGGTTGGCCACAGTGATTCTTTATCGTCTGTAGTACTAGAAGCTTGCAGTTTTTCATAGTGATTCTTCATTGTCTGTAGTACTAGAAGCTTGCAGTTGGCCACAGTGATTCTGTATAGTCTGTACTATTAGAAGCTTGTGGTTGGCCACAGTGATTCTTCATTGTCTGTAGTACTAGAAGCTTGCAGTTGGCCACAGTGATTCTGTATAGTCTGTACTATTAGAAGCTTGTGGTTGACAACAGTGATTCTTCATTGTCTGTAGTACTAGAAGCTTGCAGTTGGCCACAGTGATTCTGTATAGTCTGTACTATTAGAAGCTTGTGGTTGACAACAGTGATTCTGTATAGTCTGTACTATTAGAAGCTTGTGGTTGACAACAGTGATTCTTTAGTGTCTGTAGTACTAGATGATTGCAGTTGGCAACAGTGATTCGGTACAGTCTGTAATATTAGAAGTGTGTGGATGGCCACAGTGATTCTTTATTATCTGTAGTACTAGAAGCTTGCAGTTGGACACAGTTAATCTTTATAGTCTGTTCTACTATAAGTTTACAGTTGGCTACAGTCATTCTTTATAGGCTGTCGTACTAGAAGCTCGCAGTTGGCCACAGTTATTCTTTATAGTCTGTACCACTAGAAGCTTGCAGTTGGCTACAGTGATTATGTATTGTCTGTAGTACTAGTGGCTTGCAGTTGGCCACTGTGATTCGTTATTGTCTGTAGTACTAGAAGTGTGCAGTTGGCCACAGTGTTTATGTACGGAGTGTAATATTAGAAGCTTGCGGTTGGCCACAGTGATTCTTTATTGTCTGTAGTACTAGAGGCTTGCAGTTGGCCACTGTGTTTCATTATTGTCTGCAGTACTAGAGGCTGGCAGTTGGCCATATTGATTCTGTATTGATTGTACTATTAGAAGCTTGCGGTTGGCCAAAGTGATTCTGTATAGTCTGTAATACTAGAAACTTGTGGTCGGCCACAGTGATACCATATTTTCTGTAGTACTAGAAGCTTGCAGTTGTCCAAAGTGAATCTTCATTGTCTGCAGTAGTAGAAGCTTTCAGTTTGCCACAGTGATTCTGTATAGTCTGTACTATAAGATGCATGTTGTTGGCCACAGTGATCCCTTATTGTCTGCAGTACTAGAAGCTTGCAGTTGACCACAATGATTCTTTATTGTCTGTCGTACCAGAAGCTTGCAGTTGACCACAATGATTCTTTATTGTCTGTAGTACTAGAAGCTTGTAGTTGGCCACAGTGATTATGTATAGTCTGTACTACTAGAAGCTTGTGGTTGGCGACAGTGATTTACTGTCTGTAGTACTAGAAACTTGCAGTTGGCCACATTGATTCTGTATAGTCTGTACTACTAGAAGCTTGCAGTTGGCCTCAGTGATTCTGTAGTGTATGTAGTACTAGAATCTTGCAGTTGGCCACAGTGATTATGTTTAGTGTGTACTATTAGAAGATTGTGGTTGGCCACAGTGATTCTGTATAGTCTGTAGTACTAGAAGCTTGTGGTTGGCTACAGTGATTATTTATTGTCTGTAATACTAGAAGCTTGCAGTTGGCCACAGTGTTTCTTTATGATCTGTAGCACTAGAAGCTTCCAGTTGGCCACAGTGATTCTTTCTTGTATAGAGTAGTAGAGCCTTGCAGTTTGCCAGTGATTCTGTATAGTCTGTACTATAAGAAGCTTGTGGTTGGCTACAGTGATTCCTAATTGTCTGTAGTACTAGAAGCTTGCTTTTGGCCACGGTGCTCCTTTATCGTCTGTAGTACTAGAAGCTTGCAGTTGGCAACAGTGATCCTTTATCGTCTGTAGTACTAGAAGCTTGCAGTTGGCCACATTGATCCTTTATCGTCTGTAGTACTAGAAGATTGCAGTTGGCCACAGTGACTCTGTATAGTCTGTACTATAAGAAGCTTGTGGTTGGCAACAGTGATCCTTTATCGTCTGTAGTACTAGAAGCTTGCAGTTGGCCACAGTGATCCTTTATCGTCTGTAGTACTAGAAGATTGCAGTTGGCCACAGTGACTCTGTATAGTCTGTACTATTAGAAGCTTGTGGATGGCCACAGTGATTCTTTATTATCTGTACTACTAGAAGCTGGCAGTTGTCAACAGTGTCTTTATTGTCTTTATTGTATTTATTGTCTGCAGTAGTAGGAGCTTACAGTTTGCCACAGTGATTCTGTATAGTCTGTACTATAATAAGCTTGTGGTTAGCTACAGTCATTCCTTATTGTGTTTAGTACTAGAAGCTTTCAGTTGGCCACAGTAATTCTTTATAGGCTGTCGTACTAGAAGCTTGCAGTTGACCACAGTTATTCTTTATAGTCTGTACCACTAGAAGCTTGCAGTTCGCTACAGTGATTCTATATTGTCTGTAGTACTAGAAGCTTGTAGTTTGACACATTGATTCTATATAGTCTGTACTAAACGTATAAGAAGCTTGTGGTTGGCCACAATGATTCCTTATTTTCTGTAGTACTAGAAGCTTTCAGTTGGCCACAGTGGTTCTTTATTGTCTGCAGTAGTAGAAGCTTGCAGTTTGCCACATTGAATCTGTATAGTCTGTACTATAAGAAGCTTGTGGTTGGCCACAGTGATTTCTTAATGTGCGTAGTACTAGAAGCTTGTAGTTGGCCAAAGTGATTATTTATTGTCTATCGTACCAGAAGCTTGTGGTTGGCCACACTGATTCCTTATTGTCTGTAGTACCAGAAGCTTGTAGTTGGCCACAGTGATATTTTATTGTCTGTAGTACTTGGAGCTTGCAGTTGGCCACAGTGATTATGTATAGTCTGTACTATCAGAAGCTTGTGGTTGGCCACAGTGATTCTTTATTGTCTATAGTACTAGAAGCTTGCAGTTGGCCACAGTGAGTCTTTACTGTTTGTAGTACTAGAAACTTGCCGTTGGCCACATTGATTCTGTATATTCTGTACTACTAGAAGCTTGCAATTGGCCCCAGTGATTATTTAATGTCTGTTGTACTACAAGCTTACAGTTGGCCACAGTGATTCTTTATAGTCTGTAGTACTAGAAAAAAGAAACTAGAAACCTTGCAGTTAGTCACAGTTATATCTGCTAGTCTGTCCTAGTATTACCTTGCAGTTGGCCAGAGTAAAACCTGCTAGTCTGTACTAGTAGGAACTACCAGCAATCCACAGTAATACCTGCTAGTCTGTACTAGGACCTCAGGGTTAGCAGCAGTAATTCCTTCTAGACAATAATAGTAGGTCATAGTGCGAAAATAGCACCATAGTATGTGTGACCTTTGACCCTGACCGTAAGAAGTTTCTCACCGAAACTTTATTACTATCACTTTTATCTTGAGTAGTAGTAGTAGTAGTAGTAGTAGTAGTAGTAGTAGTAGTAGTAGTAGTAGTAGTAGTAGTAGTAGTAGTAGTAGTAGTAGTAGTAGTAGTAGTAGTAATAATATAATATTCATTCATTCATTCATTTACTCCGTTCGGAGATTAATTGAATACATTCATTATATCAACTGTTTACAAAAAGTAATTGAACTAGTTTCTATACATAAATTCGTAGGGTAATTGAAAATCAATCTTTACATAATATTACACAGATTAAAACCAAACAAAGAGAAAAAGGAACACTTTAGAGATTAACAGGCAGGTGTTTAAATGCTGTATAGAACCGATTTAACTTCACAAAATAAGCAATACAATCAATATTGTTGACACTCTTAATGCCCTGATTTCAACATGAGTGTACAACGTCCCAAGTTAGTCAGTATGCTGCAAGAAATGTGTGTAGAAATCCTGAACATAAGAACAGCTTTTGCATTGTGATAAGGAAATAATGGAAAAGAGGAGTATTATGGAACGCCACAGCTGTCTTATGTTGTGATATGTCATGTTATTATGTCAAACGTACATCTTAATTTGTCTAACGTATGTGTTAGTATGTGCACCTGCCATGTTAGTATGACTAACTAACATATTATTATGTCCAACTTACATGTTATCATATCTAACTGACATGTTATTATGTGTAACTGACTTGTCATTATGTCCAAATGTCATGTTTTTATGTCTATCCGATATGCTATTGTGTCTAACTGGCATGTTATTATGTTAAACTGACATGTTATTAAGTCTCTTCGGCATGGTATTATGTCTATAATACACGTTATTATGTCTATAATACACGTTAGTATGTCTATCATACACGTTCTTATGTCTATCTTATGTCTTATTATGTCATACGAACATGTTACTGTTATTTCAAACTGTCACGCTAGTATGTCTAATCAATGTGTTTTGATGTCAAGTTTACTCATTATTATGTCCAGTAAACATGTTATTATGTCAAGTTGATGTTAGATTATCTCTATTAGACGACTTGTCCATTAAGCGTTAGTTTTTCATGTTGTGATGTCAAACTATCGTGTTGTTGTTAAAAAAGGGCGTGGAACTCCGCGCGCACTGGCCAATGCGACTGAAATGGCGGAAATAGATGCAGACGACTTTAAAACATACAGCCAACCAACATGGAAGATCTCTTAAACAGTTTGAAACAAAAAAGATAAATTGATTTCTCTTTTTGCAACAATGTTTTTAAAAGTCTTCTGCTGCAGCTTGGTCTAAATGCATCAGATTGTTAAGATGGGTTAATGAACAATTACTAGAGCTACTTTTTCCAAATATGTTTAAACATCATTTGCTGCAGATGCGTCAAAATACACCAGCATGTGAAAAAGGACGTGGTATTGATCTTGCATTGACACTTTAAACCTTTCCCACATTAGTCAAAGCAAATATAATGAAAATGTCTATAAATTAAACTTAATAATTGAATAGAGTTTAAAACATAGAGACAACACTGTAAGCAGTTTCTCCACTTGCTCCCAATGTTTTCAAAATTCGACTGCTGCAGGGTGATCAACATACGTCTATATAAGTCAAAGGGTTAAAATATAATGCATTTTTTTTTGTATTAAGTCACTGCTCCTATATGCATGTTCATCTCGACAAAAAGAAAGGTGTCTACTGAAGAACGTGTTAGAATTATATACACATTATCTTTATAAATATTCGATCTGTGCTCTGCGAAACGCAACCTTAATATAATTATTACACACATTGAAAGAGAATTCCATTTGCATTCATGCTGGCATGTAAGGGTTTCGCGCCTTTTTTCAACAACAACACGATATTTTGACATAAAAACATGCCAGTTAGACGAAATAACACGTTTTATGGACAAGACGTATAATGGACATAATGCGAAGTCAACTAGACATAATGCCATGTCAGCTGGACATAATAACATGTTAATTGGACACACTAGCATGCCAATAAGACATAACAACATATTAGATAGACATAATATAATGTGAGACAGACATATTATCATACCAGTTAGAATAATATAATGCCATTTACACATAATAACATGAAAGTATGACATAATACCATGTCAGTCAGACATGATTATATATCAGTGACACATAAAGGCATAAAATTTCAACAAATTAACAGGTACGTTGGACATGATAGCATGTCAGTTACACATACACAACATGAAAGATAACAACACAAGACAGCTGTGGCGTTCCATACTGTCTTGTGATAAGTTAGTTTTTTGTTGTTTAAGAAAGAGAGAAACTCCAACTGTACCTGCAATAACCTCATCCTCCTCATATCCCATCCCATCCCCCTATTGGCTCTCTGATTTCCCAAAGTGATCTGTAGCAGCACATATGAGATTACATTTAAAGAAGTCTCTACTCTGAATTAGAATATATACAGTTAAATACAACTTAGGCTGGATCACAAGTAATAAGAACCTACACACATACATATATGCACACATAATCATTCAAAATCACCATGCAAAATATGTGCAATTTGATCTAGACAAACACAGTCTGCTTATTAGTAAATAACATAATTTATTTCTAAAATGTGGAAAGTGTGGCTCTAGATGGATCTGTTTCACTAATTCAACACTCCTGCCTGATGTCCCAAGTTAGACAGTCAGTTTTCTGGGTTGTGCGTAGAAAATCACACAGTTATAAATGACATCAGCTTTTATGTTAATACTAATGAGAAAGAAAACACATTGGAGATGAACAGACAGGTTTTTTTTTAAAACGTTCTGTAGTAATTTTTAACTACAAAGAAGAAGTACAATCTATATTGTTGATACTCTTTATGCTCTTATTTCAACATGAGTGTACACTGTCACCAGTTAGTACGTATGCTGCAAGAAATGTGTGTAGAAATCCTGAACATAAGCTTTTGCATGGTGATAAGGACATAATGGAAACGAGGATGTTAGACACAAGGGTAACTGAATGCTGTCTGCTGATAAGCTGGTATTGTGTTGTTTAAGAAAGAGAGAAACGCCACCCATACCTGCAATAACTTCATCCTCCTCCTTGTGTCCCATCTCATCCTTCTCTTGGCTCTTTGTATACTCCAATTGATCTGTAACAGCACAGAGAAGATTATATTTAAAGAGGGCCCTACTCTAAATTAGAATATAAACCGTTAAATACAACTTAGGCTGGATTATAGGTAAAAAGAACACCAACACATACATGTATGTAAACATTATAACTCAGATCACCATGCAACATATGTGCAATCTAATCTAGACACACACCATCTGCTTATTAGTAAATAACACTATTAATTTCGTAAATGTAGTCAGTGTGTCTCTAGATGGAGGGCACTGATCTGAGTCACTTATTCAACACTACTGCACCATGGACCCAGTTAGACCCTGTTTTCTGAGTTATGTATTAATTAAGCAACCAACATATACGAGGATCAGTCGTAAAGTTCTCGGACTCTGCGTATCATTGCGATACTACTTGTTTTAAAACCAAAATAAATCAAACGTTGGAAAGATAGATATTTACTGAAGTGAAGTAGGCAAATTTTACAGAAAACAACCAGCATACCATTAAATAACAACAAATTGTAACACATAACCATCAACCGCACGGAGCACGTTTTACACATACCGCAACGTCACGTCTAACGTCAGGCCTTTTCAAAGTATTCAACACATGAATTAACACATTTCTGGTGTCTCTTCAACCACTTATTGAACACACGTTATTGTTCAGTTCATCTTTTAATATGTTATGAACCGTTACGTGGCTCAAAGCCTATGATGATAAGATTTCGCAAACGCCATGTGTCTGTTGTCGGCAACTTCGCGTGTTACAGCATGAACATCTGTCACTTAATGTTGGTCGGCCGACTGTAGAGCTGTTTTCAAGTTCTTCTATGTCGTCTTTGAACAGTCGCTACCAATCGGCTGACTTTTCTATTCGGGTCCCATTCCATGAATGTAAAAGTATCTGTAGGAGTCATTCCTGCTTTTGTGCAACATTTCATCACCGAACGTTGCTCCGTGCGAAATGACCTTGGCGCTTTAACGAATGCACCTGCTGAAGGGTAGCAATGATCATCCTGCGATTCCATACTTGTTATGACGGATATGACGTCAAAACTATCAGGAGGTATTCAACAGATATGTTTCTAACAACATGTCGAAAAAACATGACTTTAACGCTCCAAGTTTTGAAGATTTGAGATAGAATACATCTAGATTTTGTTCATAAATATGAATGATTTCAAACTGCTCCGTACCACGTAAACTGCATTATTGAATTTAAATGCAAAAATTTTGATATTTCCGAGTATTAATAAGAACAGTCCGAGACCTTTACGACCGACCCAAGATTCCCCCAGTAAAAACTTGAGAAGGAATTTTTATTTTTGTTATTTTTAAATACAACAACATTGGATTTCTTACAATTTACTTCGAATTTCCATCAAAAGGAATACCTGTACACAATGTCAAAGACATTTTAGGATCGATTGGCGAATACAGACATAAGCTATACTCTGAATGTTCAAGTTCTTTAAGTAAGTCGTCTATAAAGATTAGGTAATACAATATGGATGTATTGGCATTTGCCATGACAAAGCACTTCCAGTTTTTATAGGAATCCCTTATTATACTCCATACTTTTTCAACTATTCCTAGATAATGGAGTTTATAAAATAGCGCATTGCCATACGCTATCAAAAGCACATTTAAAAAAATGATAGCCACAAAGGCTTTACTATGTAGATCCGAGAGTTCGTATACAGTTGCCTTTAGGCAAAACGCGGTTATAATACAACTTAGCCTTTTTTGAAACCCTTGTTTGCTGTGGAGATGGAAATGTGTATTTTACGCAACACGAACGCACACTTTCAAGCAATAATAAGCGACTGTCTACGTCAAACAAATATTTTATATTTTCATGGAGTAGTTGGTGTGTTAGGGCAATCTGAATACATCCCTGTCTTACCCTAAAAAACTTTGCAGATATCCGTATCAAGTACCACCCTGACGTCTTAACCCTTTCCCACACATATACTTTCGGACGCTTCTGCATATAGAGACTTTCCATATTTTTGACTAAATGTGTCAAAGTCGCTGCAGATTTGTTGTATGTTGGAATGTTGTATGTTGGAAAGAGTTGATTAATTAGTACACATATTTCAATTACAGATATTCACCGTAGCCATTGCAAGGATGGGATACCATTATATCATCCTTCTGGCAGTAATTCCGGTAATTATATCAGGCTACACTTATATTAGATATTACGAAGCACAACTAGGTAAGTGACATTTTTGTTTTGATTATTGAGACCGTCTCCTTGGTGTTTTTGTTAGGGCGTTCGCATTGGAAGCGGGAGACCAGAGTTCGATCCCCGTCGGGCCATAACAAATACTTTAAAATTGATAGTAACGGCTTTTCCTCCTTGGCGCTCAGATTTGCAGGGCAGCATTACGACTGATTTTTCGGTGTCGGAATAAATAATACTGGTTATACAATTACTGGTTATTTACAAGGTGACGTTAACATATAACTGCAAAACTGTTGATTGTGGCTTAAAACACAATTTCAACAAATCAACAATTCTTTTCACAATTGAGCAGTTCTGTAGCAAAATATGTGGGTAATGTTGATAAAGACCTCACCTACATTATGAGGTTTAAATTAAGATTGATTGATGTATTTTTTCAATCATCAGAACGAATGAATGACTGGTCGGGTTATAATTCGCCATTCCTCTGTAAATAGGCCTTGTTCGTTACTTACTGAGATTTCGCGTTCGACATTGCAAACGTAAAGCGATTTGGAAGCTCGTGTTACTTAAAGCCGAATGCACATATTGATCTGAATCCACAATTGACATAAAGCTTTACGGCTGCATGGTTATTTCGTTGCATAGCCAAATGTTCTGCTTGTGCATACCATGTGATAATATCCTTACACCTTTCCTACAAACGACACCACATCTGCAGCAGACGACTTTGAAGCATCTAGGCAAAAGTATGGACATTATCTATTAATGAAAAGTAAAGTTGTTAATAGACTCGAAAACAGTGTGGCAAATGGGGAAATTACTCATCGTGACAATTCCTTCTTTTCAAAAGTCGTTGCCTGCATTTGCGTTAATACGTGTCTGCAGATGAGAAAGTGTAAAACTATTTTGGGATGCATGAATTTGAGTACATATTCATTGTTTTCCCGAAAAGGTTTGTATTTCGTCCTCGCATACGTACATGTAGTTTTAAATGACTGTGTACAGGCGCATACGCCCGGCCGGGTAGCTCAATTGGTAGCGTATCTGACTCGTGATCTGGAGGTCACGGGTTCGATACCCGGTTGCGGCGACATTCTTTCGGGCGATGTTTTCCATTGCCTCTCACCTCTGATCTATGTGAGAAAGTAGTCAGTGGCTTCGAAAGAATGTTGTGTAAGTACTGGTGTGGGAAAGCAAGGGAAACATGGGTAGGTGCACTGACCGCCGTGATATGACCAAAGCTGTTGAAAGCGGCGTAAAACTCCAAACAAACAAACAAACAAACAGGCGCATACATCAATCACTCCACTCGAAAATAGGTAGACACGATACATTCGTGAATGTTCGTATAATCAAGTCCAGCTATGTACACCAACCAACGAACAGTCATGAAGATGTCTACATATTTTCCAGTGTGGTGGACTGGTTGATTATGCACTTTTCCGCCGTCAATTTATATTCCCATTGATACTGTATTTGTGTTTGGTAAATATACCGAACATGCATGAATGATTAAAAGCGCTTATTACAAATGCCTCAGTTATCCCTATTAAACCCTAACACTGAAACTCAGAGACCCGAATAGGTGAAACGTTAATCAATCAGGTCAATGCATATCTGGATCGTCACTTACATGTATTCAAAAACACCCCTACATATCGGTATTCATCTGGAGTAGCTGGAATGTAGAACATCTGTTTGGAGTTTTGTAGAGATGATTCGGAAACTCATTTGGATTATTTGTTACAGACTGTTGGGGTGTAGTATGTCAAAACGATGGTATATTGAACAAAACAACGTGCACGTGCTTGTGTCACGTGAACTACACTGGGTTCTTTTGTGAGTCAGGTACGTTTTTGCACTTTAGTTTATTCATTGTATTTACAGATTTCGATATCTTCTCATCTGAAATGAACAACAAAATAATATTGTATGATGCGGATGACTTGAGAAAAGTAAGCGTAACCTTGGTCCACGTGTGACACGCACAATCCATTATTTTCCTGTAACAGAACGACGTACTATGATTGTTTTGTTTTATATAAAGACGATTTGACAATGGTTGAATTATAAAAAGCAATGGTTGCATTACAAAAAGCAATGCCTTCAGTATAAAATGCATATATTTTGTTTTTAAAGTTCTAAAATGGTAGCATTAGATACAACAAATTAATCCGTTGTTGTGAGTACTCATAAAATGGTCTCCTTGATATGAAAAACGATCCCTTATCTTGAGCACATCTTCACTAATTTATTAATGTCTGTCTTAGTAAGCGGCGTCCAGCGAGTTGGAGTCTTAACGCATATGCGAGCAGTGAAGACGTTGGAGAACCTGTTTATCCACAGAGTCTCACCAGAGCCTTTATTGTCCGCATACATGTAATGAAATCCTAGGTGCATCTTTTTACAAAACAAACAAGAAGTGTAAACCTATAAATTGTATACCAATTTACCTGTATCTGATCCGTTAACGGAGCTTCAAAAAGACCCAAAATCGTCAGACGCGGCTCTTATATTTTTATTATAACTATAGAGGTGAAGGACACACAATGGCCACACGGACGATACAGCATGCTGTCTACAGTGTTTGGTTGTCCCGAGGACCTGGACCACGGATGGCACACGTACAGTCAACTATCCTTTATGTTACAGCTATACACAATCCTTTAAAACAAATTACCTCATACCAATGACTTATGACGCGCCTGCATCATACGAAGTTTGAAGACATTCTTGAAAAGAGAAAAATTGAATTTTCTCCTTTTATAATTTTCTTCTTCTCTGTATTTAAATTATGCTTTCAATACTTCAACTTACTTTTCCTCAAGACGACATTTATCAGATGGTAAACTGTTAAAGAATCAATTCTGGGAGAATACAACTTTAGAAAATGACATACTGAAAGAGAAAAAAGATCGCCTGTGTTTTTCCCCCTGAATCTTTCTTTAAGTCGAGACGCGAAAGCTCAGTCGGCTATCAACCGTGACCGCCGCGTGCAGGGATCGAACCAGTGCGCTCAGGTCCAAATCCCCCATCGATATTGAATAATAAGCTTGAATTTTTCAAAATCTATAAAAGTTCATTTCCAGAAAAACTAATCAAAAAGCATCTGCGGGCAACGCAGATCCAGATCAGCATGCGCATCCACGTAATCTAACCGTGATCTGCACTGTTTGACATGAAGGCACTAAATTGTAAAAAAAAAATACATGGCTCTTTTTGTATTTCCATTTTCTTTTTACCGTAGGGGATACGTAAACATGACACTAAATGAACATTTACCACGTCAGGGTTGGTACGCAAGCTATGACAGGTACCCCCATATGCTAGGGCCGTATTACTACAGATCGCTGCAGCTTAATTTCTGTACCAGAGATGACGTTCCCGATGGTGGTAATATCGAGTCTAAATGGCCGAGAGGGGAATATTGTGTTTTCAAATATGGATCCAACTGTCCCACCGGTAGGTGATATATACTATAATTTAACCCGTCCGTGGGAAAAGGTACACGTTGGAATTTCTGAACAGTGTAGGTTCAGAATAAGCCTGTGTATCTGCTCCGTCTTATCAGAATTAACACAAGTAAACAAAATCGTCTAACACGCGTATGTTCGTAATCTGTGAACGGTGTAGATATTGATACAATGGCCGATTTGGACCTATACTGTCACAAAGGCAAACTTTTACATTTTCTGTACTGCGTTCAGTGAAATTTACGATAGCTATCGGTTGCCAATGAACCAATTAAAATACAGCTATTTTAACCTCTGGTACAAACCATAACAAACCATGATCTGCCAAACTGATTCACTGAACACAAGTCATTTTAATATCGGTATCCATGGATTATAGTCTATACGTATCATTAAAACACCGACATTTTACATCATCGTATGAATCACACATTATAGGCTATACGTATTATTAAAATACCGACATTTTACATCATCGTATGAATCACACCTTATAGTCTAAAATTATGTATTATTAAAACACCGACATTTTACATCATCGTATGAATCACACATTATAGTCTAAAATTATGTATTATTAAAACACCGACATTTTACATCAGCGTATGAATCACACATTGTAGCCTATATGTATTATTAAAACACTGACATTTTACATCATCATATGAATCACACATAGTAATCTATAATCACACATTGTAATCTATATGTAGTATTAAAACACCGAGATTTTACATCATCGTACGAATCACATATTACAGTCTATATTTATCAATAAAACACCGAGAGTTTACATCATCGTATGAATCACACATTTTAGTCTATATGTATTATTAAAACACCGAGATTTTACATCCTCGTATGAATCACACATTATATAGTCTATATTTATTAATAAAACACCGAAATTTGACATCATCGTAAGAACCACACATTTTAGTCTGTATGTATTATTAAAACACCGAGAATTTACATCATCGTATGAATCACACATTATACTCTATATGTATTATTTGTTATTGTGATTGCCTTCAATTTAGAACGTCGCAAATACTAAACACCTTCTTTTTTTAAAACCCGCCAAGATTTGTAAAAGATTTGTAAAATTTGTCGAGGTCAGCGGACAATTTATCATTGAAGAAGAACGTGTTTTAACCTGCTATATTTCTAATCCAACAGGGTTTCAAGAGAGCATTGCAATGCTCGGAGAGAACCCTAGCTTTATATGAAAGTTTTTTCTAATCAAGCAGAGTTTCAAGAGTGCAGTGCAATTCTCGGAGATTACCATCTTTCCTGGTCCAACACAGACGGCGTCATTCCGAATGTGACAACTGACAAATTCTCTTCCGGGACACCAACATTCCATTTCTGTTGCCACGAGGAACATGCGGAAGACAATAAACTCCAAGCATTTCCAAATAGTTTTCCGTTCATAATGTTGAAAGTTAGTACACTTTAATGCATCTGCAGCAGACGACTTTTGAAATCATTGCAGCAAAAGGGGAAATTGCTCTTGTTAGGAATTTCTTCGATTACCACAAGGTTTTCATCTCTATTCAATCCAGCTATTGTGGATTCGCGATAGATCGAAGTCGAGTCATCGAAGTGTTCAAGTGATTCCTAAATGTATGCTTAATTCATCTATGTTCCGTCAATTACGTAAGTCATTTTAACTTTAGTGTGATTTATGAAAAGCAAGACAGAGATAAAGTCATACCGAACACATAGTGCAGCAGCAGTTCCAATTGCTCATATGAACAATCAGCAGAACGGCCGCTTAAATGATTTCAAAAGACAGATCCGTTCAAGGAAATGGTTCGAGTTAAACGATATATTCGAAGTATCACTTGTTCGAGTTATTGCGAGTCCACTGTACTGTAGTCTTTTTAAGAACCGAATTAGACAATTTGCTGCATGGTGTAAATTCTTGATTCCAATTTATTTTAATACATTTTTCTTTTTATCTTTAATTCTATTATTAATTGTATTACACTGCTTTCAAACGGCGTCTGCTGAAGATGCGTCTATACGCGATTACTTGGATGGAAAAATGTTAAGATAACATTCCATGATTGGTCTGTTGTTGGTTTTGAGTCAACTGTTCTCTGGAGGCTTGAATAATGTTTGTTCGACCAGATTTGTGAACAGGGAATGTCACGATCAGACAGTGCTGATAACAATGTCCGGAATGTCTGTTTTCGTTTAAGCCTGCTAAAATAATCCCGAAATACAGGGATACACAAACAATTGAATTATCTTGTATCCAGCTAAAAACATACGAATACATCAGATTGCGTGCTATGATATTAATCCCATGGCGGGCATAATATCTTTAATATTACACATTACATTTTATCAATTGTCATGTTATCTTGATGATCTGATCTTGTATTAACAACGTGATAGTAAACTCCTAATATAATCATATATTGATAATCTAGAATATAGCAATATATATCATCATAATTTCTTTAAATTAGTCATTGTGTCTAGCGTCATTCGTCTTCCACCAATACGCTAGAAAAAGTCTATACGGGAAGGGAACCAGTTGCCTGCAAAAGATGTTTTGTGGAGTGGTGATAAGAACCACAACGAAGCCACGAAATACATAGTTTGCTTAATGGGCCGCGGTGACATGCCTGACACACTGTTGAAACGGCGTTAAATTTCAATCATTTGATCGATCTTCATTTTATTATAGTTTTTTAGTCAGACAAAAACACTGTATCATGAATTGTTGGTTAAATGTTAATTGAAGTAGACATCATCCATTGAACTCTACTTGCTACCATCGAATATCCGGATCAGTCATCGTCTTCTCTGTTCGGCCTCTAGTTCATTTTAAAAAGTACAAGTTGGCACCCGTGAATATTGTCTGTTCTGATCAGCCAGTGCATCGGTTAAGTTGTATTAAAATATTTACAACTCACCAAAAAGAAAAACCTGTGCAAGTAATTTGCGGAAAGAGTTGATTTAGATTAGTTTAACCTTATTTATTTTACATCGATTGCGCAACAAGCCTTTGGCTTATATTAATCACACTCGATGTCTGCTTCCTGGAGACTTAACCAGTACTCGCGCCGTTTTGTGTGGAAAATTCCCATAGTCAGGACCCGCTCATCACGGGACTCGAACCAGGGACCTTTGATACGAGAGGCCGACGCTCTACCTCCGCACCACTGTCTTCCACGAATTTAGATTACATAGCGCGGATGCGCAGGCTAATCCGAATTTAAACTATTCGGAAAGGCCAATGTGTGCCTTTTTTCATTGACGGGCTCACGTATATAAACGTCATTGAAGCCTCCAGAGGATGGTTATTGCTAAACACTGATTAAACAAGTATCTTATTTGATAGCAATTGTTGTTAATTACAATCTTACCCAATGTGGGTTTTCGTAAGTGGGTGACTACTAAAAACCATCATATTTGGACTTGTCAAGGAATAATTAGAGTCCGTCCTTATGGAAAAGGTACAAGTTGACTTTTGTGAACAGTGTAGATCCAGGTCAGTCTGTGTATCCGCTTGATCTAGCTTTGCACTGTTTCTTAATTATTATAAGAAACGTTTATAAGATGATGAAACATCTATCAAATATTGTCCATTTTGATTGCACTGCATGGATGCGCAGGAAGATATTTTTTCTAGATTTTGTAATTATTACGCTAATGATGGTGTTCCCGAGCACCGCTCAAATACAATGTATCGTTTATTATTACAGACAAACACTAGTTCTTGTCCTATCATTACCGGAATGGCGCTGAACGAAGAGGAATTTGATTTCGTGGAACACACAAGAATGTTTGAATTTTACGGCTCTAACAACGTGTTTAAAAACACCGGAAAAGGATATGAAAGGCTTGAACTGTGTTACTACGCGCATAGCAGTGAGTCTAAACTTACCTAATTACATTTGGTTCACGCCTTCAGACAGAATTCGCTACTTTGCGATCAGGATCTTCAATGTTCGCCATTCTATCATGAATATTCATCTGAGAAACCGAACGAAGTACAGTTACGGCCCAATGAACACTTCCTTGGCTATTTCAAACAGTGTAGTTCCAGTTCATCCTGTTCATCGACATATTCCGATCATGATCTGCACGGTTCAAATAATTCTAGCATAAGCTTGTTAGAACGTGTGTAGATTCTGATGAGTCTGAGATGTGTTTCAGGAAAACGAACATTAACAAAGAAAATATTACATATCTAGAAAACGATTTGTTTGCGTGTCAATGCTATCGGATCGTAAATGATTTATCATGACATCGATACATTAGTCGTAATGCTATCTGGTCTTATATTATGTATCATGACACCGATACATCAGTCGTAATGCGATCTGATATTATATTATAAATCATAACACCGATACATCAGTCGTAATGCTATCTGGTGTTATATTATGTATCATGACACTGATACATCAGTCGTAATGCTATCTGGTGTTATATTATGTATCATGACACAGATACATCAGTCGTAATGCTATCTGATCTTATATTATGTATCATAACACCGATACATCAGTCGTAATGCTATCTGATCTTATATTATGTATCATGACACCGATACATCAGTCGTAATGCTATGTGATCTTATATTATAAATCATAACACCGATACATCAGTCGTAATGCTATTTGGTGTTATATTATGTATCATGACACTGATACATCAGTCGTAATGCTATCTGGTGTTATATTATGTATCATGACACAGATACATCAGTCGTAATGCTATCTGATATTATATTATGTATCATAACACCGATACATCAGTCGTAATGCTCTCTGATCTTATATTATTTATCATGACACCGATACATCAGTCGCAATGCTATATGGTCTTATATTATGTACCATGACACCGATACATCAGTCGTAATGCTATCTGATCTTATATTATTTATCATGACACCGATACATCAGTCGTAATGCTATATGGTCTTACATTATTTATCATCACACCGATACATCAGTCGTAATGCTATCTGATCTTATATTATTTATCATGACACCTATACATCAGTCGTAATGCTATCTGATCTTATATTATTTATCATGACACCGATACATCAGTCGTAATGCTACCTGATCTTATATTATTTATCATGACACCTATACATCAGTCGTAATGCTATCTGATTTTATATTATTTATCATGACACCGATACATCAGTCGTAATGCTATCTGGTGTTATATTATTTATCATGACACCGATACATCAGTCGTACTGCTATCTGATATTATATTAGTTTTCATGAGACCGATGCATCAGTCGTACTGCTATCTAATATTATATTATTTATCATGACACCGATACATCAGTCGTAATGCTATCTGATCTTATATTATTTATCATGACACCGATACATCAGTCGTAATGCTATCTGATCTTATATTAGTTATCATGACACCGATACATCAGTCGTAATGCTATCTGATCTTATATCATGTATCATGACACTTATACACCAGTCGTTATGCTATCCACGTATCCCTGAGCACAAAGGAGGGATGCCATTACTACAATGTTTAAAGGATTTGATATGACCTGACGGGGGATCAAATCCTGTTCTCCCGCACCAAAATGTTGGTCGATCTAACCACTACACCGCGGAGACGGTTACAAAACAAATATAAACAGGTATGTTTGATCTTCACGTTAAAGCCTTGAGTGTGGTAAATTAAGAGTTCAGCAGATCCCGGTCGTCCAGCTGAGCTAGCTCAGTAAGTAGCGTTGGTAGATATATATCCGCATATTAACCCTTTCCCACTTGCAGACGCATTTTGATGCATCTGCAGCAGACGTGATTTGAAACCATTGTGAAAAAACGGAGAAATTGCTCATAATGATCAATGTCTCCTTTTATCATAATGTTTTCAACTATATTCATTAATTAACTTTACAATTATAGAGATTTTCCAAATTTATACCTAGATGTTTTCAAAGTCGACTGCTGCAGATGTTTGGTAAATGGAAAAAGGGTTAATAACAATGACGTGCATTCATACTCATACTTGTAATTAGTTTCAATCAGTTTAAATGTATACTGTATCGTTAGAATATGTTTTTTAAACTTTTCCAGGACACGGTGAAAGCTTGTTGAACGATGGTTCTTTATTTGGTATGTATTTAGTTAAGGTAGAACATCCCTATTGGGCTCGGCGATTTCCGTATAAAATCCTTATTGATCGGTATTTTTCCTGGGCTTGTCGGTTATTTCCGATAAACATGACCACAGTGTCACAATTCGTCTGCTAGTTATGCGTCGAAATGCTTCTGCATGTGACAATTTGTCAGCTGAATAGGATAATAATATATAGAAAGCTGGCAAATTGGTAGGCCGAAATACGCTTTCACTCATAGTATGTATCTTGTTAGTTGTTACATGCGACGTCGCGGAGCTAACACATAGTGTGAACATTCATAAATTAGTTGAATCAAAATATTTGTGTTGATTTTGAGAAATGTCGAGATCGTACATGTAAGACAGTATTACACGTTCCTCTTTATTCATTGTATTTTGACTTTATTCAGTTGATAAAAGGTTTAGTGTAATTGGTATCAATTCCAGAATTCGATCCAGATTTAGAGGAAATAGATTGCACTAATAAGCCCGTCTATTCGTCGGAGCTCAGACTTAACAGCGGTTGGACCAATCCATGGCTTCAAGTTGACTTAGAGGAGAATGTAGAAGTCCATGCAATTAATCGTATGATATTATGTATAAATACCCTTTCCCAAATACAAACAAAAATTTGCACGAGACGACATTGCAAACATATCTGACAAAATATGGAAACAATATTTAAATGAAAGTATACGTATTGAAAATAGTTATCAATTTCTCCTTTAACCACACTGGTTTTTTTTTAAATTGTCAGCTGAAGAGGCATCAAAATGCGTTTGGGAAAGGATTAAACCGATCTGTCATTAAATTTGATGTTCTATGATGAACCCACGTAATTTCACCAAACAGTGTATCATTTGTCCCCCATATGTATTTTGTTAAGTTACAGTTTGTTTGTTTGAATTCTGTTTTACGTCGCTTCCAACAGTACTACAGTTTTATCAGAGCGTTTGCTGGATAATTTACGAGTAGAATTTACTGCCGGTATTAGTCAACATGACACAGATGCATCATTCGTAATGCTATTCCCTCAAACATTAAACCCCAGGATGGAAACCATTATTACCATGTTTAAACCTTTTCCGTAAACAACAAATCTGCAGCAGACGACTTTGAACACATCTGGAGAATAGAGTTGAAAGCATTATGGCAAAAGGAGAAATTGCTCGTTTTGAGCAATTTCTTCTTTTGTCACAATGTTTTACAAAGAACTGAGGCGTCAGAAAACGTCTGTATAGGGTAGGGTTAAAGTATTTGAGTAAACAACAATGGTGAAAAATGTTTAAAATTCAATCACCTGCCTTCAGTCAAATTTATCAGGGTAGAACCTAATAAAACGTGTTCTGTTGAAAAAGCAATTTCACTATTATTGGATTACATTATCTGTGGCACTAGCAAACATCTTTAGAAATTAGTAGAAATTGAGTCATAATGGCCCCTTATCAAGTGTCATCCTTTACAATTAGAATTACATTTTTATGTTTATCAGTTTTGATCCCGAGCTTTACTGGTGTGTCCGCAGTTTATGTCAGTAAAAATCAATGGGACTTCATCAACAATGGTGCCCGGCAATGTGAGCAGAAAATCTTTAGAAGGTAAACGTGGTTCACTAATTTTGATCATTGAAAGTACCCTTCCTCAATTGCAGACGCATTTTGGCGCATATGCAGTAAACGTTTATTAATACATTGTAGCCAAACGAGAATTTTACCAATTTCTCCTTTTGCCAACTCTGTAATATATTGAGACTTACATTGGTAGAAATTGTTTATATCTTTGCTTTTTCAAAGATTTGATGTATGTGAGAAATGGTCAATTCATTTGAACTAACATATTGTCAATTCTAAAATACAGTATATATGTTTTCATTAATACATAAAGAAATACATTGGCCTTTGTATTAAGGTAAATTGTTCGTACATGTATATATCAGGCTGTGTCCAAATGAGTGGTGATCGAACCCGAAACCCAAACCCTCCACGCCAACCACTGTTCCAATTTCATTTAGCTGTTATTTTGACGGCAAAAACCGTTATTTATCCTTTCTCGCATCTACAGCAGACGATCTTTGATAACACTCTGACAAGAAAAAGATATTGCTCATCATAAGCAATTTCTCATTTTGCCACAATGTGTTTAACTCTATTAATTGATAGAGATTAACTATATCTTAGCTTAGATATTTTCAAAGTCGTCTGCTGCAGGTTTGTTGTACGTGGGAAAGGGTTAATATTCATGTAATTTCAATACGTTAACAGCTTGCAAGACGTGCGGTATCGGTATGAACGGTATAAATGTTATCGACCAATCATCGGACAGTATGTAACCCTTTGGAATACCATTTCCCAGCAAAAAAAATTCGCAAACGGCGAACAAAGGAATTTACAAGATCTAAACATCACGGTCTATTATAAACGTAAGTGATTTGTGTATTTCCCAACAACAGTGACCTAATCCCGGTCTTTATGCAATTTGATTTACAGGCCCGTCCATTGGAAAAGGTACAAGTTTGCATTTCTGAACATACAGTAGTGGTTCAGTTCAGCCTGCCCATTTTACTACTCGTCCCCTCGCAAAATATCAATTTCCCCATATATATCTATTCACTTTTTACCCAACAGAGAAAATGAGACAAGCTCTACGAAAAAAACAACATATGAGCCAGTGAATGAGAAAAGGTGCACGTTGGCTTTTGTGAACAGTATATATCCAGATCAGCCTCTGCATCCACACAGTCTGATCAAGATCTACACTGCTCAAATACTACTTACCCAAATTGTTAGAAAAATCTGTCAATTTGTGTAGATTCTGATAAGACTGAACAGGTCAAGATGATCTGATTTTACACTGCTCTGAAATGCCAAGTTGTACATTTTAACATGTACTGGCTCATATGGCATTTACGATCAGCAGTCGCCAATAAGGCAAGACATATTTTACCAAAACGTTTGAGAAAATGTACATTCTGATCATTAGAAGATTGTTTGTTGAAAGATTACGCCTTTAAATGTAATAAAAAGTAATAAAGTATATAAACCCTTTGACTTCTGGAGCCGATTTATAAAGTATGTGCCACCCTTATAAAGCTAGGCCAGCCGGCGCATCCACGTCGTTTTTCCAGTTAACGCAACGTTTTTTATCTTGATATTCATATAATTTGCTATGACTCTTCCTAATGCAAAGCTGGACAAGTCCTGTTTGAAAGTGTTTAATATATTATAGTATCGCCCTTATTGAACGGGTCATTCGTTTTTTACATACAAGACACATTCGTCCTTAACACATTCTACTTCACACATCCTGTTATTGCTAGGTGGTGTTTGCAGTAGACGTCTCGGTCTGATTTCTGGTGAAATTCGAGACTTTCAGTTAGGAGGGAGTGGTGCTGAATATGAAAACCAGTTTTACTACGGACGTCTTTACCATCATGGATCTGGCTGGTGTTCAAAAAAGGATGAACAACACTTTTTTCAGGTGAAATCTTCTTGTATTTGGATATTTCACAAAATTTGAAAGACGTAATTCCGAATTCCTATATCTTATTTCCTTACTACAACAACTTGGTGTCCTATTCTTGAGTAACCTGACCCTACCATGACCTTGGCGGATGAGGCATACACCAATAATGGCCAATAATGGCCGCGCCCTTCGGACATGGCTGGGCAACCAAAACGCTATAACGACTGCGTTTTTTTTCGTGGACCAAACCTTCATAGTTTGCTTAGTGTTTTTTTATTTCAAACACCAAATTGTATTAGTCCGCTGTAGAGTTTACGAAAATCAATTGTATATTGTTTAATTTAGAATTTACTAAATTACGTCGGGTACCGGAATACCTGGTGCTCTGGTTAATATACGAATCACCTGTAACTACAAAGGGGACTTATGAATAGAATGCTCCCGTGTGAACGCATCAAAACTAAATTATTGGCCACCAACCTTCATGAAAGTATCGTGTTTATCTATTTTCTTCGAGTGCATTGAACCGAATTATGTATTCCAGGTACTGGTTTGTCACTCAGGGATCATGAATATGTTGTCTTGTGTATATGTACAGTCTAACTAGTATTCACTTTCCGCCTATAAGTTATATAGACCTGAATGCATCTTCTGGAGAAGGAACTAAAAGTGAAGCAAATGATGCAAACTCGTTCATATATGTTTAATGCCAAAACGGATATAAAACACGTTTCTGGTTTTCTCCAGACGCGGCTCATCTTTCTTTCTAGATTGATACAATTGTGCCAACAGTGGTTCATGGATTCGAGCTCCAAGGTACGAGAAATGGGAGATATGATAATGTTAACGAAGTAACCGTTGAATATGGTATCAATGAGAACCACATGACATCGTATCGAGATGGCAATGGTGAACCTAAGGTGGGTATCAGAGCCGGTCGCGTGTCATCTTGATACGAGCCTGTCAATTTATTATAATACAAGTTAGCACTGTTCATATTTTACTTACACAAGTTTGTTAGATGCCTTTGTCTGAGCATCAGCACAGTCTGATCTACACTGTTCACATATTTCTTACATAAGCGTTTTACAAGATTTTGTCAATTTGTGTAGATTTTGATTAGATGAACATGTTGATTTGAACCTACACTCTCCAGAAATGCCAACTTTGATATTTCTGCATGGGCGGGTTTATACTACGATTGGAGGATCTGAGGCTCGACCAATATAAGCATACGCTCAGACCTTTTCGACAGCTTTTCATCATCGCCTCGATGGTGTAGTGATAAATGCTCTCGCCTCGAGCATTTTTTCATTTTGATCCCCGGTCGATCATATCAAAAACTTAGAACGGTTAAAAGTTGATTTCAGTCTTCCCCTTGACGCCCAGGGATGCACGGATATCATTACGACTAGGGTTGTAACGATACATTCGAATATTCGATACAACCGAATACAGGTGTGTACGATACGTATTCGTTATTCGCTTCATCCAGAAACGAATATTTACGAATATAATCAAAAGCTGTATTATTTAAATTGAATTCAATGTAATTGAACTACAAACATAACCGAATACAGGTGTGTACGATACGTATTCGTTAATCGCTTCATCCAGAACCGAATATTTACGAATATATTCAAAAGCTGTATGATTTAAATTGAATTCAATGTAATTGAACTACAAACATAACAAACCTTTTGTCACACTTGCAAACCTCTTTAATTTCATAGCGCATTCGGCGCTATATTTATATAGTACCCCAGTCGCGGCACTACGGTCATGGTGGAGTGCCCTTGGGCAAGGCACATTTTCGAGCCTAGTACTGGTTTGTTTACCCAGGGATCATGAATAAATAACTTTAATTTTAATGAATTCTGAATTATAATTCGATTGAAAATAGAGAATTTCCATTTAATTACAACCAAAACCAAAAACAACAAAAAATGGCGAACCACACGGAAATTTAAATTATTGAATCACCGGCCAAATATACGTCACGTGTATGTAAACATTTCGGATTTCCGAAAGACATCTCACACTATGACATCGGGTAAAACTAATTAAACGCTACATTAAATTCATAATTTCCTCCATTGCTTATACCTGTTATAAAATCAAAGTAATGAAAGTATTTAAGTTGATATTATTTTGAGGATCACAAGCATGTATACTTTGGACAAAGGACAAAGACACAAAAACGTTATTAATTGTTATACTTACTGTTCTAGTTGGATTTTACTTTTTACAAGACTTACTAATCAATCATTATACTTTTTCTAATCATTTGAATTATAATCTAATTTGTGTTTACATGTTGTTAAATTCATGACAATATTCGTGAATAAATATTCGTATTCGTTACCCTGTATTCGTCACACATATCGTATTCGCCACCTAGTGTATTCGTTAGAGCCCTAATTACGACTGAAGCGCTATTGCCGGAATAGACTTTCCAGCAATAGTGGTAGTAATGTATCTAGGACACGCAGTGATAAAACTGGAATACTGTTAAACACCATTCAAACAAACCAAAGACAGAGCTCATTATATTGGTCAGAGGCTATTTCTGTCTCGCATTTGCCTTATTAAAGGTTGTATTTAAGCACAAAATTAAAACCACACGGAAAGATTTACGTTTTATAAATTAATTTTCATACGCACAAAAAGCCCTTGAAAATGCAGAATTGTTTGTATACTAAGCGTATTGAACCTATGAGTAGCGTATGAGTAGCGTATCGCTAGCGTATGTCCAGCGAATTATCAGCGTAGCCGGTGTATGGCTTGCGAATGAGTAGCGTATGAACTGCGCATGTCTAGCGTACCGCTATAAGGTGACAAAGTGCCCTTATAAGTCTACGAAGGACTGTACAAGATCTAGAAATGGGATCCTCTATATACTCTTTATATCAAAACGCTTGCAATACGCAGCAGATAAGCTTCACATACGTCAATCAAACGCTAGTTGTACGTTATGTTTAAGTTACTCAATCGTCGGGCATTTGCCAAGATATCAATATACGTTGCAGATACGTCAGACATACATGTACGTTAGAACTACGTTACTCATGCGCCTTCAATACGCTAGCTGTACGGTACACGTTCATGCAAGCGTATGTCAGCGTATGACCAGCGTACTAGACCTATGAGTAACGTACCTCTATCGTAACTCGTGCGTTTTCAGCGTATGCCTTGCGTCTGCTTTTCGTAAAAACTATACGTCCGAATACGCAACAATTGTGTAGGCATGCTTAAAAAAAGGTTCTGCCTCGCCGTATTCCAGCGTATGCCAGCGTATGCCAGCGTATGCGACCGTGCTGGAAACGTATAAAACTTATGCCTAACGTACCCCTAGCGTATGTCAGCGTATACCAGCGAATGCGTGATATTTTTCATACGCTGGCATACGCTAGCAACAGTGTGACAGCGCCATAATGTCTTGAAGTGAAACACATTCATATTACATAGATTGAATTTTCACGATGCTACCGTTTCAGTAATCTTTCAAAATAGATACTTGATACCTGCGAGAAACATTTACAAAACTCTTCTAATTTTAATTTTAATTAAATTGTTCAATGATAAGGAAGATGTTGTCAATTAAACTTTTAAGTTAATGATTAAAGTTGTAGGACTGAAGCAGGTAAACTGAGCGATTACATAATGTCTTCGTGAGCAAAATAAACCGTAGTTTTATACGGATGTTTTTTTTTTTTTCTTAGTTTCAGTATTATTCAAAATTAAGTATTAATAGTGCTCTCATGTGAATGATTTAAAAAGGGTCGTTAGTAAGATTTCTCAAGAGCTTTACGTGGCTAATCAAGTACTTATCAAGTAGATATTAAAACTGTTTTAAAAAACTTTCTAATTTACGGATTTTTATCGTTCAATACCTTTCGTTAAAAAACACCACCTTTAACCACCTTTACCCTATACTGTTTAGTCAAACCAAAATGCGTACATCGCCGTCTGTTCATAAAAAGGGTAAGAATGTATGTTTGAAAACTGTATATGAGATTAACCCTTTTCCGCACATACGGAAATATCTATAAGTATTGAAATCATTGCTCCAATAAGCACTGTATGCGTTTGTCCCGATGTTTTCGATGCAGTCTGCAGCATATGCGTCTTCAAACGTGTAAATCATTTACTTGATAGTAACGAAAGATTTTGAAATATTGTGAGAACTCGAGCAATTGTTAAACAAATGTAATTTCTACTTCGTAAGAAATTTCGCCCTTTTCTACAATGTTTACAACACTAGACAATACTTTCATTAAATCGGGGGGAAATATGATTGCTTAGTTATGTTCAAAGTCAACTGTCTCATAGTTGATCTTTGTGAGTTAGGTATCTCGTCACGTCATTTCTGGATTTAATCGACGTCCTCTTCGAGGAAACGTCTGCCCACGGGTATTTCTTAGCTATTATTGCTGATAGTCCTTGCGATTTAACTGTGAGACAATTGACTTGATGTACTATTGCGTGAACGTTACGGATATCCGTAAAATCATCATCTACAAACGATACTCCTCCCAATTTTGAAAATACTGTTTCGTGAAAATTGAGTTTGAACATGTTTTATACCATAGTGTTATATAATACGAATGACCTACACTGTCTTTTGTTCTGTGCTCTCCAAATATGGTATTAATGTTTCCGGTGCTGACGTCAGCGTATGATTCGGTGATACCCCAACAACCACTTAAAACATCCACTTAAGCCATTTCCTGAAATGCCTCCAAACCGACCTAATTGTAGTTATAGATTGAACATTTAAAATATCTTACCTGACTGCTTTAAATTAATAGCGTCTTCAAAATACACAGACGTCTGCTGTTCAAATAAAGATAAAAAAAATTGCACCCTCGTTATATACTTTGCATTGAGTTTCCCATGGTTATAACTGATGACTCAACAGTTTCCGGTCCCCATGATCAGATGACTTCGTTTCGAAAAGTAACCAATGCCTCATCTTCCTGACCTAAATGGATAGCGTGACATTTCCACATAATGGATAATCATTTTCCGTTCTCATAAAAGATGGCGCCGGTACTAGTAATAACTTATGACTCTCCTTTAATAGGGGCGGGGCTTAGCGATTTAAAAAACCATAATAGCTGTCAATCAATGCCTCCAAAGTGACGCACATGTGGTCTAATCACTACATAGTCGTTCAATCATTCTGCAAGAAATTGTAGAATCGGATATGACAGATACCGCAATTGTAATGGTCTTTTAATGAGTTTAATCCGAGCTTCGCGAAAACCAACCGTAAAAAGCATTTGCGAACAGCCAGTGCATCCGCGCAGTCTCAATCTGGCTTTCTAATGTTCGCCGATTAGTCGTAGAACGTTCTAAGACATTTCTGTTAAGCAGTTTCAATTTAGATCCTTAGCATGGATGCGCAGGCAGTTTTTTTTCCACACGTGTAATCATTACGTTAAGGTCTGTTTTATTGGAGCATAGGTCTTTTCAAAATCTCCATAGGTCGATTCATTTATTTCCGTATAGAGATTCCATATAGACAAGAGAGATAGAGCAGATATGGTACATCGGTTCTTGGTTTACCGAGCGTTTGTTACACGTCGTATACGGGTCATTGTGACGTCACCTGTTGACGTCCCTATTTGCATGAAGATGGAATTGATTGGCTGTCCGAAAAGAAGTAAGATTGTTCATCATATATGATATAATATGAACCAATTTGTTAATTCCTTTATAGTTAAAACTTTCTAGTCAAAGTCGGACCTACCATACCAAAAGGCACCTGGGTGATTTTGTGGTTTGGCTGTCCGTCTCGAGAACGGAGAACCGGTGTTCGAATACCGCTGGGGTCATAACAAAAGCTTTAAAAGTTGATGGAATTGCAGAAATAGTATAACAAGATATATTAATCAGCAGTACTGATATATGGGCGACCAGTTTAATTAACCATGTGTTTCATGGCTCTCTGGCACCAGTTTCTGACACAACAATCTTCCTAGACGATTGGCTAACTTTCCACATATAGACTACGTTTAGTCAATTGTTGGAAGACGTATGACGCTAGTCAAAATAATTTTCGTCAGTAATGACAGACCGAGTCAGAATTCGAACTCACGTCCCTGGATCGATCGCACTCGTCGTTACCGACTGAGCTTTCGCGGCTCGAACTGACATATTTGGGTTATTTTGACAGTAACAAAAAACGTCATTCTGATTTGATTTAACTGCAAATGAACGAGCCGAGCCGCCTATTGCTTTAATGGGTATTATTTCATCTGCTTACAGTGAGGCTTAAGCAAGCCTGGGCATCTCCACCCTGTCGCATTATATCCTTCACTGTCCGCCTATATATTAAAAAACATAAATGTATCTTCTGATTTGATTTAACTGCAAATGAACGAGCCGAGCCGCCTATTGCTTTAATGGGTATTATTTCATCTGCTTACAGTGAGGCTTAAGCAAGCCTGGGCATCTCCACCCTGTCGCATTATATCCTTCACTGTCCGCCTATATATTAAAAAACATAAATGTATCTTCTGCCAAGGAATGGGAACTGTAGTTCCACCAATTGTATGACAATATAACTTTAGATGATACCAAACATTGATAGACGATGCTCGAATGTAATTCACGTTTTTCACATCTGTTTCAGTCATCCGTGACACAACCTGCTCTAAACCCCACACAAACAATATAGGATATTTTTATAACAACCTAAACCGCTTTACGAGGCTGTGCATTGGTGGTGAGTTTTGTTTCAGGAAAGATCAACCAGAGCGTATTTTATGACAAACGTCGATAAAGGTCTGCTTATGCATTCATAAAAGCAATCTGATCCAAATCGAAAAAAATATCAGAAGTCTCTTTAATCCTTAAGTGTCTAACTGACGAAAAGAACAGTCAGATAAATTTGGGCGTACGCTAAGGTTGATCTCGATCTACTGAAGGGAAATACCGTATTGCTGTTTTTAATAGAGCACAACTTGTTTGTATGGTGTTTTACGCCGCATTAAACCCTAATCTAGACACACAATGGCATTTCCTGGATCAGTTCTACCGCTACATTAGTCAAGGCTATAATGTATCAGTCGTAAAGTAATCCAACAATCCTTGGCGAATAGGAGAGGAGCGTCGTCTACTTTTTTGAAAATGCTTGGTATTGCTCGCAAACAGGTAGACGTTCTAGAAACAACACCGGTGAGTCGGTCACCATGAAAGTTATACAAGTAAATGTTCCATGTTTCAATTTAAGCGAGTTCAATTTTAATATTTTGTTTATAAATGAGTAATAAATAAATTAAGTAAAAAGTGGAGCTCAAAGTGTGCGCGATCGCAAAGTCCAAGGATTCAACTATTTCTAAGATATCGAAATTGTTTTGTTAACTAAGACCTCAAAGCATTCTTATGTAGTCGAACATGACAATAATCCTTCACGAAAGACTGTAAGGATGCTTGTACGACAAATATGACAAACAAAGAAGATTTTTTATGAAAAACATGGTTTAAAAAGAAGTCATGGCCCATGTTAAGCCTTTCACGTTTGTGCAAATTATCTTATTAGGAACAGGTGCATGTATCATTCGATCCACTGTACTTGAAAATAGGTAGACACGGCACATTCATTAGTGTTCGCAGGTTGGTATATACATGTACATAGCGAGACTGGTTATACGAACATTCACGAAGGTGCCTTGTGTACCTATATTGCATTGGTCCGTATGCGTGATGTATTCGTGAGTCCACGGTAAACTAATTGTCATTATAAAGCGAAGATATGATACCAATATTACAGATGTGCGTGCATACGATGACTGTAACGAGTTGATTACCAGCCCGAGCGTGATAGAGTCGCCCCTGTATCCCGAGTATTATGGACAGCTTGTAAAATGTGTCTGGAACTTCAAGTTTCCACGAGGAAAATACCCGCGACTACAATTCCTAAGTCTGACATTGCCCGTTTCAGACAAACTCTCTGATCTGCCAGAGGTATACCACATGTAATCGTTTCCCACACACAACAAATCTGCAGCAGACGACTTT
Source organism: Serripes groenlandicus (assembly GCA_031761405.1). NCBI lineage: Eukaryota > Metazoa > Mollusca > Bivalvia > Cardiida > Cardiidae > Serripes > Serripes groenlandicus. Next base: position 35,699,344 of record JASEVX010000012.1, read on the forward strand.
GAAAACATCTAGACAGAAATATAGAAACTCTCTATAAATGAAAGTATAAGTAATTAATTATTGAATAGGGCTAACAAAAAAACATTGTGGCAAAAGCTGCATATTCGTCAAAATGCGTTTACAAGTAGGAAAAGGTTAACCGTTTATGTAATATAAATTGTTTGGTTTGTAAATGTCAGATGAAAACGTTTTAGGTGATATTTAGAAAACTGCATTGGTCGTTTTGAGCGCTTTACAAACAACATTAGTGTATTAATAACAAATGTAGATCTACCTGCTCATACATACTAGCTAGTTCGAAATGAACGCGTATGCCAGAGGTTTATTGCAACCGTCTAAGCTTAATTGACGAACTGTGAATAACCAGATAAAACTGCGCGGTTTTGCAGGTTGATATTGATCTGTTACGGTCGCAACGGCCATACGGTTGGTTCTCCTTTACGTATATTTGCGTATAACGCATTTCAAGATTGGAAAAAAATGTTGGAAAAGAATAATTATAAAAGCTTATTAAGTACAACAGGCACATAGTTTTGATATATAAATTCTTCAGGATGGCGTAGGAAGCTGTCGAGACATGCTGTCATTTGGAGAGTTTAACATTGCTGAAGACTTCACCAATATCTACAGGAAGTCTATATTTATAGCATCAACGCCAGATTTCAACTTGACCTTAAAGTCGTGTGCGATGTATTCAAAAGCTGTTGCATTCCGTTTTAGAATAAAGGTCACAATTTCAGGTATTTTGTATTACATTATTTACAATAAATTTGTATTAATCACGTATAACATTTACTCACAACATAACTTAAGGTAAAGTAAAACAGTTAAGTGTTTGTTTATTATAGTGTCACCCCTTTTCAAACGGCAAGTCATTTCTGACGAATGAGACATCTTTGTTCTGGACACATTTTAACTTCCCAAGCAATATCCTTTCTGCAAGGCACCAGGCGGGCATGCATTCGGTGCCATTAATTAACTAGTCAGTGGCTATCCAACCTGCCAATCTGCCATATCAGAATGTATTTATCATTTGCATGTATTATAATGGAAAAAAGAAGATGAAAAAAAGTTGATCAGAAGTATTGAACCGGTCTCGCGATTCAACAGTCTCAAATCCGCAAACAATCCTGGTCGACATTATATAAATATCATATGGCAGCATGTGTGACATTGATATTGTCAACCCGAGACAAGAATGTCACCCGAGGCGTATGCCGAGGGTGACATTCTGTTTCGAGGGTTGACAATATCAATGTCACACATGCTGCCATATGATATTTATTTTATTATACCGAACAAAATTAAGTACATAAAACAGTTTTAAAATGTTTTTAATTCATTTAAAAGTTCCTTTCGTCTGATGTTTTTATGTACACATTGAATAGTGACGTCACTGCTGTATGTGTATAAGGAAGGCAATCACGTCATGATTTAGCTAAAATATTGAAGCAGTTATTTGCCCTTATATGACATTCAAAATATCACTGCGGTCACATGACCTGACAGTCAATGTTCGCTTGGTCACATGTCAAAAAGGTTGAAAATGTTTCTGATAGTCCAAATATCTCTTTTTCGAGTAATGGGATTTTACCATTGTAGACAAAAGTGAGGTATAATAATTGCGATTATCTCTCACACTTCTGATTTTCTTATAATGGTCTTCGCCTAATCCTACTTTGATGAAGAACTGTGGAATTCCTCATTCCGACTTGGTATTTATATGGGTGTTCTATTAACGTCTGATCGAAGAGTTTGATAACAGCAATGGTTGTCTTCTTTATCTTTGAACATAACCCTTTCAAAGCTGAAGTTTTACACTGAACTTGTCGAACTTTGCATTTGGACGAGTCCATAGCCAACTATAGGAATATTAAGGTAAACATGTTGGCTTGAGAAGCCAACAGTATAGAGATACAGCTGATCTGGCTCTGTACTTATAGCAACAGTTTACAAAATCAGTTCCAGAAGTCAAAGCCATATTTTGAAGGCCCTTTTTCCTATCACACCACATAAGTGAACTCGACAGTTCCGGGTCATCGACAATTCCGGGTCACAATTGGAAAAAAATGCTTAGTATTCGAGAATGATACAGTATTTTGACAATTTGATAATCAAATCATATTTCCCATTAGCTTGGCTAGTTTCACTTCGATTTCGATTTCAGACGTTGTCATTTCAAGAACGGATGTCGTAATCTCGAAACGCTTGACTGTATCGATTCCCGAGAAAGCAAAATTTCAATATGTTTGTTTACCTTTTACAGCGAAAATTGCTGATTGTAGCCATAATGTTAGTAAAACAGGTGTGTATTGCACATATCTGTGTAGGTTATTAACCACTGACCAAGATTTAAAATATTTGTTTATGTCAACCTAACAGATAATTCGACCTAGTTCACATACGAGAGTTTCGGGTCAGCCAAAGGGAATTTCTCAAAATTATCAATTTATTAGTATAACTATTTTGGTGACTTTTTAAGAGTAAGTTAATGCTTATGGTGATGAATAAGTGTTACAAACGTGTCATTAAAATTTACATTTTTTGTCAAGTATGACTTATTAGTTGGTTGAAATTCAACATATTTCGGGCGTTAAAAGTGTGTACAGTTCAGTTGGCCCAATCACTATTCTGTTTTGTTTATGCAATAGGTAATTGCAAGTGATATATTTAGTTCTTTCTTTTACATATTATTTTGATAAAATGTAAAATTGATATCTTGTTACTAGAAAAACAACCATTTGTTTAATATACCATTGTTTAAGATTACCCCTGATAACAGAAATAAACATTTGTAACGTGACCCGGAAATGGCAAGTTCGACCCGAAACTGTCAAAGTTACAGCTTGCAATTGCAGACACTAAAGAGACATTTTACCATATTTATATAATAATTAAATTATATCATGGTGTGGAGGAAGAATTTGTTGAACATTTCATGTAGTCTTGTTTCTCTCAACTGTCCTTTCAAAGAAACAAGAGTCCTTCATTTGGTTACTGACACGGAACTGTCGAGTTCACTGTAAAGGTTGTTTTATGTCATAAAATCTAGAGCAATGCATTATTTTGCCACAATGTTTTCAACTCTATTTGATAATTTTTCTTTCATTTATATAGATTCTCCATGATTATGTTAGCCTAGTCATGGTCCATTACTTCATATTTCGATTTTATTCCAAATATACATCGTATAGATTGTAACTATACATGTATATCTTTGATAACAATATATATATATATATACGTATAGCATTATAATTATTACATCCAACCACCTGCAAGAGATACCGAAACGGTATTAAATCACATTAAACCTGTTGCCGATCATTTGTAATTAGTTTTACAAATGTAGTTTAGCTTCGTTTAAAACATTGGACTCGCGATAAAAATTCGAATAAATCTTTCAACTTGCTTTTTCTGGAGCGGATCTGTATTTGGAAAACAGCGTAGCAACAGTTCTGATTACTCATACGACACTAACATATAAATGCATGCGAAGCTGACAATACATAAATGAATTTAGCATAAATCAAACGATCACTCGAAACGTCGATAACTGGACGTAATTTATAGGTCCGTTTCGACTTCGAGTCCACTTTATATATTTTACATTGGGTGATTGCGAAACAAGTTTATATTTCTTCCTGTACTAATTTGTATTTTTTTTTTTTTATATATATAACTTAAAGTTTTATTTTCTCTATATTGTATAACAAAGACATTCCTGGGTGTGGCTTTCCTTACCCTTCGATGAAATGCGAATCAGAAAACGGTATGATTGCATCAAGAGGATATCCTGTATCAATTCTTGGCCACGCAACGCAAAGTTGGCACATAGAAGGAAGGCGGGGTCAATATGTAGAACTCCACATACAAGTAAGAGTCGTATTATAATAACGTCAATGGTATAGGGCATCACCATTTAAGAGTTTTATTCATGAAGACAATATTTCTGACGATCGAACACTAAAAGTGTAACTTTTATGATCGACCCAGCATTTTTCATATGTGGAAAACAGCACCTGTTTGCATTTATTTCGAATAATGACTAGTTAAGGACTAATATTACCCTCCAAAGTTTAGACCAATGTGAACTGAATACGCGAGACTTTGATAGGGAATTAACACTCTTCGTTGAACATTCCCATATTTCCGTTTTTCCACATGACGTACATTGTGTATTGTGCGGTTGTTTGAATATGTTTTATTATAAATATATTCAAACTATTTCGTGTCACGTTTGTATTTTTATCTTGATTATATTGAATACAGTGTATTTGTGTTTTGCTTGATCTTTTCTGGCTATATTGGAAGGTAGCCAACTACCCGTGATACATGTGGAGCATTGGTGTGAGAAAGCCAAGACATACATGTGTAGGTGAACTGTCTCTAATAATGTGGAACCCATATAAATGAATCAACCAATGACAAATATTGAAAGGAAAAAATATATAAAAATTATCCAAGGGTTTTTCGAGTGGGGCCTGAACCACATACAATTTAGGCATCATTATATTTTGGTCACCAGTGCCTTCAGTGTCCGCCTGTATTTGATAATACATAAAAGCATTCCTTCCGGTCGCTTTTTTTTTTATTGAGCAGTGCTCTGTGAAAACCAGCCTTAACGTTATTGCTAAATGTATGGAAAAAGACCTGCATGCGCATTCATGCTAGGGATTCAAATGGATACTGCTTAATAGAAGTTTCTTTTAACCTTTTATAACTTATTGCAGTACATTGCAGAGCCAGATCAAACTGCGCGGCTGCTCTAGCTTACATGTATCTACAATGGCCGCAAGTGCCTTGCGCTCGGTTTTCGCAGAGCGCCACTCAATTATAAGTAAATATGTTTTAGGCCCTGTTTTTTCCTGACTCAAGAAGTGACTGCCTTCAGCACTCGATAACGATGGAAGACCTATCCTTACAGTATACATTTACCGAGATAGGGAAGTATTGTGACTCGAGACATTTCCTTGAACCAATCAAATCGAGCTGGCACACGATGCGTGTTACTTTCAAAACTATGTACGATTTTGTTAATGAGCCTGTAAATGGCGTCGGGTTTTTGGCAGAGTACAAACTTGTACAGTTTGTGCAAAATCTTGTGACGGAAAAACACCTAGGTAATATGATATCTTTTAGAATCAATAGCCTTTTTATATTACTTATAACGCTCACTGTATTGGGTCTACAACGATAGACGGAGGTTTGGATATGTCAAATATAACCGTACCAGTTATCTGTCGGCTTAGACGCAGGATACGAATGCATGATGTGTATGTGTTCGAAGCTTGTTATGAAATGATCATTACTAATGTGTATTATAATATTTAGAAAGTAAACCCAAATACAAAAATAACAATGCAAATGCTTAGTTTATGTGAGAATCAACGCATTTTTGTTCTTTGCTATGGAAAAAGGAAGAACACTAGTTTGGATCCGGTGTGTGTAACGGTTTGGAATGTTACTACCCATCGCCTATGTATACACCATAGCAACTCATGAATGTGTAGCAGTCATATTGGACATATATAAACACCCGTTTACCGTTGTAGATTAAATACAGTAAAGCTTGCAGTTTCATTTCAATCGCTATATGAATATATGGGAGACGATGTAGGGCGGAAAGGGTTATTGTGCACATAAAACAGTGAAGACACACGCGCTCTTCACTCTCCACCAACTTTAAGTATTAATCTATTAAGAGTCATGGATGTACAAACTAGAATTGTGTCCAGTTATAAACCTATAGTTGATGCCAAATAGGAGATGAAAAAGGACCCCTTTTCGTTTGACCCAATTCAATTGTAACCCTTTCCAAAATTCAACAAATCTGCAGCCGATCACGTTTAACGAACATCTAGACAAAGTATGGGGTATGTCTATAATTGAAAGTACAAGCATTGCATAACGTTGAAAACGTTGTGACAAAAGGAGAAACTGCTGATTTCAAAAGTCGTCTGCTGCAGATGCGTCGACATATGTCTAAAACATGACAATTGGTTATTAACCAACTGTACAATAATGTATTCACATTCTAGTTGTTAAAGAAACTCATATGAACACCGCGACCGGGTGTCCTTTGTTGTTGATATACTCATATATGTATAAATGTTTGTAAAATTAAATATGCAAGTCACTATTAAAACATACTAACTTACTTACATATTTTCTTGTTTAGACTGTCGAGACGGTTGGGCGTACTATAACCAAAGCTGTTACCAACTGTTCAGCGAAAAGGATGGTTTATCTTGGCAACGCGGGGAGGAACTTTGTATCGAGTTCGGCGGGCATTTGGTTAGCTTACAATCTCGAGGAGAGCTCGACTTTATCCACTCTTTTAATATAGAAAAGTGGACCAAAAATATAACTGATGGAGGTGGCTTCTATATTGGTATGTGTTAACCTTTTCCCAAAAACAAACGCGTTTTGATGCATTTGCATATGACGAGCTTTGTAAACATTGAGGCATTAAGTTTTTTAACTCGATCCAATGATAACACCTCCGTTTTCTTGAAGATATTTCTACATTTTAACAATTACGTTTTGAAAGTCGTCTGATTCAGGTTTGTTGTATGTGGGAGGAGTTTACTTTTTACCTGATATGAGATTTTATGCCGTTTTGATGAAACATATACGATATCGTGAAAGGTGGAAGTATAATTCCAATACAGAGTGGAAAACATTGTGCAAAAGGAGACATTACTCGCATTGGGCACATTCCACAATGTTTTCATCAGTCAGCTGTTTCAGAAATCGGCTGAATCGTGACAAAGGTTATATTGTCCGTCTGTCTATCCGTTGTTCATCTGTCACTTTGAAATGATTTAAAGTTGCGTCTTTTCAATAAAACAATAAAACACATCTATAGAAAAGAAGGAAAGATACAATCAAATGAAAGAAAAGTGTTGATACACGCAATATAAAGTATGGTAAAACATCATCATCAATTCTTGTTTGCCCAAAATATTTCAAACAATCTCGCAGAGGTGTAAAATAATTCTTCCAGATGGCTTCTGTATATAGCTCTCTAAAAGAACAAAGAAAGGAAAAAGCGAAAAAAAAAAAAAAATTGAACTTTGTTTAATGTAATCTTAAGTTAAAATGTGTTTGTATGTAAGTTTGTCGGGTCATATCAAAGTCTTCAAATATTATAGTGATTGCCTCTCTCCAGGGTGCACAGGGCTGCGGGGAAAGCATTACGACTGAAGTGCTGGTATTATAAATATCTTACTAACAGTACGCATACTTTACGCAGGAGCGCCGTGATAAGACTGTTGAAATACTCTTCTTATGATAAGTTATTTTTGTATGTAAGTTTGTAACCATCTTTATACAATTCAGGTTTGAAGAAGTCTAATTACGGTGGCCACTTTAGTGACTATAAGTGGACAGATGGATCGCCCGCAACGTTTCTAGCTTGGTATGGTATTTTGTAAATAAGTTAGTCTGCCGATAAGAGGTCTTATTGCATCTGCGTACAGTGAAGACTCTGGTGAGAATGTGCACATAAACAGTCTCATCAGAGTCTTCACTACATGTCTATATGTTATATAGTCCTAGATGCATCTTCTGACAAAAAATTAGTGAAGCGCAACTAGTTACTTTAATGTAAAATCATACACATGTACCTTTGAAATAAAATCGTTTTTGAGGTCAAAATGTACTATTTTTCGACAATTATAGTGTGGTTAAGGAAATCACCATTACCTTCTCTTTTGAAGAGGTATTGGCATCAAATCAACATTAGACTGTGTGATGATATCAATGTAATACATCTGCCATTACCATTAATAACATATTGCGAATTAAAATGGAAATTTCGCTAGAATATTTCAACAGTAATTAAGTTAGTTCTGATTTATAAGAAATTCGCCCGACACGCTTTTTTAAAAAAAAAAAAAATTTAGAACGTCTTCTATTATTTAACATAATTTCAAGAAAATCTGTTGAGCCGAAATTTAGTAAACCGCAATGACGTTCAACTTGAAAGGCATCCAGGTTAATTCAAATGAACACCCATTTTTCAAAATAATCATGAATTCTATTCTTTGGTGAAAGCAATTTTCTAATGATTAGTGGTAAGTTGTATCTATTATCTCCCTTTAAATATTCAAAATAGTTACGGCATTTCAAATTATACAGTAAATACATTAACAAAATACAATAAAATCATATCTGGATTGGGGTTTTAATAACTGATTTGTCTACCTAGTTATTTATTCTAACTAAAATACAATTTTCTTCACTTTCCATGCATTAGTCTCAAATCGTCGCTACCTATCTTACAATTACTTTAAGATAGGTAGCGACGGTTTAAGTTGTTCTCTCCTACTCGCCAAATAGTTAATTCTGCAAGGCGAGGGTAAATGAATATCAGAATGAATGAATGGCTTCTATATTCACGAAACATCTTCAAACTTTTATTATTGCAAAGTTATCACGAAAGAACTTGTGAATTGTTATTTATAATGACTTTCCAACTTGTCACTCTTGGTATTTTGTTACGTACTTCAGAACACAGTAAAAATATGCCTTCTCTCTATCTCGACAAGATGCAAGTTGGAGCATTTCAAAGGTTATACCTGTCATGCAAAGCTTTCTAACTATTCTATCAGTGATAATGCATTTGTAATTTTTAGAAAGTTTATTGTATTCACAGAGCTCCACAATTCAATACGTCTGATAGCGGTTTAAATACAGATAGTAAATGGCAAGGTTTCCCTGTATAGTTTTGGCAATAACCCATTATTACAGTATGTACATATCCTTTGCAGTCCAATGACATCGTTGTCTGCATTATAAAATTATTCTTCAATGTCAGTGCACAGGTGTCTGTATATCATAGACAGTTTATAGTCGGGTAATGCTATATATCTTTTTAATATCGACACCACCTGTAATAAGGTATGAACATGTGACTAAACAGTTTGCTCTTCTGTATCTGATTAATCAAAATGAGAAAATCTAATTGTTCGTCGTTATTTTTTAGCAGAACTATTTTCCGGGCAATATTGACAGCCAATCATTAAAATTCGCCAAACCTTCTTCAACAGTTACTGCTGTCAAAGGTTTTGCATTTAAAGTTAAACATCGGTTACCCTCAATTACTCCAACTTTCAAACCAGTAACTAGCGGAACACCTGATATAAGGAACGAAAATGTGACCAATCGTTTGCTCTTCTGCATCTGATTTATCAAAATTGGAAAGAAAAAAATTGCGTTATAGATTTAAAACAGGATTGCTGACCTTGTTGCAATATTTGTCTGTGTCCTTTCGTGGCGATAATGATTTCTTGAACACATTTGTCACATCGTTTATAACATCGTTGTACTGCAGAGCTGCAGCGGCACAACGATAGTCGAACAATTTTTGACTTATTGTTGTTTCTAAATTTAGGCTCTTTGGACCGTGCAATGTTATTTTAGTGATGCATTTCGTTGTGTGGACCCTGTAGTTAAAATTGTCTTAGGATTTTACATGTATGGAGAAAGCAGTAGAACAAGTTATTTTTCTAATACATCGTCCCTCATGTTTTTACCGTGCGGTATACCGCCATGTCTATAATCGTACACCTTTCCGTGCGGACACTAATCCTTGCAGATCTCGTGGTTTCCGAACATGTGTTCCACAAAGGCAGTCAGGGCGTGTTGTATGTCCTCTTCAGACCCTTCGCTGTTCTGCAAAACTGCGTACGCAAAATTCATTAGAAAATCCTTTTTTTATCATTTTTGATAAAATTGTTTATACGTTTTGTGGAGCTCAATAAGCCTTTATGAAGGTGAGCGCTTGATGTAACTGTTTTTGTCAATAAAACAATTGTAAACTATCCACAATGCGCGTTTCGACGCGACAGTTTGTAGCACTCTGGCCAGCTACATCAAATTGTCCACGAGAAAAACACAGGTAAATAAATGAAATCGTATAGTGGTACTTTTCGTAAGCTTTATTATGAAGATATAGTTCGAAGGGTAACCCGAGAGAGTCCCACGTCTCCCTCCAGACTCCATGCCTCTCCTCCCTCTACATCTGTATGTCTCTCTCCTATTCCTCAAAACATATATTATATACTACAGGGCTGGCGCCGTATACACGTGATATCCCGTATATAGAGAATATTATGTCCCTGACGTAAGATATGAACTTTATCTGACAAGGTTGGGAGAATTGATAATTGGCGAGCCTTTGGCGAGACAATTATCCTTTCTCACAGCCGAGTCTGATAAAGTTCATATCTTACGTCAGGGACGTAATATTCTATTTATCTTGCATGTAAAATAAGGGTTTCAGGTAAATCTACATTGATTTTAACTAGTTTTAATAAATAACATACAAAATTACAAAAGCCCATTCATGAATGACCTCACCTAAAATAGAATGACGTCGCGCGTGCATAAATCTGCGCCGAATTACATTGTGTACACACGACATACGGAAGCTAAAGAGTTCCGACTTCAACTCCATATTTCTCGATTATTACTACTTAATTTGTATATCTGGTGTGACGTAATACCTTAAAATGCCAATATTAACTCGAACATATTCTTAGTAGAAGTGTAAGTATTGCGGATTGGCCGTCGCTTCAGTACACACGATAGGTCAACATGTATGTCAACCGCCGTGTTTTGAAAATGAATAGTTGTGTTGGATCTGAAAGTCAATGTATAAAGTTAGTTCAGGCTAAGGAAGTTCAAGTAACACTCAAAGTTTAAATACAGATGACTATATTCAAGACAAGTGTGATGCTCAGGCTTAGTCGTCGTTTAAATTGGAGACATTCATTTTTGGAAAAGGATACCATCACTGTTGTGGGTAGACATGTCGAAGACACGTTACGGAACTTTTAGTTTTAGGAATCATGTAAACACTAGCTGTACGTAAATGATAAGTTATTTAACTAGAAGAAACATTTTCTGGATATCTCGCCTAAACGTAAAATGATTTTCTGTCGGAACTGCTGTATGGAAGAGGAATCCGTGGGTAGATGAGGATCGATGTTCGTGAACCCTTTCTCGTGGTAAAACACAGACTGACGATAGAAATTAAACATTTGTCGTTTAACGTGGAGTCATTTAAGTGCATTAAAATGACAGTTATTGACTTGTGGAAACATAGATATGCTTCTCATTATAGGACATTACTCGCTTCAGATTGTATTTAAACAAGGTTACCTATGAACTGATCACGTGAGAATAAACAGGTCTATGTATGCGACATTTTCAACGAAGAAAGACAGTTCATCAAGTAAGACTGAACATGCAGATCCCGTGTGATTTATATAACGATATTCTTTTCGATTTGTATTTGCATTGTAAAATGTGTTTAAATGTAATTAAAACAATAATAACTTTATTTCTGATTGTTATTTTATGTTTGTTCATTGCTTTGACTGTTATACTATCAACATAATTGAGCCGTTCCACGATAAAAAACAACATTATGGATTCTGCGTAATGTATCAATCCAGATCAGCCTGCGCAGGCTAATCCGGTCCGACACATTCCGTCTCAGGGGGATAGAGGTATTGAGCAATGATTCCTTAAACAGAAAATCCACAGGAGTCGAAACGTGTCTGACCGGGTTAGCCTGCGCGGCATGCTGAGGCTGATCCGGTTCGATAATTTTCTGGTGGAACGGCTCATTTATATTTCAGAAAAAGTAGTTCCAGCGATTACGTCATTTCTAAAAATAAGTAGACTGATAAAGATAAAAGTTTATCATACCAGTAGACATGTAAACAAAAGGTTTATCATACCAGTGTTATACGTCACGTAATCTGCTCATTGCATGATAAATAGTTATACACTCAATGGATTTAATATCTCACGTGTATACCACTCTACCCTCATTGTGTTACAAGTTTTAACAGCACGAATTTACTAAATTTCAGCTCCACAGATTTTCTTCAAACTTTGGTAAATGGCAGTATAAAGGATGTTTGAAAAGATGTATGTTTTACAAATATAATCTAGCGAATTTTTAATAAATTTGAAATAACTTAACTTCTTTAAAGAAATCTAGCGAAATTCCATTTAAATATCATTATGTTATCTAAATTGTCACGGCATAATATGAAATTGATACCATCACATAGGTAGTTTTATCACCTACAGTCTGTCGTTAGTTTTATCCAAACACTTCCTCGAACAAGATAGAAATGGCGATATCTTTAACCGCACTTTACTTGAAACAAAAACTTACGTTTTGACGTAAACAACGAAGTCATTTCAAAGGTATGATTCTACCTTATTATTTTTTAGGGAATACGTCCCAAAATCGATAGTCGCTGCTCAAACACATAATATGTTATTCTATTTCACATGGAAAACGAACTACTAAGGTTTGGCAGTTTTAATAATTACAATTAAATTGCAAACTTGTATAGATGGATTTGGAAATTAATGTAAATTACGATCGAAGTGCATCATTGTAAAGTCTGCTTTCGGCCATAACCGTTTTCCAAAGCCTTACGGGACGCTTATATGAACGGATAGCGAACATAGAAGTCCTCGATCAGGATTCGAATAACGTACTCTCTATGTTCGTGTGCCGTAGCCCATTTAATATCAACTATTAACCCTTTCCAACATACAGACGTATTTTGCTTGTGCAGAAAATTATGCGATTTTTGAAATAAACATTGTATCAAATTTGCTCGAAATAGGCAGTTTCGCCTTTTGCTACAATGTTTTTAATTTTATTCTGATATTATATCTTTATATACATGTCGGATAAGGTATAGTGGAATTTCTTTACCAGGAACAAAGGTACCGGTACTGCAGACCGTCAGCCGAATGGACAAAACATCGAATTGTGTACTTTTCTTCGGCAGTCTAGTTTATTGTCTACCGAGAACTGGCACGATGTGCCGTGTGCTTCTGATAAAATCAACCACTATATCTGCGAGAAACGCATTTTTAATAATGCAACAGATTATGTCGGTAAGGTATTAATCTGTTCTCACATATAACAAATCTGCAGCAGACAACTTTAAAAATAATTTTGCAAACACATTAAAAGTGTCTCTAAAAAAGAGTATAATTATTGAAAGTTGAAAACATTGTGGCAAAAGCAGATATTGCTCACATAAAACATTTAAATAAAAGTTGTATTCCTCATTTAATTACTATACTTAGAGTCATCACATGTTAGTTGCATGATATGGTTAATATAAAAGGCACATATAAACTATAGTAGATCAACAAATGTGACAAAAAAAATCTGGAAAAAAGGGAGAGTTCTGTTTAACCATGTGATCCTGAATAATTATTTTAAAAATAACCTGTTCAAAATAGTTCAGAATAATGTTCTAGAAATAGAACAGCTGACCATGCTCTAATATTATAAAATATGTTCATTATTGGCTAAGCTTATGACGAACTCAATGAGGGTAGGCTCAGGAGGCACGTGTATCGATGGCGCATGCGCAGACACTTTGTTCTCGTGAACGCATATCTCCAGTCTGGAGTCAAAATTCAAAATGGAAGCGTCCATGAGGAACCCGTGTAAGTATAGTCGGAACTCGGAACTCGGGTTCGTCGTGAACTTAGCCTATGATAAAGATCATCTGTGCTATTTCAAGAACATTACACTGTATTAGTTATAGTATCAGTATTTAGAAGCTATAAAATGAGACGTGTGTGGTATAACATTGGTTTCAGCTCACATAGTGCCCTTTGATAGAATATTCAACTTTTCATACGAGGGTTTCCTCGATTGTGGTAGTGGAGAAATGACCCAGCTGATATTCGGATGTGACGGTATTCCTAACGATTGTTTTGATAATAGCGACGAATCACCGTATTGTGTCGGAGGTAAGCAATATGTGTTGTTCGCATGTTTTTTGCATTCGAAAGCATATCTCACGATTTATGTCTTAAAATTAAACATTCTAAAAGTACATAAAGACTAGTTGTAAATGCGATCGTTTGTGCTACACACGTGGTATCAAAATGTTCCTAATATTGTAATGGTAAGCCGCACATATTTGGTGCCGTGACCCGGTAATTCGCGGGCTGTCGATCCCGGAGTTGTGACAAGCGTCAGTCGTCTTCCAACATGTGGAAAAGTAGCCAGTTGCTTGGAAATACTGTTGAGTGCAGTACATGAGTAGTACAGGTGTAGAAAATATACATAGGTATATATATATATATAACACATAGGTAGGTGAACTGACCGCCGTGATAAGAAACATTGTTGAAAACGGCATTAAACCAAAAATCAATTAATCAATAAGTATGTGATTTATTGTTACATGTAACCTGGTGTAGACTATTTTAATAGAGATATTTGTTTGCACATTTTCAAAATAGGTTTCTTTGTATTGACTCAAAACTCGCGAAACAGTCATTTTGACAATATCTTGTTTTTCTTTTCTTTCTTTTTTTTCTGATGGGAAAAGGATGGGTTCAATTATTTAAGTACGTGTACATAATCATACAGTCACATAAATGGACATACTTGAGAACAATGGTGCAGCTAATTTAAATCTTCGTCTGTTCGTTTGTATAGAGGTTTACGTCGCCTTTAAAATTATTTTTCTTATATCTCCGCGTTTTCTGTGGATAATTATCAGAACAGAACAGAACACAAAGTGTATTAAAACTAACAAAGTACATGAACATTCCATACATACTTAAAAGCAGATGTTGCTGTAATATGTTTAAATGTATTTCAACTCATAAATTATGTGACGGGATTTTGCTCTGCACTTTCATGCATGTCCTGGAATTGGCTTTCGCTGCATTATTCAGAAATGTACCCCACCCCATAAATAACGTTATGCGTATTATGCTATGCATTTCATTACAGTGAAATATGACTGAAATATATTTTATCGTAAAATTTAACATTGTATCGCACCTCAAAAATTAGGATATGCTCATTACAATTGAGGATATCTGAACAGATTATGTTGTAAACTTTAGTAATACATCTAATACATTGCTTGTTTTGTTTTGTGTATTTATTTTCATAACAGTGTTTGATGGATGTCCACCAAACGGATTCCGCTGTAATGATAAAGAATGTATCGCATCTCATATGTTGTGTGACTTCATTAAAGATTGCTCCAATGGTAAAGATGAAGAAGGTTGCGGTAGGTTACTAGGTTTACAGCTGTCATTTTCATTGTTTTCTTTTATAATAATGAGACTTCATTAAATATTGCTCCAATGGTAAATGTGAAGAAGGTGTGGTAGGTTACTAGGTGTACAGCTGTCATTTTCATTGTTTTCTTTTATGATAATGAGATTTCATTAAAGAATGCCTCAATTTGGGAAGATGAAAAAGGATGTGGTAGGTTACTAAGTTTTACAGCTGTCATTTTCATTTGTTTCTTTTATTATAATGAGACTTCATTAAAGATAGCCCCAATGGTGAAGATGGAGAAGGATGTGGTAGATTACAAGGTGAACAGCTGTAATTTTTATTTGTTTCTTTTATAATAATGATACTTCATTAAAGATTGCCGCAAAGGTGAAGATTAAGAAGGATGCAGTATGCTGCTAGTTTGACAATCGCATTTTCATTGTTTTCATTTATAATAATGAGACTTCATAAAATATTGCCCCAATGTGGAAGATGAAGAAGGATATGGTAGGCTACTAGGTTTACAGCTGTCATTTTTTATGATAATGACACTTCATTAAAGATGGAGAAGTATGAGGTATGGCAGCTGTCGTTCTCTTTAATGATAATGAGTCTTCACTGAAGATTGCCCCAACGGTGAAGATGAAGAAGGATGCGGTAGGTTACCAGATGTACAGCTGTCGTTTTCATTGGTTTTTTTTAATGATAATGAGACTTCATTGAATATTGCTCCAATGGTGCAGATGAATCAGGATGTGGTATGTTTCTATGTATACAGCTGTAATATTCATTGTTTTCATTTATAATAATGAGACTTCATTGAAGATTGCCTCAATGGTGAAGATGAAGAAGGATGTGGTAGGTTACTAGGTTTTACGTTGTCATTTGCATGGTTTTCGTTTATGATAATGAGACTTTATTAAAGATTGCCCCAATTTGGAAAGATAAAGATTGATTGATTGGGTAATCCACACAACATTTTCTC
This sequence comes from Serripes groenlandicus, assembly GCA_031761405.1. Taxonomy (NCBI): domain Eukaryota; kingdom Metazoa; phylum Mollusca; class Bivalvia; order Cardiida; family Cardiidae; genus Serripes; species Serripes groenlandicus. Next base: position 35,715,420 of record JASEVX010000012.1, read on the forward strand.
CAAGCATTTGGCTGCTTTTCGACATACACATAGCCCATTGGTGAAAGACGAATGACGCTTGTCACAGTGACTTTTATCAAACGTCGGAAAGAATGTTAGCCGAGCTGGATTGACAACCTGCGCCGCTACCGACTGAGCTACCGAGGCTCGGCGGAAAGATAAAGAATGGCATGTTACTAGGTTTACAGCTATCATTTTCATTGTTTTATTTTATAATAATGAGACTTTATGAGAAGAATGTGGTATGTAACTAGGTTAACAGCTGTCTTTTTTGTTTCTTTATAATAATGATCCTTTATTAAAGAATGCCCCAATTGGGACGATGAAGAAGGACGTGGTAGGTTACTAGGATTACAGCTGTCATTTTTATTGTTTTCTCTACAATATTGAGACTTCATTAAAGATTGCCGCAATTGAAAAGATAAAGAAGGATGTGGTATGCAGCTATACGTTTACAGCTGTCATTGCTATTGTTTTTTGCTTTTTCATAATAATGATGCTAAATTAAAGATTGCCCCTATTGGGAAAATGAAGAAGGATGTGGTAGGCTGCTATGATTAAAGCTGTCATTTTTATTGTTTTCTTTAATAACAATGAGACTTCATTTAAGATTGCACAATTTGAAAAGATAAAGAAGGATGTGGTATGTTACTAGGTTTACAGTTGTCATTTTCATTGATTTTATGACATCGAAACACCACACATTAAAAAAAAACTATATTGAGAGACCATAGATATGAAGCCTTTTTGTAAAATCTAATGTGTGTGTATATATATATATATATTACACAAAAGAATATTAAAAAAATCACAAACAACTAATACATATATGAATACGAAGAGAACCAAACACGGACATATTCGTATATCTTCTGTAATATATGTGTATTGTCTATTAATTAACAGTATATCAGGTAAATAATGCGCTACCAGTTTCACTTATATGATGATCTTCAGGAAAAAGATTCTTATTTACATATGAAACAATGAAATTAACTTTACATGCCGTTAAATTATATATTCAAATTATAGAAACATGCAATGCTTAGTGCCCTTAGAAACAACGTCCTGAAAAGCTAAGCGTAACATGTAAATTTTGTTTCTATAATATAATTTATAATATAACGGAATATAATGTCACTCTCATTTATTTCATCATATATTTCCAGTGTGTGATTGAAATTTATTTTATACATTATTGTGATATTGATTGATAAATCAAACTAATCATATAGAAGAAAATACTCTCAGAAATCTTGTTTTTCTCCCTGTACGTATATGTATTTGTTATTTATTTAATACTTTACGATATACATATAGGATTCGGAAAGTAAACGAGATAAGGTGTATTATATGCCAGACATAAGATGGCCCCTTCAATAGGTGTGACGATATAATAAACAAACACTTCACTTTTTTACTTATATATATATATTCACCAGTTTATCCACAATGTACAAACGATGAATGGCAGTGCACCTCCGGGCAATGTATACCCTATCCAGACCGTTGTGACGTCACAGTAGACTGTCTTGATGGTACAGATGAGAGAGATTGTGGTAAGGTCAACCTCAAGTCCTCGGCTTAGTTGAATAGAGTAGATAGTAACTAGTCCCCAACCTTTTCCATGTACGTTTTGATTCAATAAATTCAAAGACTGTCATCTGGAAGACCAGTTTACTTTTCTTTCAACATATTTTTAGGTCTTTAATATCCATTACTCACGTACTTAAAGCTTCAGCTCATCTGTAGTGAATGATCTTTGAATGATCTTTGAAAGTATATATCAGCCGCGTCTGGTGATTTGGGATCGTATTGACTTTCCGTAACGGGACCATATAAATGTAAATGGGCGTCAAACTAGTTGTTCTACACTTCTAGTTTTATGTCAAAAGATGTATCTAGGACTAATTTACAGGCACATTCACATGTTTACCCGAGTCTTCACTGTACGCAGATGTATTAAGACCATAAATCACTAGACGCGGCTGGTTTGTAAGTAACGAGATACATGTACAGTGGTATCGCAATAACTCGAAGTCGAGAGGTATCCAGAAATCAAGAAAATATCATATCGATTGTTCTTGTTCAAAAGACACCGCAAATGGTTAACGTTTTACTTTGAAAATATTTTAAGCAAACATATGGATATTCTCTATAAATGAAAGTATACTTATTATAAGTTATTAAATGGAGTTGACAAACTGTGTTTTCAAAAGTCGTCTGCTTTTTTTTATAATACTTCTGCAGTTGGGAAAGGGTTGAACACTATTTACGAGTGATCGCATGTTCGAGTTAACGCAAGTCCACAGTAAATATATTAGTGAAACAAAGCATATCATCAACATTTATTATTTCAGCTTTGTGTCAAGGTCAAACGTTCCAGTGCTATGACCAGAGGTGTCTGACAGAAGCCAGAGTGTGTGATTCATTTATTGACTGCACCGGGCGGTTCCAAGAGGATGAAATGGATCGGAGATGTATCCCTTATTCAAGGTATTAACATGCAAGATATATTCTACAAGATTATTCTGATCCTGACCTTTGCGCAAATAGGTATTTGTGTTGTGTTTGTTCACATTGATGCATCTTTTAACTGTGTTCTGTGAATCTTAATACTAGTACGTCTAGTCACGATGGTGAAATAAATAAGGCCGTTATTACAATATGCTACGTTATTTTAGAAACACCATTGTACATGGTTTTTTCTTTACTTTTGTAAAGTTTGGTTTATGAATACAGGACTGGTTATGTGAATATGACACAGTTAAACTATTATGAGTATACATGTATGTCATTACATGTATATGTTTTATTTTATTCTTGCGCAGGGGTCAGACTCAGCTTGTTAGTGTTGAATAATAAATAATATTGTATTTATCAACCGGTAACTCAACATACTATGAGCCGCGTCTAGCGATTTGGGATCTTAATGCATCTGCGTACAGTTAAGACTCAGGCGAACCTGGGCATCCGCAAAATCTCACCAGAACCTTCACTGTCCCTCCAAATGCTGCTTAGTCGTAGATGCATCTTTTGACAAAACACTAGCACTGTAGCCCCTTTAGTTAGTCGCAAATCTACATAAGGACCAAAACACGAATAAAAAGTTGTAACAACAGGTGAATTTGATGTAAAAACTTGATACAGAGCTAAACATATTGTCAGAGAGATACTACTAGTTCCTATGAAATAAGCCATTGGTTCAATTTAACAGTTTGATAGCCCATGGTTGCCAATTAACCAATCAAACTACTGGTAATTAATAGTAGTAGGAATTTGATTAGTGGATTGGCAACCGTGAGCTGTAGAACTGTTTCACAAAACGCAGGGCTGGTGTATTGCTTTAATGCTTGTCTGCTTTGAAAACACTAGCGAAAAGTATATACAATTAGTATTATGATAAATGCCTGTTAAGAGCTTACATATATATATATATTTGTTTTTGTGTCCCTGCCTTGGCAGGGTGACACATAGTTATCACTTTTCAGTCGTCTGTCCGTCCGTTCTTCTGGCGCACTTTGATATACTGCCTTATAGGGATACGACACATGTAATCATTCTTGTCTGTATATATATTTAGGAGCTCTTGTTTAGAAATGTATACACTTGGTCAGAGATCGAATGGGACATACCAAATTAAGCAGAACATCAGTAAAGGTGAGTAATTTTAAGTATTATATCTGTAATTAGCCGTCACTTAACCCTTTCCAACATAGGCCTTAAAAAAATATGAAGCAGTCGAATGTGAAAGCTCTTGGTAAACATATGGGAAATCTCCATACATGAAAGTATATAATTGAATAGAAAAGTTAAGAATTTAAAAGCGTGCTAAAAAGCTAATATCAACAAAACAAGGATTAGGGTTAGCATATACAAATTCATATACATGCTATATATCAGTCACGTTTCAAATAACACTAACAGCGTGTATATTATGGAAATAATCCCTTTGTTTACCGTAACAAACGTATTACAAATCGATATCCTTTTATTTATTGTAACGGACGTTTTCCAAGTAGATATATTTTTATCTGCCGTAACAAAATTGTTCAAAGTATGTATCCTTTTCTTACCGTAACAGACAGTTTTCTAGTCGAATGCAGATTTGGCTGGAAAGATGGCCAACCACTGGTGGAGACGGTACTGCATCATAACGCGGAGAACATGCTATCCTGGGATAATAGCAAAATTGATTTCATCATTAAGTACTCCGCCGAGAGATACAATATAGAACGGATCAAATACGATAGCAGTCATTGTAAACAGTATATTAAAGTTGAGTGCCAACACACGAATATGATGCGCTTGCTTTCGTACAAAAAAAACGTTATTTGGAACATAACCGAGAACTGCGAGTGTCCCTTTGTGAACCCGTGTCAGACAATCAACAAGAAGTAAGTGTCTGATTTAGAATACTGTGCGTGTACTACCTTTTGCAACATTTTTCTCTTTCAAGAACATATATATGAGCTGCGTCACGTAAAATGGACCGTCTCCGTGATTTAGTTGGATCGGTAGACCACGGTTCGATCCCCAGACTTGAATAATCTAACAATTGACGTAAAGCGTTGCGGGGATATCATAACGACTAATGCAGTGGTAAATTACCAAGTAAACTCCGTGATATAATTGAAATCCTTTTGAAAACTTGGTGTAACATCATCAAAACATGTCAAATGGTCTCTTGTTTCTAATGCGAATAGGTTACGCAGGTGGTCCTATACACTTTTACAATCACACTAGAGCCTTTACCGGCCGACTACATTTAACATAGCAGTATATATCGATGTAACTTCTTACGAAATACTAGAATCGTAGCAACACTGGTTTCACTCCCATGACGCGTTATCCCACACCAAAACGGGGATGCAACGATACACCTTTTCGCCGACACGAATAATATGCGCGTCTCTTGGAGATCCAGGTTGTAATGGCATCGCGGTTTTACATACATGTACACCTATAATCTTAATATATTCGAACAGTGAAGACTTTTGTGAGACTGAGTGCGTATGCACTTGCTCAACAGAGGATTTGCTGTTTGCAGATGGAACACGATCCCCTTTTACCTACACGAATAATAAGAGCCGTGACTGGCGATTCGAGGTTTAATGGTATCACTGTTTCATATCTTAACACCATACTATGTGGTCTGTGAGTAAAACCAGAGGTGCTAAACTTGTAGATTTCAGTAAGATGTTACATCTATGGCTGAGACAAGATGGTCCCTTTTCGCCTACACTTATGATATGCGCCATTTTATGCTATTGGAGGTTAAATGACATCCCTGATCCATATCAACATTCAGTGGTATGAGCGTAGCACCAGAGTTTTCCGTAAGACGTTCTATCTATGTGTATACGTTACATCTACGTGTATTGTATATAGTGAAGACTCTGGTGAGACTTTGCGTATACACAAGCTAACCTTAGTCTTCAATGTCCGCAGATGCAACAAGACTCCTAATCTGCAGACCTGGCTAATAAACATTTCATTTCAGGAAAAAATGCTTTATTAACGGGCGTAAGTCATACAAAGAGATTCAATATGACGAAGGTTACATATGTGACAAGACAGTGCTTCCAATCCTTGGCTTTAAAACATGGCAAATTAGTAAAACAGTCCAACTCACGGTCGGGCCGCTGATATGTGAAGGTACTTTCAGATTGTTTTCACTGACACGAATTTTGATTTTTGAATCTTGGACGCTTTTATCAAAATTTAAATAAACAACGTTATATATATATGGTAAGTCAAGAGTTGTTTTGTGTTATATGGGTATGTGAGTTTGGGAGAGATGTACAATACACTCTTTGCTTGAACTGCCAACCAGTCGAGCCGCCATACCTTAGTCGCAATCAACGATAATTGTCGATAAATTCGAATCTCAGGCTCGGCCATCCTTTTTTTCCGATGCTTGACAAAACTCATTCGCATCAATGGATTAAACAGTCCAATGTTGGGGTTAGCCAGTCGCCTGGTATAAATACGAGGTGAAGTACTGATGTGAGAAAGCTACGTCGGTAGTCACGTCATTCAAAATGCGATAGAGTAATTTAAAATTGTATAATTTGTCTGTTTTCTATTAATTGTTCCACAAGTTTTGTAGTAAAATAAGAACCGACTAATCACTAATGGAATAAAATATTCCCAATTTATTATTGTGCTATCGTGACATTGCTCCTTGTCACACAGAACTCTAGATAAAGGGGTGTTATTCGTGATATTATGTCCTTGTTTAACCCCGAAGCTAATGTTGTCGGAACTCGAAAGAATCGTTTCGCCGAGACAATTCTTGTGAGTACCAACACCATTGGGATCAATACAGTTATAACAGAGACAGTATGACCCAAATATTTATGCACTCACTATAAGCTGCGTATGCTTCTGACAAAATCATATTGTATTGACTGACAAAGTATTGTTTATTTATACCGTTAAGACAATCTAAGAAGACACTATGGAGACCTGATGGTTTGTCGGAATGAACACACAACATCAATGGATCATAAGTGCGTGATGGACATGGATGTTAATGGGGATACCGTTGGCTGTAGAGATTTATCACATCTTGAGGACTGTGGTATGCTTTCTCTGAAAAACAAACCCCTCTCACATGCAGACGCTTTCGACGCATCTGCCGCAGGCGACAATTGAAAAAAAGGTTTTTGAAAAAGGAGTAATTATGTTAGTTTCCAATTATACGTATGAACAAATGGTGTTGACGTTTCTGCAGCATTGAAACCAATCGCGGCCAAAGGAGAAATTGCTCATCCTCATTGTCGAAATGTGTTCAATTTTGTTCAATAATTTTACTTAGATTGATAGATATATTGCGTATGTTTTGCTTATTTAGTTACAAAGTCGTTGTGTTGTATGTGAGCAAGGGGTAATCTGATCAATGAATTGTGTTTTATGACACTCAGTCTTAACGTATTTCTAGAGAGTAGATCAAGACCAGCATGGTCCTACGCTCAGTCTGATTAAGTTACGCATTGTTGGCTAATTTAGCCAGAGACACTTCCAAAACATGAGCCGCGTCTAGCATTTTCGGACTGAGAACACTAACGACTCATGCGAGCTAGTGTATCCGGACACTAGAGTCTTCACTGTCCATCTATACTAACGGAAATTAAAAACTGTGCATCGGGAAAATGTTTGTTATTTTTCTATTTCATAACATGGTACATATTTTAACATAATAGTTTATCAATCTATCCTTTACATAATCACAAAAAGAAATCACCAAAAATGTTACGTATTCAATCTTGGCTGGTGGGGTGAAATCCAAAGTCACAAACTCAATATCTGGTATGTCCGCCTAATGCATTGATGACTGCACGTAACCTTCGTCTCATAGACCCAACTCATGTTGCAAATATTGGTTGTGACTCGTCCGTGAAGAGTATTTCCCCCATAGTCTACGGGTAAACCTTAGGCGAATTCGACATCATCCTAGGCGTACAACACGGTGACGTCTTGTCAAAACTGGACGTATTGCAGGACGTCGCGGGCGTGTGTAAACGGCACGCAAACGGTTCCGAACAGTTCTCGGATTAATTAGTTGGTGTCCAGGAATAGTTCTAGCCGTCAAACTTGCAGATTGGAAACGGTTACGAAGATGAGTGAGCCGAATATGGTTGTCTTGTAGACGTGACGTCACACGCGGTGCCCAAGGTCTCGGGTAGTCTCGGGTACTGCCAGTGTGCTGGTAACGTCTTTACAGTGAACTTATAGTGTTTCTATGCACACCAAATTGTTGAGCGACCTCGTTTTGCTGCTTTCCAGCTTGCAGCATCCCGATGGCACGCAAACGCTGATTTTCGGTAAGCCGTGGCATCGTAACAATCAAACACAACAAAAATGTTCGAAGTTTTTCCGATTTATTGAATCTTTAACAAATGTTTAATGCTTTTAAAAGTGTAAACTTTTGACTGTGTAAAGTGCGAGACCCAATACACATGTAAACCGACGTCGTCGGCTACTGCACGAACCGCACGTACGATTCGAGCGAAAAGTTGTACACAGGTTTCGCATAGAATATTGATAACGTGTACTACATTTGATGATAATCAGAATGGTATTTTAAAAGATATTCAAATTAAAGGCATGCACAGTTTTTAATTTCCGTTAGTATAGATGTAGTTAAGATACCTATGTATCTTCTGACAAAAACAATAGTACAGTGGTGTTGTTACATTTATTTGTCTTTATACTTTTAATGAAGCGGATAATTATCCCAATATATTCCATGCTTTTCAGTTGGATATTGACGTATTAAAGCGGGTTATAGATAGATATATTTTATTCAGGTAAAGGGCAATTTGCCCATCATACCACACACATATAACACTTTTGTTTGAACAAAGTCAAAAAGCAGACTAATAAAAGGAAATGTTTGGAAATATTCCAGAAATTTTCATATTTTCCCCCGTTTGAATGGCAAACTGCTTTTACAAAAGCTAGTGTAGTTATAATTAATTACTAGGATTAATATCTTATGTATATCAGTCTTTTGAGAGAAGAAAAAACTTAGAAAATCAATCAAAATTCATTGAAGAAGGTGGTGAAGTTACTCAATGTTGGCATTTCGTAATTTCCACATTGTTTTCATCTTAAGGATGCAACTAAAACAGAGATAATCTACAAATTTATTTTCATTCCTTATTTCAAAACCCTTGTAAACAAATATGGCCAAGTTTTTAATTTCGAATTTAAGTCATGCAATAAAATTATTCATTCTTGGATGTTTCCAATAATATTTTTTAATATATAACATTCGTATATCAGAAAACGTTGGACATTCTTACAAAAAGTGCATTTCCTCTTCGATAGTTTTACATAATTTAAATTTTATTTCATTAAAAGGTATTTTGTATTGTTTTTTTCCATCTTCCAGCGTCAATTTATAATCTGTGTTCAGAAACACGAAATCTTGTAAGAGCTATTCTAAATTTATCTATTTTATTTGAATGTAAATATGGTTGGAAAACGAAAACAGAAAACAGCCTATATGTTCCAGCTCTTGAAGATGATTGTAAATCAGCATTCCATATCTAAAAATAATTATCATTAAGTCTTTGTTTAAAAACAGACAGAAATAATTTCACATTTTCGACACCTTGGTTTAGCCATACAATATTAAAACCTAAGGTTTCTAATATATTTTTGATCGACTTGACCCAATAGTGCTTGTCTGGAAACAATTGAAGATCCTTCAACATCATTTCATACAAATGTTTAATATATTTTCCATGTGTAGACCTAGTTATTTTAAACCAATATATACCTCACACCCATAAGATAATATTGGTTCTATAAGTTTATCAAACAATTCAAATACATACTAGGGAATTAAATCATATACAATTTAAGCATACAAACATACTTAAATGCTTGGCCATACCATGCCTCAAATGTAGTATTAAAGGATCCCCTACTGTAGAAATAACACCAAGATACTTGAAATTATCAACTATATCTAGACAAAGATTCTTTATATTTGAACTTCATATTTTGCCTTATTCTACCTTTCTGAAAATTATTACTTTTATTTCAGTTTTATTTACGTTAACTTAAAATTTCCATCTACCATTATATTCTTCCAGTATATCCAAACCTTGCTGTAAACCAATATCACTTTCAGAAAGTAAAACGATATCATCTGCATATAATAGTAAAAGTAATTTCAACATACCAATATCGATGCCATTTAACCTCTTTATAATGAAATATTCTTCAATATCGATAATAAAAATAGAAAATAGGAATGTAGATAGGTTTTACCCTTGTCTTACACCTAACGAACACACACAACTTTCACTTAATTCATTATTATTTTTTATTTTGCATGTAGTTTTATACTTGTCATAAATTGATTTAAAGATATCCGAAATATAACCACGTAACCCTAACTTTATAAGCTTATACCATAACATTTCCCCTACTATGAAATCAAAAGCTTTAGTATAGTCTACAAACACTGTAAACAATGTTTTCTTCTTTGTTTAACAAATGATTAATCATGCCATGAAGTTTAAATATATTGTCAACTATACTCATATTTCTCCTGAATACGGCTTTTGTCAACCTGTTATTTAAAATTGTAGTAATAAATTCCCAAGTGTTCTCAAATGTGTAATTACTCTATAATTACACGGATCTTTTAAATCTCATTTCTTATAAAGTGGTACAACAAAAACCTTCCGACCAACTTTTAGGAAAATAGCCTGGAATAAAAAGTTTATCAAATTATTTAGTTAAACACTTAGTAAATATAATAGTTTGAGTGTCATATATAAAGAACTCATTTAACATGAAGCCTGGACCAATTGATTTCCCTGTGTTTAATTCTTTACTAGCCCCTAAACCCTCACTTATATGTATATTGACATGTAGTTCTTCAAACATACATTGACATTCCCCATTAACATATCTTTCATTGAAAAGTAATATATCTTCATCAGGTTGAAAAAACACAGAATCAGGGTCATTAATTGACTTAAAATATATAGAAGAATTGTTTGTATTTACACTGCGTACTTTGTTTTGGACACATGTATCTTTTAGCATTTTCCAATATTCTGTTACATTCTTAAATTTTAAAGTTTCTAATTGTCTTGTTTGCAATTGTTCATAAAGATATTCTTTACTTATTATCATATTGTTATATGTATTTCTAGCTTTTATCATTTTTTCCTTGATTTCTTCAGGTTTATCATGCCTTTACAAATTCAGCTGCTTATAAAACTCCGATTGGCTTACTTTGCACTCTAAATTATACCCTGGTTGCTTTTCTTTACATTGATCATCATTATTTCGTTTATCATTAGTAATATTCTTTCTAAACAAAGGATTACACGAATTATTTCTACACATGAAAAAACTCTTTTAGATTTGAATCAAGTTCTTCTGTGGTATTTCACATATCAATTTTACAACCCAAATGTTCGAAATGAATACATATATCAACACTATTTATTATGATTATAAAATAATATTTTTTGTTATTATCCCATTTATATCTATTAGGCTTTTTTTAATTGTATTACAGTTAAACCTCTTCTCCGAATAAGTACTTTCATACAGTTCCCCTTTAATACAAAAACTTACAGCTCAGTGGTCAGATAAAATATTGACTTCAAGTACTTTGAAATCATAAATAAACATAAACATGTCTGTCCTACATAATACTAAACCAATGACAATATTTCCTTGTGAAGTTATACAAGTATAATTACCCTCTCTATCTTGATATTTTCTCTCATGTAATAATCTAAGACCTTTAGCTTTGCACATGTCTAAGGAAAGCCTACGATGTTCATTCATATTTTTATCAGGCAATAACCCAGAATTTAATAAACTTTCATGTTCTACATAAAGGAAATTTACTTCTAAATTAAATCCCAATTTTCTTGCAGTGTACACCCCTTGATTTTAAACCATATAATACTATTATCAACTTATTTCAGGACCATATAAACAATAATTCCTACACTCTTTCGTGTTGAAGACTTCAATTGATATGTCCTGTATAAAGCAAAATTGAAAACCCCACTAACTTATATGAGAGACGCTCTGCGAAAACCAACCGTTAGGCATCCAGATCGACCAGCTGCAGTCTGATCTGGCTATGAACTGTTTGTCAGCCAGCATGAATGCGCAGGTAGCTCTTTTTCCACACGTGTAATAATTACGCTAAGGTTGATTTTCCCGGAGTATCGTTCAAATGGTGATTGTGTTGTTTACAGAACATTTCGTGTGTCCCACGAACTTTTTGAAGTGCCCACTGAGTTTCTGCATCCCGACACGATACATGTGTGATGGGACTAAACATTGCCCTGGTGGGCAGGACGAAGACGTCGATGATTGCAGTATGTGTACCTTTTATGTTTATAGTTTCTGTCTGTCTGTCTGTCTGTCTGTCTGTATGTTTATAGTTTCTGTCTGTCTGTCTGTCTGTCTGTCTGTCTGTTTGTTTTTCTGTATGTATATATGTATGTATGTTTGTTCGTATGTCTGTTTGCCTGTCTGTATGTTTGTCTGTATGTCTGGCTTACTGTCTGTCTTTATGTACATATGTCTGTCCGTCCGTCTGTCTGTCTAAATGAGGACGATGACTTGTGCAAAATGTGGACCTTTTATGACACCTGTCTTTAAATGGTGATACATAGGGATCACTTCTCCGCCGTCATATTTCCGTACCGTCTGTCCGTCCTACCTTTCGTCTAGATGAGGATGTCGACGTGTCATGTATATAATGGTTTGTTACCTGCCTTAGACACGTATCTATCATTTCTTCGTTATCGTTCCGTTCCGTATGTCTGTCAATCCGTCCGTTCATATGCCCGTCTAGATGAGGACAACGACATGTGAAGTGTGTGGATCTTTAATGTCACCTGTCTTAGAACGGTGACACATAGAGATCATGTCTCAGTAATCTTTGCATTTTGTCCGTGTTTGCGTTCGTCCGTCCGTCCGTCATTCTGACCGTCTAGATGAGGACAACAATGTGTGCAATATGTGGACTTTTTATGTCCCATGTCTTAGAATGGTGACACATATATGATCTCTTCTCCGTATTCTTTCCTTTCCGTCGCTCTGTCCGTTTAGATGAAGACGAGGATGTGTGCAGTATGAGGGACGTTTTATTTAACCCTGACTTAGAAATGTGACAGATAGAGATCACTCCTCCGTCATATTTCCATTCCGTCTGTATGTTCGTTCGTTCGTCCGTCCGTATATCTGTCACGCTTTCACTTACTAATCTATAGACAGACAACACATGCGTTCCATCGATACTCTCATACAAATACACCATTGAAAATGCTCTTATTAACCATTTCCCTCGAGAGCGAGATACTTGTGTTCGATTATTTAAAAACAGCAATGCTCGGCTTCCCCTTAAGGTGATCAAGGGTACTGGGATATTATTCAGATTAGTGCACTTGAGTGTCAGTATATTCTTACCAGAAGAACTCGTAATTAACCCAGGAAATGCCCCGATATTACTGAAGTATTGTTGAAAGCGGGCAAAACGCTTTTCGACAAGCACATCTTTTAACTATTTCATTTATACGAACAATTTAGGCTTTTCAAACTTGGAAGCATGTGGAATAGAAAATATATATTGGTCAGCGAATAGTATTATTCAGAGATAAACTAGAAATATTGTGAGACATAGAGACAATAGATTGTCATAAACACATTCTTCTCTCCCGCTAATAACTTCAAAAATGGCCTGATATTGAGGCATCAGATGCCCTCATTAAATAGAGAGGTAAAATGTAACACAAATTGCAATTTGGTCCGTCCTAAGAACGTGTTACGCATTTCCGAATATTTGCCTACATGATATGTTATGTAATCAGAGATGAAACTCTCTTCATGAAAGTTAGTCAAATGGTACACCAATGTGTAATATAAATCAACCCTTTACCAAATATATCAAATATGCAGCAAACGACTTGGAAAACATATTGAAAATTATATTAAATGGATCACCCTAATAGCATGGAGTTCATAATGGAGTTAAAACACTGTGGCAGTACAATCAATTGCTCATAATGAACAATTTCTCCATTCATCGAAATGTTTTTAAAAGCCGGCTGCTGCTGCCGATTAGTCAAAATGCATCAACAAACGTCTGCGAGTGAAAAGGGTTAAATCGAGGTGACAAATGAGTCCTCTTCACTTGACGAGATTCAATTCTATTCTAGGTGACTATAAGTACTGTGTGGGACTATACCATTGTAGAGGCACGCCCATTTGTATACCACGTAACCAAGTTTGTGATGGAATCCCACACTGCCCTCAAAGAGACGACGAGGCAACGTGCATTGACACTTGTCAAGTAGGGTGCAACTGCACCGCGTTTACTATGACATGTATAGCATCACAATTCACAACCAATATTACAGTGAATTCGCAAAACGCAAACATGAAGTCTTTGACAGTATATGGACAAATGTTCAATTTTAGTTCCGGTCATTTGTACCCCTTTCCACTTTTAAACAGCTTGAATGTATCCCACTGTGAAATCCATAAAATGGAACCATTTCAGTTTAATTCCACGAAGAATCTCGTTACGTTAGATGTAAGCCACAACGAAATGCATCGCCTAATGCGTAATACGTTTCATGGCTTGGTTAATCTTCGAACTCTACTTTTGAAAGGAAATCCACTTACAATTATAGATTCATTGGCGTTTTTTAATCTGTCTTCCATAAGAAGTCTTGATTTGTCAGGTTTTGCACTTGCTCTCGTTGAAGTTAATATGTTTCATGGTCTTGGTTCTTTGGAAATGTTAAACATATCAAATAATGGCATCAAACTTGTACCGGAAAAGGTATTTGAGCCTTTAAATACGTTACGAGAGCTTGACATTCAAGGTAATGAAATATTAGAATTCGACCAAAACATTTTCTTTGGTCTGAATAATTTAGAATTGATGTATACCGACTCCTTCACTCTGTGTTGTGTGCGACCAACAAGTCTTTCCGAGGACAAATGTGTTTCTCCAAAGAATGAATTTTCCTCATGTAACGATTTGATGAAAAATGAAGTACTAAGAGTGTCCATCTGGACCATTGGTATTGCCGCCTTTATCGGGAACATAGTTGTTTTATTAATCCGTTTCTTTGTCGAAAGAGAAAGTCGTGGAAAAACTTACAGTATATTCGTGTCTAACCTTAGTACTGCCGATTTATTGATGGGTATATACATGATCGTCATTGCCACTACCGACACTCTGTTTCGAGATTCGTATGTTCTGAATGATTATTCCTGGAGGAACGGAGACTTGTGTAAAATGGCAGGAATTTTAGCAACTGTAGGTAGCGAAGGGTCCGTCTTGTTTCTTTGTTTGATCACTCTAGATCGGCTTCTAGTCGTCAAGTTCCCGTTTGGAAATGTTAAAATTTCGAGACGTGCGTGCGTTGCCTTATGCGCTTCAGTCTGGGTCGCTGTATTCGCCCTCGCCGTAGTACCATTATTAATTTACCCCTCATTCTATTCTCGTTCCGCCGTTTGTTTGGCATTACCCCTGACACGGGATAAACCTGAAGGTTGGCAGTACGGTATCGGCGTCTTCATTGTTTTCAATTTTCTTGCTTTCCTTTTGATTGCCACGGCTCAGATTGTCATTTATTTGGAGATCTCTGCCTCTAGAAGAAAAGTAGCATCCCGAGGACGACGGATGGACATGGCGATAGCAAGAAAACTGTTCTTCGTTGCTATCACTGATTTCATGTGTTGGTTTCCAATTGGACTTATGGGTAAATATATCTTAATATCAACTTATAGAAGAAACATATGTCAAATGAAAATGGGTAGGCATATGCGAACAGTTAAGACGTGTCTGTGAATATTTAAAGTCTCTAGCCTTCACTGCCCAACCATGCGTAATATTGATTTCGATATGACTTCTTAAAATTAGAATTTGTATTACTTTTACTTTCACACTAATTAACATTTATGTAAAACAGGCACGGAGATGCGATATGACCTATTTTCTTCTAATAAGTCCCAATTTTGTAATCAAGACGTTTTGTAAAATAGATAAACTGCATTATCAAGTCAAGCAAAAAGTATTTTAGTTTAAATTCATTTTAGCCGAGTCATTGATTGATTTGGGTTTAACGCCGTTTTCAACAATTTTTAATCATATCACGGCGGCCAGTACACGTATTCATGAGTTTCCTGGCTTTCTCACACCAGTAATCCATACAACAATCCTTCCAAGCAACTGGCTGCTTTTCCACAAAGACTGTTAGCCCATTGGTTTTATCCGAGTCAATAAAATGTGTAGGATGGATTGAATATCTTGCGTAACACCCCTTCAATTTCAGGACTTCTTGCCATAAATGGTCAGTTGATCTCCGGAGAGGTTTATGCCTGGGTAGCTGTGTTTGTTCTGCCGATCAATTCGGCAATCAATCCTTTCCTGTATACACTTGGTATTTCATTGTCCCAGGCGGTAAGACGTTTTCTCTGATAAATACCACGTTAACCCTTTTTCACCTACATATTTATTTTGACCCATCTGCAGCATACGGCTTATGAAAACGTTATTGCAAAAGGAGCAATTGCTCGTAATGGGCAATTTCAACTTTTGCCACAAGAGTTCAGTAATGGTTATTTCCTTTTAACATATTTAAAATAATTTTACTCAGATATGTTCAAAGTCGTCTGCTACAGAATTATTGTATGTTGGAAAGAGTTAAATTAAAGGGGTTGACTAACGACTTTTGGGTCACTATTTCCACACAACGAAAATCTTTCTAAGTATTACTTTGAGTCAAAACAAGGTAAAGTAAAACCGATTTGACTCCTCGTAGATATTTTGATTGCTTCACTTTAAATAGTTGAAAATGAGCATAAGTAACAATACTATACTTATTATTATCAATACATTATACCGATTTGACTTTTGTGTAGCTTTAAATGTGCATAGATAACTGTACTATGTTAGTCCTCCAGATAACATATGACCATAATCTATATGTTTAAGAACCGAATAAGACATTGGACTAAAACAGAGTGTTCTAGTCAATACCTATACATAGTTTCATGAACTAAAATAATGAACTACATTGTTGATCATTTTATAGGTAAAATTGATAAGCATTAATAGAGTACATGAAATAAAATATGTGACAATTATGAATTCGAGTTATTATAACCATATTTCGCTGAAGATTTTGTTTTTATCTGATTATATCTGCTTCTGGACTTAATTATTATTGTACATTTAGTTTTAAATGATATTTTATTTAATCCTTCACTTTTCGAGATATAAGAAATATGCCTATCACAATGTCCGACAGGGGAGGCAAATATTGTAGTTCTGGGAACTATGTATTGTTGAAAATATCACTTTCAGAACTATACTAAGAACTTTAAGCATATTTATCAAAATCGTAAGAAAGACTAATCTACTAAGAACGGCTCTGACCAAAAATTAGTTTTTTCTTCTTTAGACAAATGGTTGGTGAGTACCCAAGAAAATATGAGTGGCGCTCTGCAACAACTTATCGTAAGTCATTTGCCACAATGCAGTGTAGATTCAGGTGACCCAGCGCATCAGCGTAGTCTGTCTGGTTCTGAATTGTTCGTCAATTAGTTATAGTAAAGCTATCTGTAAAGCTGGAAACATTTAGATACTTAGCATAGATGCAAAGGCTGGTCTTTTTCTACACATTTATAATAACGCTAAAGTTGGTTTTCGCCGAGTGTCACTCATTTCTGCGCCTACAAAAGACATATTACCAGCGTGTTTAGATTCATCATTTGTATGGACCCTTTGCAACTTAAATCATCCATCGGTTTCGCCGATATTTCCTTTATTCCAGAAGCTGACGATAATAGATAAATTTTCCAATCAGAGAAGAGGTAAGTGATATTGTCTGTTTGAATAGTGTTTACGCCGCGTTTTCTCAAAAGCTCTATCAATGTTATGATCCTGACACAAGCGCATATGGCATTATGCTTTTCCCAGTAGTAGGTAGTAGAACGTCATTAATAGGTTCGGCGACTTCGTATAAAGTCGATAGAGATCGCTTGTGTTATAAGGCTCCTAGGTCATTTCGACTGGAAATGCCAAAAATGTCCGCGAACAATGCATCTGTCGACATCGGGCGGAAATCGCCGAGCCTATGTATTGTTAATAAATACCGATCTCACATGGAAATCCCTGAGCCAATCAGGGTTTCCTTTCCTCATCTCAAGTTCTTACTTTGTACGTTCCAATAGTGCTACTGCTCACGCGGACGTGTTTACATTGTCTTCTAATCATGGTGTTGCTACATGTACGAAAGCAATGACGAACACTGTGTTTAAAAGCACATATTTGGCTATTAATACAAAGGAATGGGATATCAACTTGTTGTGGATTAACTTGTAACAAGGTAAATATGTTCATGAGATCCGTCTCACCAGAGCTTTATCGCATATGTGTTTAAACAAAGTCAAAGAGCTGATTAATGGTCAAAGGGAGATGATAATTGTTTGGGCATAATCAACAATTTAAATTATATCAGAAAAAAAGACCATCTTTGACAAAATTGAAGCTCAAAATCCAGTCTAATCCAGTCTAGTAATAATTCACTTCACCATACATCTACTTCATATCATTTTAATATAGTTCAAATTAGTTATATTATACAACAGATATTTGAGAGAATAATACATATTACCACTTGTTTTTTTCTCGTTTCTTGCGAACTATTAGTGTATTTTGCACAATATTATTTACTTTTCAGACGACAAGATTGGAAATACTATAGAGATGTTAAATAGCGAACTACTCGTGTTTGGCAAAGGAAAGAAACCGGCTTCTAAACTTAACATGTCCTTGGAGAAGTATCTAGCTGTAAATCGTCTTGATATAAAGGTGCATTATAGTAGATA
Source organism: Serripes groenlandicus (assembly GCA_031761405.1). Classification (NCBI taxonomy): domain Eukaryota; kingdom Metazoa; phylum Mollusca; class Bivalvia; order Cardiida; family Cardiidae; genus Serripes; species Serripes groenlandicus. Next base: position 35,733,831 of record JASEVX010000012.1, read on the forward strand.
CGAGCAGCGCTCTATGATGACAAACCTGAGAGCATTTTCGACGAGTGTAGATTCAGATCACCCTGCGTATCCGCACAGTCAGATCTGAATCATCTCTGTTCGCCTGTGAGTCACGGGCGGTTTCAAGAACCGTCTGAAAAAAGTGCTACTTAGACCCGATCGCAATCAGATGTTTATCGATACTTGTAATAATTATGCTGAGGTTGTTTTTTTCCTGGAGAACCGGTGATATACACGGTTGTTAACAAGTTTTAAGTGTTCAGACAAACATAAACTACGTGAGAAGAAAGGTGTTGAAATTGATAATATGTCTGTTTAAATGGCTTTCAACAGCTTTTCAGTTATATCAAAGCGTTTCCTTGGTAATTTAACAGTACTTACGGTACGAGTTCACAGAACAAAGGCGTATCATTCGACTTGCTAACCCCCTATGCTGTGAGTCAAAGAAAGAATCATGTAGTATATGTAGCATGGCCCGACAGGGGATCCAACATGGGTCTCCAGACGAAGGGGCGGTGGGTCTAACCACTACACCACGGAGAAGTTCCTTAATTGTTTGGAAAAGTAGAAATATGAAATTGTTGTTGTAGATAATTATAAAGCTAGCTTCTGTAGCAACGCTGTAGAACGTTCGCCTTAGTACTTTGAGTGATCAAATGTCCAATCCCTGGTATTGTGGGATCATTTAGGACTGTAACATAAATAGTGTTGCATACCAACTTTTTATAAATTAAAAGGGTATGGGAATGTTACAAATGGATTTTTTTTAAAAGCTAGACCAAAGACTTATTTACTTTCATGTCTCTATTTTGATTCATTTCAAGAAAGCATTTGTAATTGCCTTGACTTAATGTCCTGTCCTCGAGCACCTCATCTACATACAGGGTCTCTAGTTCCATGTATTATTTCCAGAATGCGTACGTAATTGCAATTAGGGTACGTCGGGTCCTAGAGCTTCTTCACTGTATGGGGTCTCTCTTTCATGTACATCTCCCTGAATGCTGTATGTTATTGCCCTGAAGTTAATGTATGTCGGACCCTCGAGTTACCTCACTGTATAAAATCTCAATTTTCAAGTATTGCATCCATAACGCATATATAATTGCCCTTAAGGTATGTCAGGCCCTCTAGTCCATCAACTGTCTGAAATTTTCATTTTCATGAATTGTTTCCAGAATGCATATGTAATTGACCTGAAATTTAGTCGAGCCCTCGAGTTCCTTTACTATATACAATCTTGGTGTTCATGTATTATTTTTTAATGCGAATTTAATTGCCCTTAAAGTATGTAGTGTTGAAGTGGGTCTCGTTTTGCACGTACAGTTCCCAGAATGCGTATATAATTGCCCTGAAGTGAAGGTATGTCGGACCCTCGATTTACTCCACTGTAATGGGTCTTTATTTTCATATATTGTTCAGGTCTCCATTTTCATGTATTGTTCCCAGAATGCGAATGTAATTGCCCTGAAAAACATATCGCAGCTTCGATCTCCTCAAATGTATAAAATCGCCATTTGTATATTATGATTCCAGAATGCTTATATAGTTGCCCTGAAATTATGTAGGTTTCTCGAAATCCTCCACTGTATAAATTCTATATTTTCATGTATTGTTTCCCGAGTGCGTATGCAATTGTCCTGCAGTTATGTCGGGTTCTCGTGTTCTTCCACTGTAAGGGGTATCTATCTATGTGTATATAGTGTTGCCTGTGATCCTTCACTGTATTAAATCTCTATTTGCATGTATTGTATCCTGAATGCGTATGTAATTGCCGTTAAGGTATATCGGGCTATCGATCTCATCCATTGTATGGGGTCTCTGCTTTAATAATATTTCAAAAATGCGTATATAACTGTTCTTTAAATATGTCTGTTCCTCGAATGTCTGCTTCACCGCTGTATGGCACCTTTATGTTCGTGTATTGTTTCCAGAATGCCTATGTAAGTTCCATGAAGTTATGTCGAACATTCGAGTTCCTCCACTGTATAGAATATCCCTGTTCACGTTTTGATTCCAAAACGCAATGTAATTGCCATTAAGGTATGTCGGGCACTCCAGTTCCTCTACTGTTTGAAATCTCTATTTGTATGTATTGTTTCCACAATGCGTATGGATTTGTCCTGCAAATATGTCGGACCATCGGGTACCTCCACTGTATGGCGTCCCTATTTCCATGTATTGTTTCCAGAATGCGTATGCAATTGTCCTAACTTAATGTCCTATCCTCGAGCTCCTCAGCTATCTATTTGCCATTAAGGTATGTCGGACCCTACCGCTCCTCCAGTGTATGGAGTCTCTTTTTCATGTACAGTTCCCTAAATGCTGTAAGTTATTGCCCTGAAGTTAAGGTATGTCGGACCCGCGGGTTCCCTCACTGCATATAATCTTCATTTTCAAGTATTGCTTCCAGGGCCCTCGAGTCCCTCTACTGTTTAAAATCTCCATGTTCATGTATTGTTTCCAGAATGCATATGTAATTGACCTGCAATTATGTCGGGTCCTCGAGTTCCTTCACTATATATAATCTCGGCGTTCATGTATTATTTATAGAATGGGTATTTAATTGCCCTGGAATTATATCTGGCCTACGAGTTCCTTCACTGTTAAATGTTCTCCATTTTCATGTATTATTTCCAGAAAGCGTATGTAATTGCCCTGAAGTTATGTAAGGCTCTTGAGCTCCTCCACCGTATAGAATGGGTGCATGGATCGTTGAATAGTTCGGCCGTCATGATGACTACATCTTCTAAAGGGGTGAGTTAAAATAACTGGTGTTTTTATTTCAATAGTCTTCTGCTTTTATCATTTTCCAGATACAGTAGGTTTCTGACGGCTTTTCAGCAGACGACTTTTGCCACAGTGCTTCAGACTCTATTTAATAATTAACAAATTAGTTATAGAGAAATACCCTATTTTAGCTGAGATTATTTCGAAGTCGTCTGCTTCAGATTGATTTGTTGTGTTTGGGAATGGGGGTCAATCACGTCGAACAGTTCATGTAACCATATATTTACTGGCTTTATCGTGCCAGTGTTTTCCGAGCGTTGTGTTTGGGAATGGGGGTCAATCACGTCGAACAGTTCATGTAACCATATATTTACTGGCTTTATCGTGCCAGTGTTTTCCGAGCGTTGTGTTTGGGAATGGGGGTCAATCACGTCGAACAGTTTATCTAACCATATATTTACTGGCTTTATCGTGCCAGTGTTTTCCGAGCGTTGTGTTTGGGAATGGGGGTCAATCACGTCGAACAGTTTATCTAACCATATATTTACTGGCTTTATCGTGCCAGTGTTTTCCGAGCGACTGACTCACTTCCCACATAGAACCATTGAGGTCCATTGGTGGATGACGAATGGCGCTACTCACATACATTTTCATTAATCATCGGAGATTATCAATGGCTGAACCGGGAATCGAACTCACGACCACTGGATTGATACACCTCATCCTATCCGATGTACTCGTACAGTCGGGTTTCGGTCCAAAACGTTGCCCAATGGCATCAAGAATGCTTACAATATCACTAGATGGCAAACAGGGATCCTGATCCGACTGAGCGGAGGCACTTTCTGATCTAGATCTGCGCTAATGGCTAATTCCGAAAAGTGTTTTACGTGTGACGTGACTCAATATGTTTTAAACCTCTTTTTCCAACATACAAATAATCTGCATCAAACGACCTTGAAAACATAAAGGCAAACGTGTAGAAATCTTCAATTTTTGAAGTACATTTGTTGTAATGAGTTGAATCTATTTTGGCAATAGGATAAAGTGCTCATTATGAGCAATTACCCTTGTTGCCACAATACAGTTGACTCGCGACAGCTCGAAGTGGAAATGGTCCGCTAATTTAGGATAAATTCATTTATGTATGTTCAGCTTCTAATCAATTTAAACTTAAATGTTTATTATGAAAGGCAAGCTTTTTACAAAATCAAATTAAGAAAAACAGAGCAGTAGCAGTTCTGATTGCTTGTCTGAGACAAATCCGTTCCAGAAATTGGTTCGAGTTAGACGATATATTCGACAGGGGCGTAGCTCCCTCTAGGCACTGTAGGCACGTGCCTTCACATTTTTTCTCAAAATGCCCCAAAATGCAGTTGCGGCGATAGACATCTGCGTAATGTATCGACCAGATCAGCCTGCGCTGTCCGCTCAGACTGATCTGGCAGACACATTCCGTCTTAGGGGGATAGATGTATAGAGTAGTTATTCATGAAACAGAAAATCCACAGGAGGCGAAAAGTGTCTATCCGGGTAGGCCTGTGTGCCATGCTTAGGCTGATCCGGGTTGATACTTTACGCAGAGTCCACAAAGTTGATTTTCTCACGAGACGGCCTACACATTGAGTATTGCAAAGCTACGCCCCTGTTCGAATGATCATATGTGTGAGTGATCGCAAGACCACTGTATTTTCAAAAGATAGTATTGTTATATATTTACAGAAAATAAAGCGCGTCGTCCTTAAAAGCTCGCCTAGATTTAGCAGCGAGGAAGAAGCCTTCACAAAAGATGTCAACGATTTTGGCCAAATTCTGAAACAGATTGTACGAAACTTGAGTAGGGACGACGTAACTCGTCCGTCCAATGTACGAGACTTGAGTAGGCACGACGTAATTCTTCCGTCCACTGTACGAGACTTGAGAGTGTCGAAGTACTAGTCAACATCTTGTCTTCGACGATACAGTTTCCTTTACAGTGTTCTCATGATATTAAAGCCGCGTCTGGCGATTTGGGGTCGTATTTTATCTCTGGTCTAGCATCATTTGAGCCTGTCCACGGGAAAAGTATCTTCGCTGATAGCAAAGTCCCGATAGTCAGTATTTGTGTGACATTGCCCTTTTTGTGATATTTGACCAATATTAATACAATACACAATAATGCTTTAATCGCAATATAAGACCACGGGCCCAAAACAACAATATTTTATTTTCAAACATTGTACATAGTTTTATAAGAAAACATATAAACATAGTAATAGCATGTTTTATTTCAAATTGGGTAGTTTGTAAATATTATATCTACAATGTAACATCTGATGTTTGTAATTCAAATGCATTAATCAAAAATCATGCAAGTGAGAAAATGACGTCAGAATCAGTATGCCGCGTTATTCTGATAAAAAGGTTCTCATTTGCAACGGAATCTAACCATTCTTGTTTAAAATGGTGTTTGCGTATTTTGTTATATTGTGGGTATATCATTAACAAATAAATCTCGTTTTCCACTACATGGACATCCATGTCAATACAATAAGGCCACTGTTTATATTCTCTGTTTTATATTCAACAACCTTTTTTCTACCATAAGTGAATGACTACACCTTCGAAAATTAGCTAAGGTCTTTTTCTGCATATACGTTAATGGTATAGATATATATGTATCTGGTTCTAGCGCACGTTTGTATAGTTTATATGTCAGTGATTTATAAGAAGTGTTTATTTATGAAAACAGTGTCCGATATGCACACTCTTTGAGACTTTGCTTTAAAACACACAGAAACACGGATGTATCACCAAGCTCTTTCGCAATCCAAACGTATCCAAAGCCGAACTGATATAATAATTGTTTATTTGCGATTCCTAGGTTACGCGACCTGCTTCGTCTAATGGTTTAATCAAAGTATAGCACTGCTTGGGATACCTCTCTGATGACATAGATATAAACTTAGTCCAGTATTCGATGCATTTAAATCATAACCTTTCATTTGCTTAGGTTTAAACCTTTCCCTCATACAACAATTCTGCAGCAGACGACTTTGAACATATTTTGTCAAAACAAAGAAAATCTCTATAATTGCATGGATAACCTATGACTAAAAGTGGAAAATATTTTGACAAAGGGAGAAATTGCTCGTTTTGAACTGTTTCTTCTTGTGTCACTATGTTTTCAAAAAGCCGTCTGCTGCAGAGGCGTCAGAAAGCGTCTATATGAGGGAAAGGGTTAATTTTATTTCGGTTTCGTCCGTAAAGTTACTAATAGCGTTTATCTGAGTTTCTTATTGTGCGACCGTTTCTGCTCATGTTCATGTTCACACATCGTCTGTAAACAATTAAACAAATATGTCTGGTATATCATTTGTTATAAACATACACTTACCAAATTTCACTTTAAAGTAACTTATCAGCTCGTTTATAAAATGAATGAAAATTATATTTGAGCTAACACAGCCTTTATTTGGTACCGATTGCACATGGAAAAAAGGTCTGTGATGCCATCTTTTGTTCAAATACAAGATTTTAATTGACTCTTTGTCGATTTAAACGTTAACAAGAATGTGCTGTTCTCATCCCGTCCATGGGAAAAGATACAAATTGATATTTTTCATGAGCGTAGGATCAGATCGGCATGTAAATCTGATCAGACTCTACACGTGTTGTCAGAAGCTTCTTATAACCTATCGGAAGTGATATGTGAACAGTGTATAATTATATCAGATGCACAGGCTGGTCTAGATCTACGCTGTTCACAAAAGCTTTGTATCTTTTCACACAGATGGTCTCATTTATAGTTTCTTAGGGGTAAACATCTTCATTTTGTCAAAGGTTGCATCTTTTATATATTTGTTGAGTTAACATTGTGTACATAGTTGTCTTGATTTGACATTTGTTTTATATATATTATTATACATATGTATGTAAATATAAACATTGTAAAGTTTACCTTACAGATAAAAGTGATCTTGAATCTATAATTAAATGGACAGTAGAGGCTATTGTAAAATTTATAGTGATTGCAGATCAGGTGTTCTCAAAATGGCCAATATTTTCTCTATGTTTTCGATTGTGTATCAAATGCAAACATAAAAATAATCCAGGTGGGTGTAACATTTTGGTCCGACGTTTTCATAGCAGATGAGTTTTAAAATATTAAATCCAAACGGTATTAAATATCTGAACGTTTGTGAATCTTGTGGTGTATTTAGTATTTCTTTTTGTTTCATGTTATGTAATGCATTTCGAACATATGTTAGCAAGTTTAAGCTCAACGCGACGAAGTTGACGAGAGCTTATGTTACATCTCCGATTTAAGCGTTTTGTGTTTTGTGTCATACTCAGTATAAGTGATCCATTGACCAAATTAGCATATTTTATTAATGTTTTAATTATTTAATTATACTGCGAACTAGATCCTCGAAAAATACACAAATCCTTAGGAATTCTGAACATGACAACATTGCCTAGCTTAACCTGGAGACTATACATGCATGGGCAAACACAATTATATACTCACTCCTTATGTCCATAACATTGCATATGTTAAGACTTTAAACCTATAACTAATGATCGCAATATGAGGCACAAACATATATTGGTTTGATCAACAGTGGGACGGACAAAAGCCGTTTGATATGAACCCAGCCACTCTTTTCAGACACCGTTTGGCCCATTACAAGAACACCTGATCAAAAATGTTAGCCAGTGAAGTATTAGGGAATATCTGTAAGCCTCTTCATATTTGTCACACCGTACGATGTTCTTAAGCTCCGATCCCAACGACCTCCCGGACTGTCCAGGAGCCGATCGGGGGTCAGATTTGTGTTGGATCCGCGTTGGGTCCGGGATTATCCGTGATAGTCCGGGACAGTCCGTGTTGTTCCTGCATGCACCACTCCGGAAATTTCAAACTGTTTGAAATAGCCGTGGTTACCCGGGAATGTCCGGGACGGTCCGTGAAACGACCGTGTTGGCTCCGGGAAGGTCCTTAGTAGCACCGTCTTGATCCAGTGCGATCCGGCATTTCATGTTGGCTCCGGGGTGGTCCGTGTTGGGTCCAGGACAGACTTTAGCTGATCCGGAATGGTCCGTGTCATTCCGGCCGCGGAGATACCGGGGTCAGATCCGTGTTGGCTCCGTGTTGATCCCTGTTGATCCGTTGTGCTGCCGTGTTGGGTCCGGGTTGGTCCAGGGTGACGATGTTTTGCGACTCAATTACAATTTCACCCAGGATCATCCAAGATCAAGATACCTAGATAGTGTTCCAGTCGTAGCTGTCAATATAGCTGTGAATGTCTGCTAATTGGTTTTTTTAAAGTGAAATTAAATATTATATTTACAATGTAACATCTGATGTTTGTAATTCAAATGCATTAATCAAAAATCATGCAAGTGAGAAAATGACGTCAGAATCAGTATGCCGCGTTATTCTGATAAAAAGGTTCTCATTTGCAACGGAATCTAACCATTCTTGTTTAAAATGGTGTTTGCGTATTTTGTTATATTGTGGGTATATCATTAACAAATAAATCTCGTTTTCCACTACATGGACATCCATGTCAATACAATAAGGCCACTGTTTATATTCTCTGTTTTATATTCAACAACCTTTTTTCTACCATAAGTGAATGACTACACCTTCGAAAATTAGCTAAGGTCTTTTTCTGCATATACGTTAATGGTATAGATATATATGTATCTGGTTCTAGCGCACGTTTGTATAGTTTATATGTCAGTGATTTATAAGAAGTGTTTATTTATGAAAACAGTGTCCGATATGCACACTCTTTGAGACTTTGCTTTAAAACACACAGAAACACGGATGTATCACCAAGCTCTTTCGCAATCCAAACGTATCCAAAGCCGAACTGATATAATAATTGTTTATTTGCGATTCCTAGGTTACGCGACCTGCTTCGTCTAATGGTTTAATCAAAGTATAGCACTGCTTGGGATACCTCTCTGATGACATAGATATAAACTTAGTCCAGTATTCGATGCATTTAAATCATAACCTTTCATTTGCTTAGGTTTAAACCTTTCCCTCATACAACAATTCTGCAGCAGACGACTTTGAACATATTTTGTCAAAACAAAGAAAATCTCTATAATTGCATGGATAACCTATGACTAAAAGTGGAAAATATTTTGACAAAGGGAGAAATTGCTCGGTTTGAACAGTTTCTTCTTGTGTCACTATGTTTTCAAAAAGCCGTCTGCTGCAGAGGCGTCAGAAAGCGTCTATATGAGGGAAAGGGTTAATTTTATTTCGGTTTCGTCCGTAAAGTTACTAATAGCGTTTATCTGAGTTTCTTATTGTGCGACCGTTTCTGCTCATGTTCATGTTCACACATCGTCTGTAAACAATTAAACAAATATGTCTGGTATATCATTTGTTATAAACATACACTTACCAAATTTCACTTTAAAGTAACTTATCAGCTCGTTTATAAAATGAATGAAAATTATATTTGAGCTAACACAGCCTTTATTTGGTACCGATTGCACATGGAAAAAGGTCTGTGATGCCATCTTTTGTTCAAATACAAGATTTTAATTCACTCTTTGTCGATTTAAACGTTAACAAGAATGTGCTGTTCTCATCCCGTCCATGGGAAAAGATCCAAATTGATATTTTTCAACAGCGTAGGATCAGATCGGCATGTAAATCTGATCACACTCTACACGTGTTGTCAGAAGCTTCTTATAACCTATCGGTTGTGATATGTGAACAGTGTATAATTATATCAGATGCACAGGCTGATCTAGATCTACGCTGTTCACAAAAGCTTTGTATCTTTTCACACAGATGGTCTCATTTATAGTTTCTTAGGGGTAAACATCTTCATTTTGTCAAAGATTGCATCTTTTATATATTTGTTGAGTTAACATTGTGTACATAGTTGTCTTGATTTGACATTTGTTTTATATATATTATTATACATATGTATGTAAATATAAACATTGTAAAGTTTACCTTACAGATAAAAGTGATCTTGAATCTATAATTAAATGGACAGTAGAGGCTATTGTAAAATTTATAGTGATTGCAGATCAGGTGTTCTCAAAATGGCCAATATTTTCTCTATGTTTTCGATTGTGTATCAAATGCAAACATAAAAATAATCCAGGTGGGTGTAACATTTTGGTCCGACGTTTTCAAAGCAGATGAGTTTTAAAATATTAAATCCAAACGGTATTAAATATCTGAACGTTTGTGAATCTTGTGGTGTATTTAGTATTTCTTTTTGTTTCATGTTATGTAATGCATTTCGAACATATGTTAGCAAGTTTAAGCTCAACGCGACGAAGTTGACGAGAGCTTATGTTACACCTCCGATTTAAGCGTTTTGTGTTTTGTGTCATACTCAGTATAAGTGATCAATTGACCAAATTAGCATATTTTATTAATGTTTTAATTATTTAATTATACTGCGAACTAGATCCTCGAAAAATACACAAATCCTTAGGAATTCTGAACATGACAACATTGCCTAGCTTAACCTGGAGACTATACATGCATGGGCAAACACAATTATATACTCACTCCTTATGTCCATAACATTGCATATGTTAAGACTTTAAACCTATAACTAATGATCGCAATATGAGGCACAAACATATATTGGTTTGATCAACAGTGGGACGGACAAAAGCCGTTTGATATGAACCCAGCCACTCTTTTCAGACACCGTTTGGCCCATTACAAGAACACCTGATCAAAAATGTTAGCCAGTGGAGTATTAGGGAATATCTGTAAGCCTCTTCATACTTGTCACACCGTACGATGTTCTTAAGCTCCGATCCCAACGACCTCCCGGACTGTCCAGGAGCCGATCGGGGGTCAGATTTGTGTTGGATCCGCGTTGGGTCCGGGATTATCCGTGATAGTCCGGGACAGTCCGTGTTGTTCCTGCATGCACCATTCCGGAAATTTCAAACTGTTTGAAATAGCCGTGGTTACCCGGGAATGTCCGGGACGGTCCGTGAAACGACCATGTTGGCTCCGGGAAGGTCCTTAGTAGCACCGTCTTGATCCAGTGCGATCCGGCATTTCATGTTGGCTCCGGGGTGGTCCGTGTTGGGTCCAGGACATACTTTAGCTGATCCGGAATGGTCCGTGTCATTCCGGCCGCGGAGATACCGGGGTCAGATCCGTGTTGGCTCCGTGTTGATCCCTGTTGATCCGTTGTGCTGCCGTGTTGGGTCCGGGTTGGTCCAGGGTGACGATGTTTTGCGACTCAATTACAATTTCACCCAGGATCATCCAAGATCAAGATATCTAGATAGTGTTCCAGTCATAGCTGTCAATATAGCTGTAAATGTCTGCTAATTGTTTTTTTTAAAGTGAAATTAATACTCTATATTCTGTCATATTTGTTGGTACAGGTATTTTTTCTTATATTTGATATTTCTAGTAATAAACAAAGTAAAGTCATTTACTCGTTGTATAAGTTTCTTTCTTGACCTCGATATCCTTTTCAGTCGGATTTCTTCGGCTAAATTCTTAAACTAGATTAAAACCACAAACGTCATTCATAAAAGTATACAAGAATAGAAAAACATATGCCTGTAAATTCACACGGTAAGATAAAATGCAAATGAAAATGTTTGTCAGAAGTTTCCTGAGACCTTCAGTTACTAATTAGCTAACCATGCAGAAGCAGATTATGTTGCGCGCAAAATCCCTACAGATGGGTTTTCCAGAGCGCCTCTCCTTTTTAAATAAGAGGGTGTTAGACTTATTGTAAACTCAATCTGTTAAGCCGAACAATCCTTTTCGATTCTTATCAATGATATATCTCCGTTATACAAAACTTGACTTTAGCTTCGGAATTATAATTAAGAGACATATATATCTAAGGTGAATTGCTCGTTTGGAGCAATTTATCATTTTCCCACAATGTTTTCAGAATATGACTGCAGAACAGGCGTCAAAAGTCATCCCTACCACGGAAAGGTTTAAACAGTCATAAACATGTGTAAAACTATAGTCGAAACCGATTAAACCTTTCGTTCCCGTCTTATTTTCGAGAAAAAAAATCAATACAATTGTATTCACAAGATGGCTTGGGTATATAGTTAATATATATTGGAAGACATACAGTGGTTAAATAGAGCACAGACAATAACCCTTTCCTACATACAACTAATCTGCTGTAAGATCCAATATACATACAGCCAAGTATTTTGATCTGATTTAAACCCTTTCCCACATACACTATTTTTGCAGCAGACGACTTTGAATACATCTGGACAAAAATGTTAAAATCTCTGTAAATGAAAATATTATTACTTGTTCAAGTTGAAAACAGTGTGGCAACAGGAGAAATTGCTTGTTTTGAGCAATTTCTCCTTTGGCCACAATATTTTCAAAAGTCGTCTCTGCTGCTATTGCGTCGGAATGCATCTTCAGGTGGGAAAAGGTTAAATGTGAATGTTTAAAGTTGTAACTTAAACCTTTCAGACAATGATTGCCTCATAGGAAACAACTTTTAGGACTTCTCAATACATTCGGCACATGATTAGTTCCAGGAAGGAGACATGAAGAATGTAAAGTAAATAAGTAAAACACTTTCCCACATGATTGTGATGGGAAGTCCCAAAGTTTGACCCAACTCTTACAAGAATTGGTTCAAATTTTCCCTCATACAGATAAAATATGTAATTATTTGCAACAAATATATTCAAAACTGGAAAAGGGACAAATTGTTCACTTTGCCGAATTTCTCATTTTGCCACAATGCTTTCAACTGTGTATCAGCATTAGACTAAAACTTGTCCAGATATTACATTTTCATGCATAGTTCTCAAAGGACTATATAGGGAGGAGTAAACTGGTATTTTCTCATCAATATCTCTATTATGACTCCACTTTACCCTATGTTGTGGGTATCAAAGGACTAGATAGGGAGAAGTGATTTGGTATTTTCTCATCAATACCTCTCTTATGACACCACTTAACCCTATGCTGTGGGTATCAAAGGACTAGATAAGGAGAAGTAAACTGGTATTTTCTCATCAATACCTCTCTTATGACACCACTTAACCCTATGCTGTGGGTATCATAGGACTAGATAAGGAGAAGTAAACTGGTATTTTCTCATCAATACCCCTCTTATGACTCCACTTAACCCTATGCTGTCGGTATCATAGGACTAGATAAGGAGGAGTAAACTGGTATTTTCTAATCAATACCCCTCTTATGACTCCACTTAACACTATGTTGTGGGTATAAGAGGACTAGATAAGGAGGAGTAAACTGGTATTTTCTCATCAATACCCCTCTTATGACTCCACTTAACCCTATGCTGTGGGTATCATAGGACTAGATAAGGAGGAGTAAACTGGTATTTTCTCATCAATACCCCTCTTATGACTCCACTTAACCCTATGTTGTGGGTATCAGAGGACTAGATAAGGAGGAGTAAACTGGTATTTTCTCATCAATACCCCTCTTATGACTCCACTTAACCCTATGTTGTGGGTATCATAGGACTAGATAAGGAGGAATAATCTGGTCTTTTCCCATCCATATCTCTCTTGTAACTCCACTAACCCTATGTTGTGGTATCAGAGGACTAGATAAGGAGGAATAATCTGGTCTTTTCCCATACATATCTCTCTTGTAACTCCACTAACCCTATGTTGGGGGTATCAGAGGACTAGATAGGGAGGAGTAAACTGGTATTTTCTCATCAATACCTCTAGAATGACGTAATTAAACCCTATGTTGTGGGTACTCAAAAGACGATTCTTCTGAGTACCCACTACATAGGGTTTGGAAGTCAAATAAGGATTTTCTGATGTGAAATACTCTTCTTATCTACTGCTCTGCTAAGGTCACGGATGGCAACTGAATGCAAATATTGAGTAAACTTACAGCATTGCTGGATGAGAACAGGTTGTTGGCATACAACAGGCTTTCGTACCAGTCCTTGCAGTAATTGGTTTCAATGCCATTCTGTGGCCAAAATGGACCGTTTGACCAGTACTTTGACAGGGGTATGTATAACAACATTACCAGTCCATAGGGTCAGTCTAAAAACAAGAAATCTAACCATAATCTGACCATCTTGGTAACAGACAGAGAACCAATAGCAAACTTTAAAAGTATGTAAATTCAATCGTAATTGTCATTAATTTATGATATGACTATTTAACCCTTTCCAACATAGAGTTAATCTATAGCACACAACTTTGAATACATCTAGGCAAAACTATGGACAATCTCTGTAAATTACTGGAAGTATAATTAATTAAAAAAAAACTCGCTTTGCCAATTTATTTTTAAAAGTAGCATTAAAATACATTTGCAAGTTGGAAAGGGTAAAGTTATTCTAACCACAGTCAATTACAATAACTGAGGAAAGCTATTATTAGAGTGTTAACCAGATTTCCTCCAATTTGGCCTAGTGACCAATTTTTTGACCGGACTAAAGCCATGTTCAAACCTTGCCTAAATGTCATTAAAACACCCATTCCGACAAAGTTTCAACATGCTAAAATGAAAACTACGGCGTACAAGATTTACTTTCAATTTGGCCTAGGGAGATAGCTTTGACATGACCCATATTCGAACTTGGCCTTGATATCATCAAAACAAACATTTTGACAAAGTCTCAAGCTGCTGAAGCAAAAAATACGGTCTTTATATTGTTAACAAGATTTTTCTTAGAGTTTATAAAGGTTTGCCTGCGCCTATTTGCTGCAATATAGCTTGACCCATCCATACACCACAAAACTTATATATCTTTATATCTTCATGTGCTTTAAGTGACATCAGTAAGAAGTGACCGCAGATTTAAGAGAAAGGGGGATTCCGAGTGCTATACCATAGCTCTTTTTCAGATAGAAAGACCCCTTTGTGGTGTAAAGCACCGATACACGGGATACAACTGTCCTTTTAACCAGTACTGAGTTGTGGTGTAAAGCACCGATACACGGGATACAACTGTCATTTTAACCAGTACTGAGGTGTGGTGTTAATCACTGATACACGAGATACAGCTGTCCTTTTAACCAGTACTGAGTTGTGGTGTAAAGCACTGATACACGAGATACAACTGTCCTTTTAACAAGTACTGAGGTGTGGTGTAAATCACTGATACGAGAGATACAACTGTCCTTTTAACCAGTACTGAGGTGTGGTGTAAAGCACCGATACACGAGATACAACTGTCCTTTTAACCAGTACTGAGTTGTGGGGTAAAGCACCGATACACGAGCTACAACTGTCCTTTTAACCAGTACTGAGTTGTGGGGTAAAGCACTGATACACGAGCTACAACTGTCCTTTTAACCAGTACTGAGTTGTGGGGTAAAGCACCGATACACGAGATACAACTGCCCTTTTAACCAGTACTGAGTTGTGGTGTAAAGCACTGATACACGGGATACAACTGTCCTTTTAACCAGTACTGAGTTGTGATGTAAAGCACTGATACACGGGATACAACTGTCCTTTTAACCAGTACTGAGTTGTGGTGTTAAGCACCGATACACGAGATACAACTGTCCTTTTAACCAGTACTGGGTTGTGGTTTAAAGCACTGATACACGAGATACAACTGTCATTTTAACTAGTACTGAGTTGTGGTGTAAAGCACTGATACACGGGATACAACTGGCCTTTTAACCAGTACTGGGTTGTGGTGTAAAGCACTGATACACGGGATACAACTTTCCTTTTAACCAGTACTGAGTTGTGGTGTAAAGCACCGATACACGAGATACAACTGTCCTTTTAACCAGTACTGAGTTGTGGTGTAAAGCACCGATACACGAGATACAACTGTCATTTTAACCTGTACTAATGTGTGGTGTAAAGCACTGAAACACGAGATACAACTGTCCTTTTACCCAGTACTGAGTTGTCGTGTAAAGCACCGATACACGGCATACAACTGTCCTTTTAACCAGTACTAAGTTGTGGTGTAAAGCACCGATACACGAGCTACAACTGTCCTTTTAACCAGTACTGAGTTGTGGTGTAAAGCACCGATACACGAGATACAACTGTCCTTTTAACCAGTACTGAATTGTGGTGTAAAGCACTGATACACGGGATACAACTGTCCTTTTAACCAGTACTGAGGTGTGGTGTAAAGCACCGATACACGAGATACAACTGTCCTTTTAACCAGTACCGAGGTGTGGTGTAAAGCACCGATACACGGGATACAAATGCCTTTTTAACCAGTACTGAGTTGTGGTGTAAAGCACTGATACACGATATACAACTGTCCTTTTAACCAGTACTGAGTTGTGGTGTAAAGCACCGATACAAGAGATACAACTGTCCTTTTAACCAGTACTGAGGTGTGGTGTAAAGCACTGATACACGAGATACAACTGTCCTTTTAACCAGTACTGAGTTGTGGTGTAAAGCACCGATACACGAGATACAACTGCCCTTTTCACCAGTACTGAGTTGTGGTGTAAAGCACCGATACACGAGATACAACTGTCCTTTTAACCTGTACTGAGTTGTGGTGTGAAGCACCGATACACGATATACAACTGTCATTTTAACCAGTACTGAGTTGTGGTGTAAAGCACTGATACACGAGATACAACTGTCCTTTTAACCAGTACTGAGTTGTGGTGTTAAGCACCGATACACGGGATAAAACTGCCTTTTTAACCAGTACTGAGTTGTGATGTAAAGCACTAATACACGAGATACAACTGTCCTTTTAACCAGTACTGGGTTGTGGTTTAAAGCACTGATACACGAGATACAACTGTCCTTTTAACCAGTACTGAGGTGTGGTGTAAAGCACTGATACACGAGATACAACTGTCCTTTTAACCAGTACTGAGTTGTGGTCTAAAGCACCGATACACGGGATACAACTGTCCTTTTAACCAGTACTGAGTTGTGGTGTAAAGCACCGATACACGAGATACAACTGTCCTTTTAACCAGTACTGAGTTGTGGTGTAAAGCACCGATACACGGGATACAACTGTCCTTTTAACCAGTACTGAGGTTTAAAGCGTGGTGTAAAGCATATATACACGAGATACAACTGTCCTTTTAACCAGTACTGAGATGTGGTGTAAAGCACCGATACACGGTATACAACTGTCCTTTTAACCAGTACTGAGGTGTGGTGTAAAGCACTGATACACGGGATACAACTGTCCTTTTAACCAGTACTGAGTTGTGGTGTAAAGCACTGATACACGGGATACAACTGTCCTTTTAACCAGTACTGAGTTGTGGTGTAAAGCACCGATACACGGGATACAACTGTCCTTTTAACCAGTACTGAGATGTGGTGTAAAGCACCGATACACGGGATACAACTGTCCCTTTAACCAGTACTGAGTTGTGGTGTAAAGCACTGATACACGGGATACAACTGTCATTTTAACCAGTACTGAGTTGTGGTGTAAAGCACTGATACACGGGATACAACTGTCCTTTTAACCAGTACTGAGTTGTGGTGTAAAGCGCCGATACACGGGATACAACTGTCCTTTTAACCAGTACCGAGTTGTGGTTTAAAGCACTGATACACGGGATACAACTGTCCTTTTAACCAGTACTGAGTTGTGGTGTAAAGCACCGATACACGAGCTACAACTGTCCTTTTAACCAGTACTGAGTTGTGGTGTAAAGCGCCGATACACGAGATACAACTGTCCTTTTAACCAGTACTGAGTTGTGGTGTAAAGCACCGATACACGGGATACAACTGTCCTTTTAACCAGTACTGAATTGTGGTGTAAAGCACTGATACACGAGATACAACTGTCCTTTTAACCAGTACTGAGTTGTGGTGTAAAGCACTGATACACTAGATACAACTGTCCTTTTAACCAGTACTGAGTTGTGGTGTAAAGCACCGATACACGGGATACAAATGCCTTTTTAACCAGTACTGAGTTGTGGTGTAAAGCACCGATACACGAGATACAGCTGTCCTTTTAAGCAGTACTGAGTTGTGGTGTAAAGCACCGATACACGAGATACAGCTGTCCTTTTAAGCAGTACTGAGTTGTGGTGTAAAGCACCGATACACGAGATACAGCTGTCCTTTTAAGCAGTACTGAGTTGTGGTGTAAAGCACCGATACACGAGATACAACTGTCCTTTTAACCAGTACTGAGTTGTGGTGTAAAGCACCGATACACGAGATACAGCTGTCCTTTTAAGCAGTACTGAGTTGTGGGGTAAAGCACCGATACACGAGATACAGCTGTCCTTTTAACCAGTACTGAGTTGTGGTGTAAAGCACCGATACACGAGATACAGCTGTCCTTTTAACCAGTACTGAATTGTGGGGTAAAGCACTGATACACGGGATACAACTGTCCTTTTAACCAGTACTGAGTTGTGGTGTAAAGCACTGATACACGGGATACAACTGTCCTTTTAACCAGTACTGAGTTGTGGTGTAAAGCACTGATACACGGGATACAACTGTCCTTTTAACCAGTACTGAGTTGTGGTGTAAAGCGCCGATACACGGGATACAACTGTCCTTTTAACCAGTACTGAGTTGTGGTGTAAAGCGCCGATACACGGGATACAACTGTCCTTTTAACCAGTACTGAGTTGTGGTGTAAAGCGCCGATACACGGGATACAACTGTCCTTTTAACCAGTACTGGGTTGTGGGGTAAAGCACTGATACACGGGATACAACTGTCCTTTTAACCAGTACTGGGTTGTGGGGTAAAGCACTGATACACGGGATACAACTGTCCTTTTAACCAGTACTGAGATGTGGTGTAAAGCACCGATACACGAGATACAACTGTCCTTTTAACCAGTACTGGGTTGTGGGGTAAAGCACTGATACACGGGATACAACTGTCCTTTTAACCAGTACTGAGTTGTGGTGTAAAGCACTGATACACGGGATACAACTGTCCTTTTAACCAGTACTGAGGTGTGGTGTAAAGCACCGATACACGAGATACAACTGTCCTTTTAACCAGTACTGAGTACTCCAAATTTCCCAATACTACCCACCAGTACTGCGTACTCCGAATTACTCCTAGTACTCCCAATACTACCATCTAATGCCGAGCTCAAGGCAAGCTAACTGGTACTAATCTATAACGTCTTTCGTAATGACGCGGTCGGGGATTCAACCCGTGACCTTCCGCACCCGAAACCTTCGGATACGCTCTACCACTGAGCTATCGGAGCGGTTTCAGTGACTATTTTCTTTCCGATCGCATTGCTAGCTTGGTAAATCAACAACATGTCTAGCTTATTTTTGTTTCAAACTGTGATCGTATGAGACTAGCTATAGATTTAAAAAGTTTACGGCACGTAATTGATAACGTTTTAGACTATGAGATACGAAACTTACCAGAAACAAAGTTCGCCTTTAAATATAGAGCCAAGGTTGATATGCATTTCATTCCGGGGCCATCTGAAGTCTGAGTTCAGACTCAATACTGAAAGCTGCAAATCTAGCAGAGAATTGATGGTGAACTTTTTTGGCCAATTAAAAAAAACAATCTAGCCAGTATTCATTAACGTCTTGAGTCTGAGTTTTAGACTCAAGCTCGGAAAAGTAAATTCTTAAATGTTTCAAAATAACTTTACTGTTACTATTGTTAACAAAAGATGAGTGCCTTAGTGTAGAATAAGTTATGTGTAACAGATACAGCAAATGTTACCATAATTGCTAGTGTAAGAGCAATTTTAAAACAAAATTCAAATATGTAGTTTTGAGTTCCAACTCAAGACGTTATCGAATACGGACCAAGGTATTATAATAATCTCAATGAAGTCGAAGTTATCAGTTGTGGGTCAGTCCAGGCAATGGAAGGGAGTTGCATTTTTTCAAGTCTTGTTTTTGTTCTTTCAATGTATTCACTGGCGTAACTCCACGTAGGCAATATCTTATGGATATCTGCCCCGGACTGCGTGTATGATTTTCAGAAAACACTTCTACGAGCATATGAAAATAAAAGCATTGAAAGGATGTAGGCGCGACAAGCGTGGTTTTACTTTTATTCCATTTCTGTTCACAGGAAATAACAATCGAATCCAAAAAATCTTTTTATTTTCCCCATACTGTAACCGATAAGTGCCTGTCATTATTTAAAGAAAAGTAAAGTAAATTGATGAATTGTTAATACAATTAGCTAGCTTCATAACAGTAACTGATAAACCTATATATACTAGGATATATGAACATTGCTTTCAACTTGCAAGTTTATTGCTAGTGTAAAGTCAATTAAATGAAACCCGCTATTGGCTGAGGACGTTTTTACTATTTGTAGTATGTTAAGTAAGACAGGGTCTTTTAGTCCACACATTTCCATTTTCTGAGTATTTGTTTTATAATTATCCTCATCAAGATTTATTTAATATTCTTCTACTTGCTTTTTAATTCGCACTTATTTAAACCGCATAACAACATACGTCCCATTGTGTAACTCCGGCGCATTAATTCTTTTAACATTTCATGTCAAAACGTAGATCTGACGATACCCGATTTCGATTTGCAGTACTAAAGTCTTTAGGACTGCGGCCCATATCCTAAAAACAATATTGCTTCCGCTTGTTCTAACCATTATTCCTTTAAACGTTTAAAACATTGAGAAAACGGTTAAACTGCTGAAGACATGAACTTCCTCCTTTTTAATAATAATTATAATAAGGATGTTAAAATTTATCCTCATATGTTTAAAAAGTAGACCACACTTAAAACAACATATCAGCTAAATTGTTTATTTCAATCATTGATGCATACAATACATGTATGGCGCAAGCGAAATGCCAGTTGCGAGTCCCATTACTATTTAAAAGGTGGCAAGTATGAAAATAATTGGGTTCGAAAGACCAGATTTTCTTTATTTCTAAAATTATTGTTCATCAGAGTTTGTTCTTTATTAATTTGTTTCAAGCCAAATAAACATTTAATATCACATATATTTAATCATTTAAGTGTGTAATATTACCTATATATCTGTAATATTAGGTGTTTGAGCATTCTTTCGAAGTGTTGACCTCGTGTCAAGATCGAGTCGTTGTGACATCGAAGAAAGTGAATAAAAAATCAGGCAAAGCTTTAGTGCATGTTTTATTCCATTGCATTCGAGAGAGAAAAAGTATTTCTATATTATCTTTCTTTCTCCTACATTCGGCCCATGCACTCGTTTCGTGACGTATAAGAAATCAATTTTTCGAGCGACATTTTTTGTCTGCATAACTCGTCTCTTTTCTAAGTTTACATTTTACTTCCGGTTACTTCCCTTTATATTTTGGCAATATGGAACTAGGTCACGAACTGAGGAAAAAGCGTTTAGACGTTCACGACCGATAAACAGGCATATATTTCGGACATATTTTCACAAAATATTACTTATTTTTGTTTCTGTTACCAGTTTATGTTGATACTTATCTAAAATAAAATATTATTTTGACCACTCGCTTCTTCAATTCGAAATGCGCATGCGCGAGAATCGATGTTAAAGGTCATTATATTTAGCTTAGAAACAGTTCCTATTTCAGATATACATGGATTAACATTATTAAATGAATTCTACACAAATCAAGACGTCTCTTTGAACATGAAAATAACATTCAGTAAGTTAAAATTGCTATTAAAAGGAGAATTCGACGTGATTTTTATCTCGATATTGACACATAACAGTCTGCAGCAAGTCTAGAAGGGACTCTTTTGTCTTCGTAAATAAGACAAAAAAAACATAAATGCGAGTCAAAATAAAGAAACTGCAAATACTTAAAACATCGGATTATTTATTTCATTTAAGAAGTGTCATAAGTAAGTGTCTTTAAACAAACACAATTGTAATATCTTCAATACATTGAAATTTGTTTTCGTCAAATAATAACTCTCCTCCCATGTCATTTCCAAAAGCTATTAAAAATATAAGTCGGGGACTTCTGCCCGGCGACTAATTAAAGGATTAATATTAAGATATGGAATGTATTGCTTGCACAGGTATGTTTAAAATACAAAATACAGTAATAGGTATAAAATTGTAGTACATTGGCCATATTTTGCTACGAAAGTTTAAAATAAGAACGGCAATATGTCTGCCATGTAATTGTGAATAAAATAAAAACAAACAAACAAAAGTTCGGAGACCTCGTCCATTCAGATATGGGTCGTATACATGGCTAAGGACTTTCAGAAACGTTGTCATTCATCCGTAATTAAATTTTGACTAAGACTACAATTAAAAAACCTGAACCTATCGAGATGTAATGATCGAAAATGACTGTATGAAGGAAATATATTGTGACGTCACTCAGGAAGGCTATTTCCGCATTCTCATGTAGAATTGACTATTCGCATACAAGAACACTGATATTTCAACTTTCTCATATGTTTCTGTAATTATTTTTATTTGATTGTTTTTAATATTTTCCTTCAGATTCCAACGCAGATAGAATGTATCTCAACAGCCACATGTTTTTTATTGGGATGGAACTTTACACATTAAGTTATAAAATTGTCATTTTTAAGGGATGTTCTCTGTATTTTTAAACACAAACCTGTAATTATCTGCCATTGCAAAACGATAAAAAATATCTGGGTCTTGTTTGATAAGACATTAAAATACAAGAATAAATCGGTGTTAATGATATAAACGCACAGAAGCCTAAAAAATCAGTAAGAGAACAACAGTAATAATTCGGAAACTTTTTTATCTAAACATTGCTTAAATAATGTAGACTTAGAGAAATATTCCATCTCCATTGCATGCAGTTTGAATAAGGAGATTGGCGGGTATCGGTTTTTGGCTTGCCGAGGCATTTAACTTGTGAGTGCTTTATTTTTTGACACATGCAAGACATAATTTTGGATTATAGCTGTGTAGATGTACAGTCAAACTTGTATTAAGAGACCACCCAAGGGAAATGCTGTAAGTGGTCTCTTAAGACAAGTGGACTCTTTTTGAGGTACAAATGTATTTTTCGGTTGTTAGGGTCTTATGTATACTACAGTATTGTCTTGCCCACGATAGTGGAGTGAGACATAGCAGTCACTTTCCGGCGACGGCGACTGCGGCCGCTTTTACAAATAGCTATATCTCGGCAACCCCTGCTTGAATTTTTCTGAAACTTTGTTAGCTGTATTGTTTGGTCATGGGACATCTGTCAACGTCAAAATTTTCAGGGTCAAGGTCATAATTGTGCAGAACTTGACCTTTGTTAGGTAACTTAATTTCAAAACTTAACCTTTCTTATATCTCAGCAACCTCTGCTTGAATTTTTCTGAAACTTTGTCAGATGTATTGTTTGGTCATGGGACATCAGTCAACGTCAAATGTTTTAGGGTCAAGGTCATAATTGTGCAGAACTTGACCTTTGTTAGGTAACTTAACCTCAAAACTTAACCTTTCTTATATCTCAGCAACCTCTGCTTGATTTTTTTCTGAAACTTTGTCAGATGTATTGTTTGGTCATGGGACATCTGTCAACGTCAAAATGTTCAGGGTCAAGGTCATAAGTGTTAAGTACTAAATTATATCAGATTGCAGATGTCTTGTATGTTAGAAAGTGTTAAGTACTAAATGAGATCAGATTGCAGATGTGTTGTATGTTAGCAAGTGTTAAGTACTAAATGATATCAGATTGCAGATGTCTTGTATGTTAGAAAGTATTAAGTACAAAATGATATCAGATTGCAGATGTCTAGTATGTTAGAAAGTATTAAGTACTAAATGATATCAGATTGCAGATGTATTGTATGTTAGAAAGTGTTCAGTACTAAATGATATCAGATTGCAGATGTCTTGTATGTTAGAAAGTGTTAAGTACTAAATGATATCAGATTGCAGATGTCTTGTATGTTAGAAAGTAGCAAGTACTAAATTATATCAGATTGCAGATGTGTTGTATGTTAGAAAGTGTTAAGTACTAAATGAGATCATATTGCAGATGTGTTGTATGTTAGAAAGTGTTGAGTATTAAATGATATCAGATTGCAGATGTCTTGTATGTTAGAAAGTATTAAGTACTAAATGAGATCAGATTGCAGATGTCTTGTATGTTAGAAAGTATTAAGTACTAAATAAGATCAGATTGCAGATGTGTTGTATGTTAGAAAGTGTTCAGTACTAAATGATATCAGATTGCAGATGTCTTGTATAATAGAAAGTGTTCAGTACTAAATGATATCAGATTGCAGATGAGTTGTATGTTAGAAAGTATTAAGTACTAAATGATATCAGATTGCAGATGTCTTGTATGTTAGAAAGTATTAAGTACTAAATGATATCAGATTAAAGATATATTATATGTTAGAAAGTAGTAAGTACTAAATGATATCAGATTGCAGATGTCTTGTATGTTAGAAAGTATTAAGTACTAAATGATATCAGATTGCAGATGTCTTGTATGTTAGTAAGTATTAAGTACTAAATGATATCAGATTGCAGATGTCTTGTTTGTTAGAAAGTATTAAGTACTAAATGATAACAGATTGCAGATGTATTGTATGTTAGAAAGTGTTCAGTACTAAATGATATCAGATTGCAGATGTCTTGTATGTTAGAAAGTGTTAAGTACTTAATAAGATCAGATTGCAGATGAGTTGTATGTTAGAAAGTGTTAAGTACTAAATGATATCAGATTGCAGATGTCTTGTATGTTAGAAAGTGTTAAGTACTAAATGATATCAGATTGCAGATGTCTTGTATGTTAGAAAGTATTAAGTACTATATCATATCAGATTGCAGATGTCTTGTATGTTAGAAAGTGTTAAGTAATAAGTGAGATCAGATTGCAGATGTCTTGTATGTTAGAAAGTGTTAAGTACTAAATGATATCAGATTGCAGATGTCTTGTATGTTAGAAAGTATTAAGTACAAAATGAGATCAGATTGCAGATGTCTTGTATGTAAGAAAGTATTAAGTACTAAATGAGATCAGATTGCATATGTTTTGTATGTTAGAAAGTGTTCAGTACTAAATGATATCAGATTGCAGATGTCTTGTATGTTAGAAAGTGTTCAGTACTAAATGATATCAGATTGCAGATGTCTTGTGTGTTTGAAAGTGTTAAGTACTTAATGAGATCAGATTGCAGATGAGTTGTATGTTAGAAAGTGTTAAGTACTAAATGATATCAGATTGCAGATGTATTGTATGTTAGAAAGTGTTAAGTACTATATGATATCAGATTGCAGATGTGTTGTATGTTAACAAGTATTAAGTACTAAATGATATCAGATTGCAGATGTGTTGTATGTTAGAAAGTGTTATGTATTAAATGATATCAGATTGAAGAATTGTTGTATGTTAGAAAGTGTTCAGTACTAAATGATCTCGGATTGCAGATGTGTTGTATGTTAGAAAGTGTTAAGTACTAAATGATATCAGATTGCAGAATTGTTGTATGTTAGAAAGGAAAGTGTTCAGTACTAAATGATATCAGATTGCAGATGTCTTGTATGTTAGACAGTGTTCAGTACTTAATAAGATCAGATTGCAGATGAGTTGTATGTTAGAAAGTGTTAAGTACTAAATGATATCAGATTGCAGATGTCTTGTATGTTAGAAAGTGTTAAGTACTAAATGATATCAGATTGCAGATGTCTTGTATGTTAGAAAGTATTAAGTACTAAATTATATCAGATTGCAGATGTCTTGTATGTTAGAAAATGTTAAGTACTTAATGAGATCAGATTGCAGATGTGTTGTATGTTAGAAAGTGTTAAGTACTAAATGATATCAGATTGCAGATGTCTTGTATGTTAGAAAGTATTAAGTACTAAATGAGATCAGATTGCAGATGTCTTGTATGTTAGAAAGTATTAAGTACTGAATGAGATCAGATTGCAGATGTGTTGTATGTTAGAAAGTTGTCAGTACTAAATGATATCAGATTGCAGATGTCTTGTATGTTAGAAAGTGTTCAGTACTAAATGATATCAGATTGCAGATGTCTTGTATGTTTGAAAGTGTTAAGTACTTAATGAGATCAGACTGCAGATAAGTTGTATGTTAGAAAGTGTTAAGTACTAAATGATATCAGATTACAGATGTCTTGTATGTTAGAACGTGTTCAGTACTAAATGATATCAGATTGCAGATGTGTTGTATGTTAGAAAGTGTTAAGTACTATATGATATCAGATTGCAGATGTGTTGTATTTTAACAAGTGTTAAGTACTAAATGATATCGGATTGCAGATGTGTTGTATGTTAGAAAGTGTTAAGTATTAAATGATATCAGATTGTAGAATTGTTGTATGTTAGAAAGTGTTCAGTACTAAATGATATCGGATTGCAGATGTGTTGTATGTTAGAAAGTGTTAAGTACTAAATGATATCAGTTTGCAGAATTGTTGTATGTTAGAAAGGAAAGTGTTCAGTACTAAATGATATCAGATTGCAGATGTCTTGTATGTTAGACAGTGTTCAGTATTAAATGATATCAGATTGCAGATGTCTTGTTTGTTAGAAAGTGTTCAGTACTAAATGATATCATTCTTCCCCTCCATATGTATCAGAAAGTGTCCGTTGTAAATGCTCCGTGTTTAGGGTTTTGAGTATTTGAATTAAGTTTTAATATGAATTGTCATTTTCTGGTAGTAGGTTATTAAATTAATGTTATGCATTTATTAGTCATATGTATGATATATTTTTCGTTTTATAGTGTTCATTTTTTTTAATTTGGACTAAAAATTGTCGCCTGTTCACATCTTTTAACTACATCTCAGAGCCATAAAAAAGGCGCATTTTGTATGTTCTAAAATCTTTATTTGATCTTCTAATCCTAGGTTGTGGGTACTAAAACAAATTGTCTTACTAAGGGTTCACGTTAAAAATAAGAGAAAAAAATGTTGGGAATATGCCCCTTATCTGGACCTCTGCATCTTGTAATTCGATGACCCGGTCAGGGATAGAAAATGCCACCTCCCTCACCGAGGTGAACGCTCTACCACTACATCATCGATTTGGTCAATATTCCTAATTAAACCTCACTCAATGTTAATGAAATTCCACTTAAGAACTCAAGTGGATATTTTTTTAATCTTTAAATCTATTTTTTCCAAGTGTCAGTTAGCTGTATGAATAGTTCGAATGTTCGGTACTTAAAACCGCTTTCATGTGTAGTTCAGTAATATTACATCTGTTAGGTCATCAACCTGTAACCCATCTAATAAAAGCTCGACCCGACCAGGGCTCGAATTCTGGTCCTCTTGTCCCAGAGACGAACACTCGTCCGCGTCGCTATAAAAGCTAGCTATGTAGCAAGGCAAGGCAATATAAGAATTCCATTATACATTCACATATCTGCATATTACCTACCAAAGGGACAGACCCCTCTACTACATAATCTCCCTCTATATGAAAATTCTACCTCGAAACCTTTGTAGTTTCAACAACTACTACTCTCTTACATTACCATTGGTTTTCTTTTTTCATTGGGCGCAATTGTAACCTATCTGAAAAAGTTCGACCCGACCAGGGGTCGAAATCCAGACTTATTGTTCACAGAGGCGACCTCTCTACACACCGATATGCTATGTATTCTAGCCTTTTTTACAATCGAACTCGCCACAACAGTTTTCTATGTGTTACAGTCCGTCTTGCCACATAGGTTTGAACCTATTGGTGAAAGATTATCGAAGCTTGTTAAATTGACCATGTGCAAGCGATGCTTTAGAAACACCACGTTTAGAGAAAGATACTTATGCATGCGCGCCCATGCTCTAGACAATTAAAGTTTAATCTGTGCTCAGAATTTGTGTTCAAACATCTGATTGGTCGATTAACACACATTTGTAGAAGTTAAGAGTGCTCTCTAACTTAGCAGTGACGTGACAGTGACAGTTCAACGTGCAGGAGGAATATTGATTTATTGATTATATCGGTTTTACGCTGTTTTCAATAATATTCCAGTTGCAACGGGGATGTATGAGCCAGCGCATGAGAAACGCTAAAAGTTGGCTTTTGTGAACATTATATAAGATCAGGGTCTTTCAAATAGTACTATTTGAAAGACCCTGATAAGATCAAGATCAGCTATTGTATGGGTCGTTTTCGGCTTCGAGATATCGCATGTCTGCTGAACATAACATCTACCTCATAAGAATATTAAGCCTTTAAAATTATGTAGACTCCTCTGCCGCAGAAAACACTTGAAAACATTGAGGCAAAAGGCGATATTGCTCATAATGAGACATATGAAAATGCTGTTTGTAATCGCGTACAACGGTGTAAGTGTTTGTTATAAGTTTCTACATGTACATATTGAGTAGAGTATAAATTGATTTGATTGATTGATTGGGGTTTAACGCCGATTTCAACAATTTCTCAGTTATATCACGGCGGCCAGTTCACCTACTCATGCATTTCCTGGTTTTCTCACAACAATCTTCCCAAGCAACTGGCTGCTTTTCCACATAGACTTAGCCCATTGGTGAAAGACGAATGACGCATGTCGCTTTGACTTTTGTCAATCTTCGGAAAGAAAGTTGGCCGAGCCGGGATTCGAACTCATAACCCCTGGATTGACAGCCCGCGTCGCTACCGACTGAGCTACCGGGGCTCGGCAGGAAGAGTATAAAGCAGAATAAGATAAGGCCGATCTTAGTGGAAGTCGTTCATAAATTTATATTGAAGTCAATCCTTAGTCCAAGCCTAGTACTAATTACCATGAATAAGTGCTCTGCTGCCATTATATATCTCAATACAAGTTGAAAGGGTGTTACAAAAATCATCCTCTTCGACAAAAAAACCTGTAAATATAGATGGGCATTCAAATAAATTCAAGGGAGATAAACCGCTGTTTAAGGCTTTATATTTTGTTTAACAGTTATTTCCCTTATCATACTTTATCTTAATATCTACACTAACTGGTTCGAGTGATAACGGTTTTTGTGGCGATTGGTTTGACAATCGCCACAATGCTAACAGAAACAACAACGAAAGATATTTATATAGTCGGTTTTGAAAAGCCCGTTGATATTTATTTTCCTTACTGCAAACTAATTTACTCACATCCGTTATAGTTCCATCATTGATGCAGAGACGTGATTAATAATAATTATGTCAATGCTACTTTGGAACCGGATTGTTACTAATATTTAAGTTTTATCGAGACATTATCTACATGAAGTTAAAATATGATAATATTATCTTCGTCATGATTGGGCAGATAATAAATATAATTGCGCGTTCTATCTGCCTTGCAAATAACTCTGATGATACTCAAATCTGGAAATTCAAAAAGGTTCTATGAATAGCTCGCGAGACTGGTGTTCTTAAGTCTCAATATTATAAACGCTTTATTTTGTAGTTGTTTAAATATATGAAAGCGTCTAGATGATATGACTGGTTTACAAAGGTTTAAAGGACACACGATGTCAGTGCGTACACACGTTATGTATACACGTCTGCACGTTCTAGAGTCAATTAGCAATCAATGCTGAAAGTGTAGCCTAATTTAGTTTGGAGATCCAGCATTATAATATATGCCTATATTTTTATAAATTGAACAGTTTGGCAAAAGTGAAATCGTGCTTTTTGTGCATGTTTTGTGTTTGTTATTGCACTCAAATTTGTCGAAGCAGTTTAACAACCTCAGAGACATATAAATACACTGTGTTTATATGTCTCTGACAACCCTCAAACATGCAATGTGAAGGGTCTAAATTGAACAGACCTGTTTAATATCGGACATCATTGAAACAAACACCAAACTAATGGATACTGTTTTCTCTCCTTTCTTGATAATTTTATCATTTCTAAAGTGTACACAATATGTTATCTTAATATGGCCTAGCGACCTGGTGATGAACATGTGATTACCCGAATAATTTAGATTACAAATAGCCATTCTAATGAGCTAAAACGGTAGTCTATCGAGTACCAACTAGATTTTTCATAAATTTGGAATGGCCTAATTTTGAACACATCATGACCAGTTTCATAACGTAACTAAAAAATCATCAACAAGACAACATTCTGGCAAACTAACATTATTCTACTGTCAAAAGATGCAGGGTTGATACATTCCCAAATTTACCCGCACCAGAGTGCACTATTATTGAAAATCGCAAGCCCTACACCGATACACTGCTTGTTACTTTGCAGGATTTTCCATACGATCGCCACTACAGTGCCATTGGCGCTTTGATTTTATATGTTGATTATTTGATGTTTTACACCCCTGACAAAAGTGTCTCACATTTATCATGGCATTTCCTGGGTAAGATACTATAAACTACAGGTCCATTTAAAGGTGCTGAACTCCAGATGGATATCAAAATTTTGAAATATTGAAACTGCAAATATTGCTAATAATGAGAACAAAGTAAGTAATAAATAGTTCAAAACTATTTTGGCAGTAAATGTTGAAAACAGTCAATTGAAAGTCATGAAAATATACAAAATTCGGCTTACTCGGTTTGTGTAACCAGTAAAAACAAATCATAAACAATCAATATCTAGATGTTTATTGTACTGGAAGTGAAATTATTACTCTAGTTTATCCAAGAATTAAGATTCTAATATTTCACGACAATTTTTGAATAGTTTAAAACTTTGACTCAATCTCATTAAAATAATCTCCTATTAACGCTACGCATACGCATTACATTTTGTCAGATCGTGTACTTTAGTCAGATTGACTTTGACTATACTATCTATAATCCGGAGATCAGCACCTTTAACATGACACCAGCCAGTCAGTCGTTATGCTAACCCTGCAAACCTGAGCGCCAAGGAGGGGGCAGCCATAACTACCATCGTAACCCTTTCCCTCATACAGACGCTTTCTGACGCCTCTACAGCAGACAGCTTTTTGACAAACATAGTGATAAAAGAAGGAATTGCTCAAAACGAGCAATTTCTCCTTTTGCACAATGTTTTCCGCTTTAAGTCTTAGGTTATCCATTCAATTATAGAGATTTTCTATTTTTTGACAAAATATGTTCAAAGACGTCTGCTGTAGAATTGTCGTATGAGGGAAAGGGTTAAAGGCGGCCGGGGATCAGACCGCGATTTCCAGCATACGAAGATTACACTTTTCCTCTACATCAAATATGCGGTCTTAGGTTGTTTGTGTGAAGAATATTAATGACCATGTCCAACAGTGTTTTAGTAAACATGAATATTTCGAAAAGCTCAGCCGACAAATAAATGGCAGTATTGCACTACTAGGCTTTTGCCACTCAACCATGAACACCGGGACGCCCTCTCTGTCAAATCTCCGAATCTTATAAGACTGTTGAGACGGCTTCCTAAATAGTGTAACCACAGATGACAGCATTATATGGAGAGCATAAACGTTCCTAAAACGATGGGAAATGTTGTGCCCACATCTAACGAAATGAAATACAGAAACTTCGAATGAAAAAGAAACATTAAGCTCGGCGATTGGGTAGAAAAAAACATTGCGAGAAAATACGTTTTTCAGATACGAATAATTTCTCATTTCCTTAAATGTCTTCCAAGCTATCTGCATTCAGATGGCCCAAACTGGTTACTATCAGGAAGTTGTAAACGCCTTTTAAAAGATGAACAATTAAATCAGGACGTTGTTCTTGAGATCTGGCAATGTACATTGTATATGCAACTTTGAAGACTTGCCGGTAATTCGAACTGGGGGTCGTCAATGTCCTTTGATAATGATGTCAGCAATTCATCTTTTAATGATTTAGAGTCTGTTTTGTGAGCAGAATGTTTACATATATTTAGAAATATAAAAACTTTGGTTTAAACAGTATTTTGTTAAACGATTTCCAAAATACAATTCGATTTATAAACATATTTTCAAGGATCGATAAGAAGGCTACAGCTTATTTTAAAATCTCTCCTTTCATAATTGACATCTGAGCCGTTCCTCGAAAACACCAACATTATGGACTCTCCGTAAAGTATCGGCGAAAACACCAACATTGTGGACTCTCCGTAAAGTATCGGCGAAAACACCAACATTATGGACTCTCCGTAAAGTATCGGCGAAAACACCAACATTATGGACTCTCCGTAAAGTATCGGCGAAAACACCAACATTGTGGACTCTCCGTAAAGTATCGGCGAAAACACCAACATTATGGACTCTCCGTAAAGTATCGGCGAAAACACCAACATTATGGACTCTCCGTAAAGTATCGGCGAAAACACCAACATTATGGACTCTCCGTAAAGTATCGGCGAAAACACCAACATTATGGACTCTCCGTAAAGTATCGGCGAAAACACCAACATTGTGGACTCTCCGTAAAGTATCGGCGAAAACACCAACATTATGGACTCTCCGTAAAGTATCGGCGAAAACACCAACATTATGGACTCTCCATAAAGTATCGGCGAAAACACCAACATTATGGACTCTCCGTAAAGTATCGGCGAAAACACCAACATTATGGACTCTCCATAAAGTATCGGCGAAAACACCAACATTATGGACTCTCCGTAAAGTATCGGCGAAAACACCAACATTATGGACTCTCCGTAAAGTATCGGCGAAAACACCAACATTATGGACTCTCCGTAAAGTATCGGCGAAAACACCAACATTATGGACTCTCCATAAAGTATCGGCGAAAACACCAACATTATGGACTCTCCATAAAGTATCGGCGAAAACACCAACATTATGGACTCTCCGTAAAGTATCGGCGAAAACACCAACATTATGGACTCTCCGTAAAGTATCGGCGAAAACACCAACATTATGGACTCTCCATAAAGTATCGGCGAAAACACCAACATTATGGACTCTCCGTAAAGTATCGGCGAAAACACCAACATTATGGACTCTCCGTAAAGTATCGGCGAAAACACCAACATTATGGACTCTCCATAAAGTATCGGCGAAAACACCAACATTATGGACTCTCCGTAAAGTATCGGCGAAAACACCAACATTATGGACTCTCCGTAAAGTATCGGCGAAAACACCAACATTATGGACTCTCCGTAAAGTATCGGCGAAAACACCAACATTATGGACTCTCCGTAAAGTATCGGCGAAAACACCAACATTATGGACTCTCCGTAAAGTATCGGCGAAAACACCAACATTATGGACTCTCCGTAAAGTATCGGCGAAAACACCAACATTATGGACTCTCCATAAAGTATCGGCGAAAACACCAACATTATGGACTCTCCGTAAAGTATCGGCGAAAACACCAACATTATGGACTCTCCGTAAAGTATCGGCGAAAACACCAACATTATGGACTCTCCGTAAAGTATCGGCGAAAACACCAACATTATGGACTCTCCGTAAAGTATCGGCGAAAACACCAACATTATGGACTCTCCGTAAAGTATCGGCGAAAACACCAACATTATGGACTCTCCGTAAAGTATCGGCGAAAACACCAACATTATGGACTCTCCATAAAGTATCGGCGAAAACACCAACATTATGGACTCTCCGTAAAGTATCGGCGAAAACACCAACATTATGGACTCTCCGTAAAGTATCGGCGAAAACACCAACATTATGGACTCTCCGTAAAGTATCGGCGAAAACACCAACATTATGGACTCTCCGTAAAGTATCGGCGAAAACACCAACATTATGGACTCTCCGTAAAGTATCGGCCTGATCAGCCTTAGAATGCCGCTTGGGCGAACCCGGAAAGACACTTTTCGCCTCCTGTGGATTTTCTGTTGGAAGAATCATTACTCTATACCTCTATCCACCTGAGACGGAATGAGTCGGCCCGGATTAGACGGCGCAGGCTGATCTAGGTCGATACATTACGCAGAGTCCATAATGTTTGTTTTCTCGCGGGACGGCTCATTTATAAACAATTTTTATACAGAGTTGAAAACATTGTTGAATAGAAGAAATTAATTAAGCACTTATTACTTTTCCCTAAATTTAAAAAAAAAAATCTGCTTCATATGTCGTTAGTGTCGAGATAAGGGTAAACATACGGATAAGCCTCACCTAGAGAGTTTTGGGTCTTACTGCATCTGGTGACGACTTAGGCGAGCCTGTGCATCCACACATCTTCACCAGAGCGCTCACTTTTCGTCTACACGTAAAATAGTCCTAGATGAAGCAGTTCACAAAATACTAGAACTGTAACTCCATTGGTTGTACGCCAAATTACTTGAATATGAGCCAAAGGCAATATTGAGGTATTTGCAAACAATACTGATTCAGGCGAGTCAGCTCGTAACGAGCTATCTCACCTGAAATCAGCATTGTTTGCCTTTTAGTTCTCAAAATACTCCAAACTTTGATTGCATGAGAAATGGAGTCGCCCGATTATGAACATGGAAGAGTCTACTTTAAACAAGTCGGTGCTGAAAGAGTTAAAGACCAGCTCCCAAAATCGTCAGACGTGACGCAAATAGATGATAACGTAAGACTCTTTGATACATAAACGATCGTAATGGAAAGATACATTGGCCAGTAAAGAAAAGCGAAAGCGATGTTTATTTCATTATCTATTTTAATGTCAATGTTTTGGTCACATGGCCTTGTTGTCACCAGTTGTTGATATACTGTGTCCATTAAAATGGAGATTAATTGTCGCTGTTTGTACAAACAAATTTGTTCCTATTTGAATAACCGTTTACCTGATTTTGATGTTTTTAAAGTTGTCTGCTTTGAAAGCATCTAAGGAAAGTTGACAAACACTTTGGTAAAAGAAGTTGGTTGTGCCGTAAAACAACGGCTGAAGCTGTTATGGAAAACTGCCCCAATATGAGCGATTCTCGTTTAGCCATACTCATTTTAAAAATATTCTGCTGTAACAACATTAATTGTTGTCTGTAAAGGGAAAAGTGTTGGGTGATTCCGCATCTTATATGAAATAATAACTACTGTTTGTATAAGGAGGGGGAACATTTGTTACAGTCTGACCCCGAATGTTTTGAAGTTCGTGATGACGTCATCGTCTTTGAACAGAAATGTTGAAGTTAGGAAAAGTGTTGACAGCAAAGATGCATTTCAAGTGGTATAACTTGATAATGTTTAAACATGACGTTTACCCTCTATCAATGCTGATTTTTTTTTAAGGGGATTTTTCCAGTTTTATATTTGGACGAGTCCGTAGCTATTTCTAGAGATAATAAACTAAAACTGTTTAGCTATGACAAGAGACGGCGTTCATGCGCGCTCGCCTTTGCTCTTTACTGTTGGCACAGACATAACCCTTTCCCATATACAGACGCTTTCATACGCCTCTACAGCAGACGACTTTTGAAAACATTGTCGCACAAGAGGAAAATTGCTCATGATGAGCAATTTTCCCCTTTTGCCACAATGTTTTCAACACTACCAATATTCATATTTTCAATGATATATATTTTGTTCTACTTCCATCCTAATGATTTGAAAGTCGTCTGCTGCAGAGTTGTTGTATATGTGAAAGGGCTAATCAATTTGGTTCCAGCCGTGGTAACAATGATTCAGTCTAATTTCTGCAAATATAACATGTCGAGCCCCGGAATTCATTAGCGCCTAGGGTTGTCAATCCCAAGGGTTATGAGTTCGAACCCCAGTTCGGTCAACGTTTTTTCCGACGATTGACAAATGTCATTGCCATGAAGCTTCTTTCGGTCAATCACTGGACTAACAGTATATGTGGAATTCAGCTACAATGTAGTTTAATTGGAAAGACTGATGTGTGGACCACTGGTGCGTGAAAGCAAGGAAACACATGGGTAGGTAGGTGAACTGGCCGCTGTGATATGACTGAAACATTGTTGAATGCGGCGTTTACACGCAAATAAATCAACCGGAACTGTCAGCTTTGAGTTTTGAAAAAGTTCTTGCTCATATACTGGAAATGTTTTGTTCATAATGGGTATCTGAGTTGCGGACAGTGTTAACCCTACAACAAATCTGCAGCAGACGACTTTGAAAACATACCCCCAAAATTTGAAAACTCCCTTTAAATGAAAGTACAATACTTGAATAGAGTTGAAAACATGGCGACAAAAGGAGAAATTGCTCGGTTAGAGCAATTTATTCTTTCGTCGCCATGTTTTCAAAAAGTCGTCTGCTGCAGAGGCGTCAGAAAGCGTCTATATGAGGGAAACGGTTAAACCAGTTTTGGGTTAGGCTGTGCGTTTATGTATTTGCAGGTGCATGTCATTGTTCACCCACTATGTGTACACTATATTAAAGCAGAATTTAAAGCCAAACTCAAATAAAGGTTGTTCATACTCAGGTAACAATTGAATGCAAATGGCTAAACTCCCATATTATGAGCAATCTCTAATTTTCCCACATTATTTACGAAGTAAGTCAGCTTCGGAGACGTAAAAAGCAAAGGATCGTCGATTGCTTGGTCTCAGTGATGTTATTCCTTTGAGTACCCACAACAAAGATTTTTTAAAAATGCTAACAGATATGTCGAAGAAGCAAGACCTATTTAGTCTCCCTTATCTAGTACTCTTGTGGCTTAATACGGATCTGTGAATATCGGTTAATGGCTCATATAGTTGTGTCAACCCCGGTGCTGCAGTGGTACAGCGTCCGCCTCGGATAAAGGATGTCGCGGGTTCGATCTCCTGCTGGCCAGGTTATGCCAAATACTTTGAACATGGTAGTATAGACTGCCCTCATTGGCACTCAGGGTTGCGGGGTTAGCGTTACGACTGACTGACTATTGTCAGGATAAAATGGACCAGAGGTGCTTGACAACTTATCACCAAGGAAACGCCGTGATATAAATGAAAACTTGTTGATAACGGCGTGTAATACCAAATAGTCAATCGCATACATCTTGTTGACGGAGGCAAATGTAGTGACCGTTCGTAATCATATCGATAATTGTAATTTACTATTGTGGCTGATTGCATACAACATATATCGTCAACATCTCCTGTATAAATACAATTCGATGAATGTAACACTATTTAACCATTACCCTCATATAGACGCTTTCTGAGGCCTATGCAGCAGACGGCTTTTTGAAAACATAAGAAGAAATTGCTCAAAACGTGCAATGTCTCCTTTTGCCACAATGTTTTCCAGTTTTAGTCATAGGTTATCCATTCCATTATAGCCATTTTCTATTTATTGACAAACTATGTTTAAAGTCGTCTGCTGCAAAATTGTCGTATGAGGGAAAGGGTTGAACACAATTTTCAGTTAGGATTGATTTATTGTTTGGTGTTTTTACACAGCGTTCAACACTTTAGTTTAGAACACAGACATGAAGTACTTAAGGGGTTTAACCCTTTCCCTCATACGACAATTCTGCAGCAGACAACTTTGGAACATATTTTGTCAAAGCATAGAAAATCTCCATAATTGAATGGATAACCTATGACAAAAAGTGGAAAACATTGTTGCAAAAGGAGAAATTGCACGTTCTGTGCAATTTCTTCTTTTGTCACTATGTTTTCAAAACGCCGTCTGCTGCAGAGGCGTCAGAAAGCGTCTATATGAGAGAAGGTGTTAAATTAAGTATTGAGAAGTGATCATGCTTCCCTTCCCATTATGTTTTTGATAAAGTTTAACATTTCACGACTGCTCTGCCAAACCTGTTTAATTACATGGTCTGATAAAGCAAGTAAAATGCCAATATCATCTATACAAACATGTCTTTCCTCCAAACCGATATGACAAGATCTGTATCAACCACAGCCTTGACGCGTCAAATAATTATGACAATGTAGCTGAAGACCAAAGGGGAAAAAAGCATAGTTTTCGACTAAATAATTTTAATTATTCGATAGTCCATTTTTTGGGGAGAAAATAAAAGCAAGAACACGTATAATAAATAGTCTCCTTCATTCACTTTAAAATACAGAAATGTACACGTGTCCCCTATACTACCTTATTTACCTCGTTAACCCTTTCCCTCATACAACAAATATACAGCAGACGACTTTGAAAACATAGTGACAAAAACCTGAAAATCTCCATAAAAGATAGCTTAATTGTAAAATAAAGTGGAAAATATTGTGGCCAACGGAGAAATTGCTCATCATGAGCAATTTCTCCTTTGGCCACAATATTTTCAAAAGTCGTCTGCCACTATTGCGTCAAAATGCGTCTACATGTGGGAAAGGGTTAAATTGAGGATTGTCGGCCAAATTACAACACTCAAATAACATGAACACTTTAATAATTCACTTGCTCCTTTTACTTCTCTTTCTTTCTTGATTTTACAAGAATCGAAGACTTTGAATGAACAGGTCAGACTTAATAGGGTTTTACGCCGTTTTAAACATAGTTCAGTTAATTTTACGGCGACAGAACTCTTTTTTATGATCGCTTAGTACATAATAAAGTTTTATTTCTTGTTAAAAAACAAACAAAAAAAGCTATTTTCGTTTCAAAAATTATGAAAATGGTCGACAATCAAAACATTGCCGTAAATCCTGATCTATATCATTTGTGAGAATGATGTACCCACATGTACATGTATATATTGCCATCTTGTATCAAACATCACTTTCAAGAAGAAAAGGTTGTATGCTGTATAACGGGCCTGAGGCCTTTATTTACAAATAACATTTCTGTATTCTGTATTCTGTATGCTGTATAAAGTTTAATAAACCATTTCCAGGCAAATAAATGTGCCTTGCAGTTATTTATTTATTGTTGTGGATTGTTTTTCATTTGTTTTTTTAATCCGTGTATCAACGTTATTTCAGTTATATCACTTTGACGGATCACTCATTTATGATCCCTGGGTAAACAAACCAGTACTATGCTAAGAGAATGGGCGTTGCGTCTATAAAGTTTGGGTTTTGTCATAACCGTTCTTTAGAGAAACCGTGATGTTTGAAAGATCCGATGTCGGACGATGAAGATTCTGATCAGACAACGTAAATGAGTAGGCTGATCTGGATCTTCGCTGACCGAAAAATCCTTGAACGTCAGTTTTCAGGTGACGTTGTCTTTAATTCAAATAAAGAATCCTTTTGAAGTTTCACTGGTCGTTTTTCATAATTATGAATCTAATTTACATCTCATTTGCATAAAAACACCTCCTCCTCATTAATGCATTGGTTACATTCCACATAACAGCACCAGTGGACTTGACACTGGCACGCGCGTTTTCGCAGCACCGATTGAATATTGTAACCCCGCCCACAGCACATGACGTCACAGTTTGACAGATCACACACGCGATCTTTGGTCCCCGGACTGTACCGGGTGGGCTGACAGTATGTGGGCGAGTCCTCGAGATGTACCATCACATTCGACCGAGGGGTGAGGCCTCCACCAAAGTCCTTATTATGCTTTTTCGAGCCCCGAACCCTGTTTGATGGATATCTCGATTTTCTCCTCGCTCGTCGAGATTTATTCAAATTACCGGAACTCGAATATTTAAGTGGTTTGACGTAATTTCCGGAAACGTTTTCTAAAGTTAGTTCTTCCGGGTCACGAGAGTTCCCGGTTGCTTGATTGCTGTAGGTGATCACCTTGTAGGAGTTTTCGTACTTGTTCTTTAAAAGGTTCCCCACAGCTAGGAATGTTGCGAGTTGTCGCCAGCACGTGCGGACTGTGCACGAGCCGGAGATCCCATGGCATTTGCACCGTGTTGTTACAGACGATTTGACAACCTGCAATGAGAGAGAAAAAAAAAATGTATAATATATAATTGTGCTCTACATAAATAATCTTCTTTAAACAAATGTGAAATGGATGTTCACGCTGTATAATACAGTTTAGGGACTATCTGCCGAGGCCCTGATGAACTTGTACACAGTAATTGAAACCTTAAAAACAACCGACTCGGTGGAGTCGTGGTAGAGCGTCCACCATGGGTACGGGAGGTTGTGGGTTTGATCCCTGAACGGGACATACATACCAAAGACGTTAATAACGATAGTAGCGGTTACCCTACTTGGCGCTCAGGATACCGGGGTTAGCATTACGACAGACCCGGCCGGGTAGCTCAATTGGTAGCGTATCTGACTCGTGATATGGAGGTCACGGGTTCGATACCCGGTTGCGGCGACATTCTTTCGGGCGATGTTTTCCATTGCCTCTCACCTCTGATCTATGTGAGAAAGTAGTCAGTGGCTTCGAAAGAATGTTGTGTAAGTACTGGTGTGGGAAAGTCAGGAAAACATGGGTAGGTGCACTGACCGCCGTGATATGACCAAAGCTGTTGAAAGCGGCGTTAAACTCCAAACAAACAAACAAATTAGCATTACGACTGACTGGCTGGTCTCAAGATAGATTGACCAGTAATACTGGTAATTTACTCAGGAAACACCGTGATAAAACTGAAAACTTGTTGAAAGCGGCGTAAAAAAACCAATCAACCATTGAAAAACTTCTTGAACATAAGAACATAATTTTGTCTGAACATCATCAGTTATTCTCGATGTTATTTGCTCAGCCTTGTATTTGAACGACGCGGTATCGAATATGTATCAATTCTCATTAATGTAACTGTTAACCTTGTAGCTTGTGTGTCAGCACCTGCAGCGTATTTCACATGATGTGTGTACATTTCACGATAATTGTAATATAAACAATAAAAAGTATATGAACCGGTGAATGAGAAAAGTTGGCATTTGTGAACAGTATAGATCTATATCTAGATCAGCCCGTGCATAGGCACAATCCGATCCACATTTCAGATGTTACTTACGCCAATTATGTCAACTTGTGTAGATTACCGAAAAGGCTGAGCAGGTGGACAAGACGATCTGGACTTGTACATTTTTGTATGCACTGGCACATTTATCATATGTGTATATATGCATTTGTCCATGGACACGTGCACATAACAATTTGTCCATTGTTCTCAAACATTTAAACATTAGGTAGGCGTGGTTCCTCATAAGTGGTAGTGGTATGACCCGGCCGGGAAAAATTATCAAAATGGTAATAATGGCTGCCCTCTTGGCGTTCAGGGTTGCAGGGTAAGCAATAGGACTGACTGACTGGTGACATGAAATAGGGACCAGTAGTACTAGTAACTTTCTCAGGAAACGCGGGAATCGAGTGTCGAACGTTTTCAGTCAAACTTAATAAACAATTTAAGCGCTGAATTTCCTTAAGTATATTTTTCCATGTTCAAACTATGGCCAAACTCGACCAACAATATTCCCGACGTTTGACAATAGATACTCGTCATTCTTCTTCCGCAAATGGGCAAAGGGTCTGTGTGAAAAAGCAGCCGATTGATTGGAAATACTGTAGTGGAGTACTGGTGTAAGAAAGCTGGGAAACACATTGGAAGGTTAACTGGCCGCCATGCCATTACTGAACAGGCGTTAAACTTCAATAAATAAATTACAGACAGGGGCGTAGCTTTGCAATGTGTAGGCCGTCTCGTGAGAAAATCAACAGTGTGGACTCTGCGTAAAGTATCGACCCGGATCAGCCTAAGCATGCCACACAGGCCTACCCGGATAGACACTTTTCGCCTCCTGTGGATGTTCTGTTTCAGGAATCACTACTCTATACATCTATCCCCTTTAAGACGGAATGTGTCGGCCCAGATCAGTCTGCATGGACAGCGCAGGCTGATCTGGTCGATACATTACGCAGATGTCTATCGCCGCAGCTGTATTTTGGTGCATTTTGAGAAAAAAATGTGTAGGCACATGCCTACAGTGCCTAAAGGGAGCTACGCCCCTGATATAAATGGACATGTATTTGCGTATGCTGCAAATGAATATTGAACGGTTATCTAGAAGTGTAAAGAACGTTTGAATCATTTAAAAATATCTTTATATGTGTGGTTTTACACCGCTTTCAACACGTTTTCAGTTATATCACGGCGTCCTATTGGTAAGTTACGAGTGCTACTGGTACATTTATCCTGACAACAGCAAGCCAGTTGCAATGCTAACTCCACAATCCTGAGCGCCAATGAGGGAGAACCATTACTACCATAATGTTAGATCTGTGGTATGAGATTGCCGGAAACCGAACACGAAACTTCCGGCAACCGAGGCATTCAATCATTTAGTGGCAGGCAAAAGTTCCAAAAGTCGGTTTACTTGCGGCAATGTCCAAACTCTAACCATGTGTTATCAATACAAAATTGACCCATATCGACACATTGTAAGCTTGAACCATACCGAAACGCGATTGTTTACAATCCTAATGGGTGGCCTTGTCTAGACTATACATACAGATAACGGTCAAAGTATCATCGAGGTCTGAGTAGAGGTCAGTCTGATTGTTGTAAGATTGGTGTGTGGAATTATTCAGACAAACTGAGAGATAGCGTCGTCCGGCGACGGCGTCTCGTAATCTAAATGTCTAGGGTTCGATAACTGAACTGTGAATAAATTCAGTAAGGCTTTTAGAGCTCACAAAACTACCTCACAGTCGTTCAATAGAGCTTATCTGTATCTCTTAATTGGAAAATCTACTTCGTTCCGATGAATTATAGTCGGTTAAACACGCACGTATATATACTGAACCACGTGCGTTCGCGAAACACATTTGTGTTTCAATGTCTTTTGAATGCAGTGCCAGTTGAGTATCCAGGAAGCAGACACTTATTATGATTAAGGTAGTAATCCCTAATTAGCTCGGCGAGTTCAGTACGAGGACGATATTTATTAAACGATCTATGCTCGGTATTTTCCGTCCTTAGTCGTGTGAGATCGGATTTGTAGATGGTTTTGTCTGTCAATTCCTGTTCTTTATTCAAATTTTACGTAGCAACAACTTGACAATCGATATAAAACTTATTACTAAAAGTGTAAAACGAAACTGAGAGGCGATGGTAAGAATATTTACCTATTTAACCCCAATGGAAACTTTATATTTTCGGATTCATTAAGAAAGAGAAAACATAAAGGATGCAGTCGTCAAACAAAATATGACAATGACACGTATGTCCCGTTAAAAATGATAGTTCTTTCCCAATGTTCATCTGTACATGTAGTCCTACGCTTCGGGGGCAAATATAATAGTCCTAACAGGTCCGCCCAGACCAGTACACGAACCTAGGACTACTAGATTAAAAGGCGAATCCACAAAAAAGCAATTCCGTATACCTATCCCTTGTATTGACCCTGACTCCGTACACGCTACCTGACAAGATGCATTTTCTACGAGGGACAACGATTGAAAAGACTTTTGCTTACTGTTATTTGTGTGGGAATTAGCAAAAAATTGCGAACGTAAGTTTTTATTGGACAAAACATCCAGCATATGATATACAGCATTGAACAAGAGTATTTCGAGGGCTTGGTGTGAAACGGTTGTAACTAAATTGCTATTTTTTTTACTAAGGTTTATCACCTCGCCATAAAGTCTTTATAAGCGTTAACTCAATTTTCTTGGTAAACAATGGAAATTTAGGTGCCATTGCTCGTTCTGAGCAATGGCATCTAAATTTGCATTGTTTACAAAGGGGTCAAAATTGCCCCTAAACAAGGGTTTTCAAAATAGGTTTTTAGTTACAACCGTTTCACGCCAAGCCCTCGATTTGTAACACCTTTCGGGGAAAAATAAACATTGAGTTGAAAGTTTATTTACAATATCAACAAGTAGACTGTATTCTGTTTACAGATTTCGTATAAACACTGTATCAACGTAAACTTCTGTCGATCAGCTGGGATATCTAGCGATTATTGGTTATACTACACTGTTGAAAGTATTGTTGAATGCTTTAGACTATTTTTGAGGAACATTGTTCACTATCGGTCAAAGTGAAACATGCACATGTATAAAGTATGTTTCAGAGTTTGTGACCTACTTCCTCGCCACAAAATGTCCGGATTATATGACTGCTAACGCATTTGTTTGTTTGTTTGAATGGTAAGGTATTGTGCTTTCAACAATTTGTATTGTATTGTATTGTATTGGTATTCCGGTCCCGATACGTAGGCTCTCCCTGCCACTATAATGGCCCTTGTTCATTGGATTTCAAAATCCAAGAATGCTTTCAAATGATTTATGAATAGAGTGTTCCTCCCTTATACCCCCAGAAGACTCACAATAACTCGACCATGCGATAACTCGAGAAGATTATAACACAAGTATAATATATCTCGAACATGTGATATCTCGAACATACAAAACGGTTAAGGCATTCTAAAAATTGGAAAACGTTGATATTTAGAATTTGTTTAAACTTGGAATTGGACTGAATTTAGAATCGAGGCGTATTTTTGCAATAATTAATGTGAAGGCCGTCTCGTGAGAAAATAAACATTGTGAACTCTGAGTAAAGTATCGACCCGGTTCAGCCGAAGCATGCCACACAGGCCTACCCGGATAGACACTTTTCGCCTCCTGTGGATTTTCTGTTTCAGAAATCAATACTCTATACATCTATCCCTCTAATACGGAATGTGTCGGCCGGATCAGTCTGCGCGGACAGCGCAGTCTGATCTGGTCGATACATTACGCAGATGTCTATCGCCGCAGCTGCATTTTGGGGCAT
This sequence comes from Serripes groenlandicus, assembly GCA_031761405.1. NCBI lineage: Eukaryota > Metazoa > Mollusca > Bivalvia > Cardiida > Cardiidae > Serripes > Serripes groenlandicus. The sequence goes on from JASEVX010000012.1 coordinate 35,777,823, forward strand.
TTTGAGACAAATTGTGTAGGCACGTGCCTAGAGTGCCTAAAGGGAGCTACGCCCATGAGAATGGTAAGTAAAAACGGACCTTAGGTCTCTATCGCCTTTCAAGTTATCAGGAGACAACTGTTTTATCTAAACGTCGGCCAAGTGTAGTGTTTACCCATTTCCAACATATGAGCCGTTCTACGAGAAAACCAACACTGCGTAAAGTATCGACCCGGATCAGCCTAACCATGCTGCGCAGTATCGACCATGCTGCGTAAAGTATCGACCCGGATCAGCCTAACCATGCTGCGCAGTCTTACCCGGACAGACTATTTTCGTCTCCTGTGGATTTTCTGTTTTAGGAATCATTACTCTAAACCCCCTGAGACGGAATGTTTCGGCCCGGATTAGACTGCACGGACTGCGCAGGCTGATCTGGGTCGATACATAACGCATAGTCCATGATGATGGTTATTTATCTATTATTTGTTTTTATTTACCCTCGCCGTGCAGAATTAACTATTTGGCGAGCAGAAAAAGTTAGATACAAGGGAGTCCGGGTGCGATACCCTATCTCTTTCCGAAAAGACCCATTGGTTCTTTTAGGTGCCCGGTGTAATGATGGTTTTCTCGTGGGACGACTCATATAACAAAGCTGGTGACTTGCAACACATCTAGAAACAACTATGAAACATATCTACATATAACACATTATTATTCAATAGGGAAGAAAACATTGTGACAAATAGGAGTCCTTGCTCATTATAAGCAATTTCCCCTTTTGCCACACTATTTTCAGAAAGAAATCTGCTGCATATGCGTTAAAAAGCGTCTACGTGTGTGAAAGGATTGAGTGTGTTATACAAATAAATGACTTAACGGTGTGAATCCACTAACATTGAAGGAGCTGTTATTGAAAATATGTATAAATATTTAGTGATCACTCCAATCAATTGCTAATCCGCCTGTGGAAATCGTCGAGTGTATCTGTACGACAGAAAGACAAGTGCGCATTGATGAATTCTATATTGATGGCTCCGGTAAGAAAATGGGTGATTTGTTCTATTGTTTGTATTGTGTTTTACGCCCTTTACAACATGTTTAATTGTTATATCAAGGCGTTTCCTGGATAAGTTACCAGTACTACTAGTTCATTTATCCTGACACCAGCCTGTCAATGCTAACTAACCCCGAACCCCTGAGCGTCAAGGATCGTAGGCATTACTACCATTTTAAATGCGTTTGTATGACCCGCCCGGGGATTGAACCTACGAAATCCCGCACCCAATGTGGAAGCTGTCCCACTACAAATCTTAATACACCCCAGGCTAAGAGGAATGCGTATTTGTAAACAAAGGCTTATGTATTGAGGAGATTAAAGGCCGTTCACCCTAGGTCTGTTATAACCGGATCTCTACTGGTTCTCTATGGTCGAGAGTCTCGGTCGATTCATTGGTACAGGTACGTCGGGTTTGGGTATCAAAATCTAGCATTGCAGCCCCCTTTGAATCGTTTAACATTCAATGTAATGAGATAATCGTACATCAACTTTATAATGTCACTTTTATCTGACCAAGCTTAATAAAATTCAATTTAAAGTTTAACCTTCATCCCGCTGAAATCGTGCAAGAAATATCATCACCTTTGATTCTTAATAACTGTTTACAGATAAATAGATTATATTTATAAGAAATGGAAGACCAAGATAAAAAAAAACTGCACCAACTTGCCAGGCTGATATTGGTCTATATTGGTTGCAAATGTTGTTATATTTAGTATATGTTGTTGAATTATGTATTTGGAAAAGTTCAAGAATAAAAAAATATTTGTTGTTGCTTAATCAATGCCAATACAGATATATTAAGACACAATGAATTCGGTTAACGATTAAAACAAATTTGTCCGTACGCATGAAGTTCATATCATGAACGGTTCATTATTTTATCCTTATTTAACCCTTTCCCTCATATAGACGCTTTCTGACGCCTCTGCAGCAGACGGCTTTTTGAAAACATTGTGACAAAAGAAGAAAATTGCTCTAAACGAGCAATTTCTCCTTTTGCCACAATGTTTTCCTCTTTTAGTCATAGGTAATCCATTCAATTATAGAGATTGTCTATTTTTTGACAAAATATGTTCAAAGTCGTCTGCTGCAGAATTGTCGTATGAGGGAAAGGGTTAAAGCAGACAGCGTTTTGAAAACATAGTGACAAAAGAATAAATTGCACAGAACGTGCAATTTCTCCTTTTGCCACAATGTTTTCCTCTGTTAGTCATAGGTAATCCATTCAATTATAGAGATTGTCTATTTTTTGACAAAATATGTTCAAAGTCGTCTGCTGCAGAATTGTCGTATGAGGGAAAGGGTTAAAGCAGACGGCGTTTTGAAAACATAGTGACAAAAGAAGAAATTGCACAGAACGTGCAATTTCTCCTTTTGTCACAATGTTTTCCACTTTTAGTCATAGGTTATCCATCTGACAAAATATGTTCAAAGTCGTCTGCTGCAGAATTGTTGTATGAGGAAAAAGGGTTTAAGTCCTGATAACAGTAAACGTGAATGTTCTAATAAGTAGCGTCCTCGGTGTAAGGGTTTGAAGCAGCGCGTTCTATAATTAAACAAACT
>JASEVX010000012.1:35780627-35806437 GCA_031761405.1 Serripes groenlandicus
AGTATCGACCTTTATCAGCCTAAGCATGCCGCGAAGGCTAACCCGGACAGACACATTTCGCCTCCTGGGGATTTTCTGTTTCAGGAATCATTACTCTATACCTCTATCCCCCTGAGACGGAATGTATCGGCCCGGATCAGTCTGCGCGGACTGCGCAGGCTGATCTGGGTCGATACATTACGCAGAGGCCGTAATGTTGCTCTTCTCGCGGGACTGCTCAGTTATCGTTTATAATAAACACTTACTTTTCTGCCTAATCGTATATTATGCTGATCAACTTTTGCTCTTATATCCTTCGACCGTCTCTTTCCGGCCTTCAAAAAACGTCGGGAAAATTTAAGTCCAAACCGGATGTTGTCACCACACCCTCCCCAGAGCCACGCCTCCCGATTCTGCAAATTCTTAGACTCATCGCACGTGCATCTGTCTATTTTTCCACGACTGCATGCACGTGCAAACGTATGCACGAGACTTGCTGAGCTTATTGCATACAGGAATGAAGTTTCTTTGAAACCTGAAAACAGAATGTTAATATTTTGATAAAATGAGCAAATCTATAACTTTATAAATGGTCAACTCAATCAAATATATATCTTTATAACTTAACTACATGTTATCATCTTGAATATATTTTTATTTTGGAATTGTTTGTATATTGAATCCAAACATTGTATGTGTGTTTATACTCAATAAATATGGTAAATTTTCTTAATGGTTGGAGTATAAAAAACGTTTTCTTTCAAATGTATCTGTAATAACAGAAAATGCCGGCCGTCCTCTTAACCTAAAAGGTCACGGGTTCAATTTCCGGAAGAGCGGTGGAATCATTTAGGAAGAGTTCCGTTTAATTATCCAAACAAATATCAGCGAGGGTGATCTAATATAAGTTGTAAGAATGAATTTCCTAATAAATTTTAAATATATATAGTTCTGGATTACAACTCAAGAGCAGACCACCAATCATCTTCCCGAGCCAAGGGTGATTTGTGTACAAGGTAGCCTTGGCTAGCGAAGATTAACCCCAATTGAAACGTCACTAAAATAAAAAATAATTTGAGATACTGTTTCGATTTCCATAATCAACATGACGACCATATTGTCTTTATTTCCTACATTTACAACAAAACAAACTTCGCCAGACAAGGGAGATTAGTGCATTACATGCACATGATTACGTCTAGGAATGCTTATGTACAAAGCGGACTTTGATAGCGAAACTGACCCCAAGTGAAACGTCATTTAAATTAAAAAGAACTATTTAAGAGACTGTTTCGAATTCCCCAGTTTCGTGTGGTCGAACATGACGACCGTATCCGACCGCAGCAACACTGTCCATAATGGCTTGATTTTTAACAAAAACAAACTTCGCAAACCATAGGGGTTATTTCTAGTACTTTCATTCCCATGCTTATTTCTGAGAATGCTTATGTTCAAAGTAGCTTCAGCTATTGAAATTAACCCCCAAGTATCGTCATTTAAAATGAAAAATGAAAATATATTATAAGAGACTGTTTCGATTTATATCTTCATGGGGTCGAACAAATAAAATATGAGGAACACCGTCCATAATTGCTAGATTTACAACAAAACAAACTATCACCTAAAGGGACACAGGGACACCCATTATAGAGGTCAAACGTCTAAGAAATATGGCCGTATAAACGGTTTGACCACTGTACCATTGTCCACCGGTTATTGATCATTGGTCATTCGTTTATGCCGTCCGTATTGTGTCACCAGGGTACTTTTAAACCCTTAAATCCATTCCCACAGTATAGATATCTGCTGACTCAGATGCGTGTTTCGGCACACAGATTAAGGATTGAAACTGGCAGATATGGAAGAAACCGAATTATACAATCAGACAGAGTGTGTGTCTATTGTAATTCTAATGAAATTGATGACGAATTTCACTTTATTTTGGTATGTGATATACATCTTCGTAACAGGCAAAAATATATCAATAAGAAATATTGGAAAAACCGGAGTGTATATAAATTATTAAGCTTGTTAAATTCTGCAAAGAAAAATGAAGTATTAAATCTATGTATTTATATTCATAAATGTTATAAAGAACGAAATGAGCATCTTTATAATAATGCTTGACCCAATCAAACATGTCTCTACATAATTTGATTTGATTCAAGATCTTGTATTGTTTTATTTGTTTTTTGTTGTTTTGGGTTTTTTTTTCTGGAATTTTGATTGTTTATTTATTATTGTATTTGGTTCGAAACATTGTATGTACGTTTACAATCAATAAATATGTTCTATATGTTCTTAAACCCATTCCCACATAAACAAAAATGACACATCTTGCATGGCAACTTTCTTTAAATAAAAAAATATTATTGAGCAAAGTTGACCAACAAAAGTGATACATCGTGGCAATAACATGGCAACTTTCTTTAAATGATTTTTTTTATTGAGTATTATTGAGGAAATGGACAATTGCTCATTATGAGTAACTTTTCCTTTGTCACAATGTTTTCAAAAGTCATCTGTTTTGTAGAGGAGTCAAAACCGTCTGCATGTGGAAAAGGGTTAAGAGATTGCGATGCATTATAATGCATCTACCACCAGACGACTTGGGAAAACATTCATTGTGGCAAAATGATAAATTGCTCGACATGAACAATTTCTCCTTTTGTCACACGCATCCAACTCTCTTCAATTCGTAAACATTCATCTATAGATTTTCCAATTTGTGTCTGTGGCATAATCGCTGCCTATGAGGGAAAGGTTTAATCGTTACTTTGTAGTGATAGCTTGATTTAGATGTTTTAACTATGTCACTGCCAAAAGCAATTAAAGGCGTCTGCAAACAATGCATATTCAGGTAAGACAGCTCGTAACGAGATGTCTCTCCTGAAATCTGCATTGTTTGCCACTTCGACATTAAATTGACAAAAATGTCCTGTTAACAGTCCAATTTTAAACATGGGAGAGACGACTATGTAATTTCGACAGTAAAGGTGTCACTATAATCTGAGCTTCGACACCGGAAAAGTGACCTTGCGACAATTAAGACGAGTGTTACTCCAGATCTTCGCAAGCTTAAAATCTGAGCTTTAACACTGGAAAAGTGACCTTGGGACAATTACGACGAGTGTTACTCCAGATCCTCGCAATCTTAAAATCTGAGCTTCGACACTGGAAAAGTTACCTTGGGACAATTACGACGAGTGTTACTCCAGATCTTCGCAATCTTAAAATCTTAGCTTCGACACTGGAAAAGTGACCTTGGGACAATTACGACGAGTGTTACTCCAGATCCTCGCAATCTTAGAATCTGAGCTTCGACACTGGAAAAGTGACCTTGGGACAATTACGACGAGTGTTACTCCAGATCCTCGCAATCTTAAAATCTGATATTCGACACTGGAAAAGTGACCTTGGGACAATTACGACGAGTGTTACTCCAGATCCTTGCAATCTTAAAATCTGAGCTTCGACACTGGAAAAGTGACCTTGGGACAATTACGACGAGAGTTACTCCAGATCCTCGCAATCTTAAAATCTGAGCTTCAACACTGGAAAAGTGACCTTGGGACAATTACGACGAGTGTTACTCCAGATCCTCGCAATCTTAAAAGCTGAGCTTCGACACTGGAAAAGTGACCTTGGGACAATTACGACGAGTGTTACTCCAGATCCTCGCAATCTTAAAATCTGAGCTTCAACACTGGAAAAGTGACCTTGGGACAATTACGACGAGTGTTACTCCAGATCCTCGCAATCTTAAAAGCTGAGCTTCGACACTGGAAAAGTGACCTTGGGACAATTACGACGAGTGTTACACCAGATCCTCGCAATCTTAAAAGCTGAGCTTCGACACTGGAAAAGTGACCTTGGGACAATTACGACGAGTGTTACACCAGATCCTCGCAATCTTAAAATCTGAGCTTCGACACTGGAAAAGTGACCTTGGGACAATTACGACGAGTGTTACACAAGATCCTCGCAATCTTAAAATCTGAGCTTCGACACTGGAAAAGTGACCTTGGGACAATTACGACGAGTGTTACTCCAGATCCTCGCAATCATAAAATCTGAGCTTCGACACTGGAAAAGTGACCTTGGGACAATTACGACGAGTGTCACTCCAGATCCTCGCAATCTTAAAATCTGAGCTTCGACACTGGAAAAGTGACCTTGGGACAATTACGACGAGTGTTACTCCAGATCCTCGCAATCTTAAAATCTGAGCTTCGACACTGGAAAAGTGACCTTGGGACAATTACGACGAGTGTTACTCCAGATCCTCGCAATCTTAAAAGCTGAGCTTCGACACTGGAAAAGTGACCTTGGGACAATTACGACGAGTGTTACTCCAGATCTTCGCAATCTTAAAAGCTGAGCTTCGACACTGGAAAAGTGACCTTGGGACAATTACGACGAGTGTTACACAAGATCCTCGCAATCTTAAAATCTGAGCTTCGACACTGGAAAAGTGACCTTGGGACAATTACGACGAGTGTTACTCCAGATCCTCGCAATCTTAAAATCTGATATTCGACACTGGAAAAGTGACCTTGGGACAATTACGACGAGTGTTACTCCAGATCCTCGCAATCTTAAAATCTGAGCTTCGACACTGGAAAAGTGACCTTGGGACAATTACGACGAGTGTTACTCCAGATCCTCGCAATCTTAAAATCTGAGCTTCGACACTGGAAAAGTGACCTTGGGACAATTACGACGAGTGTTACTCCAGATCCTCGCAATCTTAAAATCTGAGCTTTGACACTGGAAAAGTGACCTTGGGACAATTACGACGAGTGTTACACCAGATCCTCGCAATCTTAAAATCTGAGCTTCGACACTGGAAAAGTGACCTTGGGACAATTACGACGAGTGTTACTCCAGATCCTTGCAATCTTAAAATCTGAGCTTCGACACTGGAAAAGTGACCTTGGGACAATTACGACGAGTGTTACACCAGATCCTCGCAATCTTAAAATCTGAGCTTCGACACTGGAAAAGTGACCTTGGGACAATTACGACGAGTGTTACTCCAGATCCTCGCAATCTTAAAATCTGAGCTTCGACACTGGAAAAGTGACCTTGGGACAATTACGACGAGTGTTACTCCAGATCCTTGCAATCTTAAAATCTGAGCTTCGACACTGGAAAAGTGACCTTGGGACAATTACGACGAGTGTTACTCCAGATCCTCGCAATCTTAAAATCTGAGCTTCGACACTGGAAAAGTGACCTTGGGACAATTACAACGAGTGTTACCCCAGATCCTCGCAATCTTAAAATTTGAGCTTCGACACTGGAAAAGTGACCTTGGGACAATTACGACGAGTGTTACACCAGATCCTCGCAATCTTAAAATCTGAGCTTCGACACTGGAAAAGTGACCTTGGGACAATTACGACGAGTGTTACACCAGATCCTCGCAATCTTAAAATCTGAGCTTCGACACTGGAAAAGTGACCTTGGGACAAACAATAATGACGAGTGTTACTCCAGATCCTCGCAAGCTTAAACAGAGAAATGTATGCGTTTTGTATGAATGTAGATATCTGCTCCAACATTGTATAAAGGGAGAGAGAGTTGGTCAATTGCAATATGCTGAGGAATTTAAATGATCGGCCTTTGATACCGATTCGGATTGACTGATATTTAATTGAAAAGTCTTCTGAATTGAAAAATATTTCTCGAAATTTTTGTTTTGTCTCGAATATGAGAAACATATTTATTTTGATACAGATTACAAAAATATTATGGGAAAAAAGATGCTCATTTCGATATATTTTGTCGTATTTCACACAATTAACACGTCGTCTTGCTACAAAGATGTCAAATGCCACCTTAGATATCGTGATAAAGGGTTTAATAGGCGATTATTGCACGTGACTGGGCGATTTCCTTCGGGTTCCCGCCCAGGTTCTATGAAGAGCTGTCCAGCCAGTATAAAGTAGTTTGCAATTAATTGCTTTAATCGCATCAGTTACACTCGATGATACTTCAGTCGGTACCACGCCGCGACACGACACGGACGGTCCGAAATCCAACAACGCCATACGAAAACCAACCTTCGGAAGTGTTCGAAATTAATGGTCTTATCTACGTCCCTGGTATAATTAAGATCTTACAGCATATGTTAAGTATTCAAATGCCGGGTCGTGTCGTAAGCGTACTCAAAAGTATTCCAGGATGAATGTACGGTACTCCTAGATGATACATATGGAAGATAATGATTAGACTATGCGGATGCGCAATCTGAATTGGCTCTTTACTGGTCGCAAATTCCATTGGTCGAATTGAACTTGACGTGGCTGAATTGTGTTGGACGCGCCAGTTTTGACGGAAGTAACATGTTCAAATTAGCATGTGTCACAAGGTTTTTGTTAATGGATCTTTACGTCTTTTTGTAACAGTATTTCAGTTATATCACGAACATTTCCTCGGTAAATAATCAATTCTGCTGGTAAATTTTATCCGATTACCAGGACATCAGATGCAACGTACAGTTTGATGAGTTTTTCACCGTTAATTAATTGTTAACCAATTTTGACCTACAATATTGACCTGGTAAAAATGTATGCAATATTTTAACTTGCGTGTATCACAAGCATGCTACGATTTGATTTGAAAACGAGCACGCCCATGGGAAAATTGGTACCAGTGGACCTATTGTGAACGGTGGAGGTTTCAATCAGCCTGCGTAGCTTCACAGTCTGATCACGATAAATATTGTTCACCTATAACTTAAACACGCTTGTTGGAAACTTCTGTTAGCCTGTATATATTCTGAAAAGACGGAGCAGATGTACAGAACTTACAATATACAGAGATTCCAACGTGTGCAGATATACTACATTTTTTCCTATGGACGGACTGAAATATCTCCATTTCTCATTGACGGGCTAATATAAATACATTGTGTGTGACGATAAACACATGCATGTCATAGTAATACACACATATGAGCCATTCCATGAGACAATCAACAGTATGGCCTCTGCGTAATGCATCGACCCAGTCCGCGCAGGCTAATTCGGGCCGACATTTCCGTCTCAGGGGCATAGAGGTATATAGTAATGATTTCTAATACAGAAAATCCACAGGTGGCGAACATTGTCTGTCCGAGTTAGCCTGCGCAGCATGCTTAGGCCGACCTGGATCGATACTTTACGCAGAGTACACAATGTTGGTTTTCTCACGAAATTGCTTAAATATATTGTGTGTGACGAAAGACATATGTATCTCATAATGATACACAAAATATAATGATGCCTATATGTCAGGATCGGATAAATATTGGCATGACGTAATAATGTTATACGTTAAATTTGTCCTGGGATCTGTATGATAAAACATCCACTTTTCACATAAACTTCATTTACGATGTTAACTCTTTCAGCGCCACAGGCAATATTGAGGTTTTTGAAAACAATGCAGATTCAGGTGAGTCAGCTCGTAACGAGCTGTCTCACCTGAAATCAGCATTGTTTGCCTTTTAGTTACCAAAATATTCCAAAACTTTCAGAAATTGAGAAATCAACACAACCGATTTTTAACATGGAAGAGTCTACTTTAAACAATCAATTCGGCGATGAAAGAGTTAAACAAGTGAAAGATCGAAAATAAAAAAAAATAAAATATACAATTTGCTTATTTTTTGTGTATGGTACCTTAAGCCGCTTTCATAATTTGTTAGGCTAGATCACGGCGTTTCTAATTATACTGGTCCTGATACCAGCGAGCAAGCCTAAGCTATTTAAAGTCGTTGGTATCATCCGGCCGGGGATCGAACCCGCGACCTCCCGAAACCGAGGCGAAACATCACTGATACGGTCACTGATACGGTCATACGATGTGTTACGATGAAGAAGAAACTATGTGTGGGGGCGTTGAAGCTAGGTGACGAATGATGTCTTAATTCAACTTTCAACACCACATGGACTTGTCAATTGCAGGGTCGTGCTATTGATACCCGGTGTCATGACCTTTCTTCAACACTGAAAAAAACGTCACCCTATATCCCTTTATCACTTTTTCCGATTACAGACATTTTGAAACATTATTTGAGCAGACGACTGTTATATTTTGGTGGAAAAAGTAATTGTCTAGTATTCGCCAAAGTTAACTTTATTTCAGTTTTCACTTAATATATATATATATATATATATATATATATAGATATCTTTTAAATATAATAATTAAAAACACAGTTTCAACTAGTTGAAAGGAATTTGAATAATCATTTTGCACACGCAGAAGTATCAGTTAATGACGATGTTTAAAAATATTTTGAAAAAAAAGCTAACTTTCTGCTTTTGCCTCGTTGTTTTCAACACTAATCAATATGCGTACTGCATTTTCAGAGGCCAGTCACATGTATATGTTTTTGAAGTTGTCTGCTGATTATGTTGTTCGTAGTGAAAGGGGTGACTTTGCTTTGAATTTCGAGAGGGACAAAAATTTGACGATTACGTGCGAGATTTGCCCTTTTCCACATACAACACATATGCAGCAGACGATTTGAAAAAGATCTACAAAAAAATACGATCTCTGTAAATGAAAGTAAAATTAATGAAAAGAGTTGATTACATTTTTGAAAAAGGGGTATTGCTCCTTGAAAGCAGATTCTCCTTGTACCACAATGTTTTCAAAAATGTTGTCTCCTGCAGAGGTGTCAAATGCATCTGCGTGTGAGAAAGGGTTAACGACATCCATCCGGCAATTTAGTAGAATTGCTTTCTCACAGCTAATAGACGACCGCGTTTACGGTCCGTTTTGTCATAGCTATGTTAGTCTTTGTCTTTTCTATGGACCATCTTATTAAAGTCGCGACGTTAGAAAATGCTATGATTTTGGATATCCTGTAACTGATAAGATAACTTAATCATTCGTCTACTTCCGAAATCATGAAAGAAAATTTAAAATAATCTTGATTCAATGCAGAATATTAAATCTCTTTCTATATAATATATACGTAATATTTCATGAAATGCAGTAAAAGTTCTAATTTTATATAAATTTAGCTTTATATTATACGTTTAACCCTTTCCCTCATATAGACGGTTTCTGACGCCTTTGCAATAGACGGCTTTTTGAAAACATAGTGACAAAAGAAGAAATTACTCAGAACGAGCAATTTCTTCTTTTGCCACAATGTTTTCCACTTTTAGTCATAGGTTAACCATTCAATTATAGAGATTTTCTATTTTTTTACAAAATCTGTTCAAAGTTGTCTGCTGCAGAATTGTCGTATGAGAGAAAGGGTTAAAACCGTCTGCTTTAAAAGCTTCCTGTGGAAAAACGCAATATGAACAAATTACAAACACAAGCATATAACGCACTTGAACCATTGTGGAAAAATAAACTGCTTTTTTAAGCATTGTTTTCTTTTCCCAAATTTATTCGGAGTTTGTTTGCTTCAAATGCTTCGAATGTCGTCTTTATCACAGAACGAATCAATTTTGACGGAGAAGCTTTGCTAAAACGCATTTAAAAACTATTTTGAAAATAATGCAGGAAAAGGAAAGATTTTGATAAAAATCTCCTTTTAACATGCGGTTTGACAAAGAAAATCACAAAGTGTCGCCTGTATCGGTACAAGTGTAAATGTCTTGAAAGAGCGACGTTAATAGGGTACGTTTAACAGGGCACGTCACCTATTTTACATGTAGTTAATTTAAACAGCCCGGCCACTCTTTTATTACCGGGTAGATTTAGCCCTTAAATTACTAGGTTTACTACTTTAATGCATTTAAATGGCGGGTTACGAAGGGGCAGTCCGTGGGCTAATCCTTTCTTGGGAATAGAAATTGCGTTTCAGAAAAGGGCGAGTAAATTGATCTCTTCCCTAGATCATTTAATAACACACTCTTTCTACACTATCTGATATATTGATATCTACAACATCACTAATAATCTTAGTACTTTTGTATTTTGTTATTTTTACTGTAAATGCATAATTTTGTATTGTATATGGGTATCTAGGGTCGAGCCCAGGTAGCTCAGTCGGTAGCGACGCGGGCTTTCAATCCAGGGGTTGTGAGTTCGGATCCCAGCTCGGCCAACATTCTTTCCGACGTTTGACAAAGGTCACTATGACACGCGTTATTCGTCTTCCACCAATAGGCTAACAGTCTATGTGGAAAAGCAGCCAGTTGCTTGGATAGTATGTTGTGTTGCGGACTGGTATAAGAAAGCCAGGAAACACATGCGTAGGTGAACTGGCCACCGTGATATGACTGAAAAATTGTTGAAAACGGCGTTAACCCACCCCCCCCCCCCCCCCTCCACCAACCCTACCCAAAAAGATAGGTATCTAGGGTCGATATACAGTGATCCGGGAAAACCAACCTTAACGTCATTATTTCAAGTGTAGAAACAGGACTGCCTGTGCATCCATAAAGTGAGATATACATAGACAATGTTTGTCGAGAGTTTCCTGAGACCTTCTTCGACAATTAAGCGATGAAGGTAGAGAAATATCAAATGACGCGCATGCACAGTGTGGTATGGATCTACACTGGTCACACATAACAAAAAACTGCATATAATTACACTGTTTTGTTTTTCAATAAGATTTCATTTACGTTACGATCTTCCCAGACACATCTGCCAAAGTTAAATCTAAAATAGAATAATTTGGACCATTTAGCAAATCCAATTGGAATGCAACCCTTTTCCACCAGCAGACGCATTATAAAATATTTGTAGCAGACGACTTTTGAAAACATTGAGGCAAAAGAAGAAATTGCTTATAATGAGCAATTTCTCCTTTTGCCAAAATAGTTTCAACCATTTGCAATAGTTACTTGTCCAGATGTGTGTATTTTAAAGTCGTCTGCTGCAGATATGTTATAAGTGGGAGAGGGGGTTAAACGGAGCAATCTAGACAGGATGAAAGTTTTGTGTCAGTTTAAACTATCATTAACCGTAGAGAAAGGGAACGGTCTCAAGTGTTCTATTACGTGTACTGTCTAATTTAGACTTCATCGGAAATTGCACGATTTTATTTAACAAATGAATAACCTAAGACGTGATTCAACATGTTCACGTTACGACATGACTCATGAGTCTGTATTTTGTCTGACATCATGATTGGTCCAATACAGTCATTAAAGACATAGTGCGTTCAATCAAAGGTACGTGTGTTCGAAACCTGTATTGTCCATTGGTTATTTACGACGATTTACACAAAAGTCGTTGTCACTAGGTATCTTCCACCAATCGCTAAAAAAAACACATTGTTGTGCAGCTGCATGAGAAGAATCTTGTATGGAGTGTTGATATTGAATATTGAATTGATCTCCATCTTATGACTGATAAACGGTTGAAAACGGCGTAAACTTCCAATACAGATGTCGTATAATCGTCGCTCAAATGTATTAGTGTAAAATTACATAATGATGTACTTAGTGGTAACAAATGCAGGTATATAATGTCAAAAACATTTATGTCAAAGAATTACTAAAATCTTTTGATAGTGCTTAACTACACCATCAATAAAGCATTATGGAATGTTTTACATAATGACCAACATATTTTTCATGTCATTTACATTCGTGTAAAACGCAAAAACATCAATGTAAATAGAAAGATTGGTGTTGATCACAAATACATTGGTTTTTAATCACCAATATACTCGTGTTTATCACGAATGTTTCAAAAGCCGTATTCTACAGAATAAATTTGGCATTCACACAGGAAAAGGGTGCGTACTTTATAGGTTAGTATTTCTGCAGAGTTACAACATAATTGAAAAGTTAATGACAGAGACTTAGGCTATATCTTATCATACATTTTATTAAGTACAGTATTTATATAAAATGGACGACGTACGGTAACATGAATTGAGTTTGACTATAACCCAACTGCTGTACATGTAGGTGCATGTACACTCAGCGGTCAACGTTGAGTTCCGAACAAAAAATGTACACGTTGGCTTTTGTGAACAGCATAGATCCAGATCTACACTGTTCACGTATTACATTTGAGCAGCCGTCCCATGAGAAGACCAACATTCTGGACTCTGCGTAAAGTATCGACCCGGACAGGCTAACCAGGACAGACAATTTTCGCCTCTTGTAGATTTTCTGTTTCAGGAATCATTACTCTATACAGTTATCCCCCTTAGACGTAATGTGTCGGTCCGGATTAGATTTTAGGCTGATCCGGGTCGATACATTACGCAGAGTCCATAATGTTGGTTTTCTCATGGAACGGCTCATTTCTACTAAATTCAATTGTGCCAACGTATGTAGATTATGATAAGACTGGACAGGGGAACATGTTCATCTGAATCTACATTGTTCAAAAAAGAAGAGTTGTACATTATCACATGCTCATTCTTCTATTGATTTCAATTCAAGTCCATCTTCATTGTATTTGTCATATTATAATGTTGACAGATATTTGTGCAACTTTGCGGATTATAAAGATTAGTGTAGTTCTATCAAATCATGTGTTTGAGATGAAGGTACTTTGGAAATGTTCACAAGTTGGTATTTGTACTAAATTTAAAAGACCTTCATCTAAATTCGGAGTAGTAAAACTCACTTTTCATAACAATATGTCACGTATTATCCAATCAAACAATTTGTTGTGGGTATTCAAAATCAATTGAGTTAATCGATTTCTTTAGATACACACAGCTTAGCATTTTAGTGTCGAATCAAGACTTGAATAAATCACGAACAAACGAACTTTATCTTTATCCCCGAATATTTGGACGTTACGGCCAATAGTTTGGCAAGCTCGTTCGACGAGTACCATATGTCGAGCCCGCCACTCGGCACCAGACGGGCATTGTTTACAACTCTGTCTGATTCTACAGAAACAACGTAATTTCCACAATATGGTTACAGATGTTTAGACCCTTATCCTGATGGCTACAATTATCGTCCTTGACCCCTCAATACAGTATTTTCCTTCAGTCCAGTGTCGGCTAAATTTATGGGATAATAGTTATCGACCTTTACCTTCCAAACAGTCTTTTACATTCACTAGTGGTGGCTGAGTTTCTTGGACAATATTTATCGTCCTTAGGTTAATGCAGTCTTACATACCTGTGAGTGTCCAATTTCTGGGACTTTATAGTCTCTAACGTTTTTATACAGCTTTACTTAACTCTTTCAGCGTCACAGGCAATTTTGAGGTTTTTTGTAAACAATGCAGATTCAGGTGAGTCAGCTCGTAACGAGCTGTCTCACCTGAAATCAGCATTGTTTGCCTTTTAGTTACCAAAATAGTCCAAAACTTTCATAAATGAAGAAATGGACACACCCAATTTTGAACGGAAGAGTCTACTTTAAACAATTCGGCGCTGAAAGAGTTAAAAGTTGTTTCTGAATTAATGGAGATCACGGTTCCATCCCGGACGAATCATACATACATTATCATTATCAAAGTAATGGTAGATATGGGTTTCCTTTTGCCGCTCATGCACAGGGACTTGCTCCTCTAAAAATGGGCATGACCCTATCTATGCATATATATATATATATATATATATATATGCATACATAGGGTAATATCTATGTTTGGAGGAGCAAGTCCCTGTGGCTCATGCTTATGGGGATAGCATTTCGTCTGATGGAACAGTGTCAGGATAAATAATTCTGATAGTACTGGTATTGTCTTTTCGTAACGCAGGTATACGATATAATTGGAATACTGGCGAAAGCAGCGTAAACAAGCATGGGACACAGGTGTTGTTACAAACAGCGTACATGGAGATAAGGCATTTAACTCTTTCAGCATCGATTTTTTTTAAGTAGACTCTTCTCTGCTCAAAATCGGACGTCTCCATTTCTCAAGTAATAAAAGTTTGGACTATTTTGATAACTAAAAGGCAAACAATGCTGATTTCAGGTGAGACAGCTCGTTACGAGCTGACTCGCCTGAATAAGTATTGTTTGCAAAAACCTCAGTATTGCCTTAGGCTCTGAAAGAGTTAATATGTAAACCCACTATGGGTTAAATCATTAAAATAAAACAAATACACCAAATATTGATTGATTGATTGATTATTTGGTGCTTTACGCCGCTTTCAACAATATTTTTGTTATACCACGGCGTTTCCTGGATAAGCTGCCAGTTATACTGGTCCATTTATCCTGACAACAGCCAGTCAGTCGTAATGGTTACAACGCAATTATGAGTGCCAAAGAGGGGCAGCAAGTACTAATCTACCGTTTCTAAAGTCTTCTCACCAAAGAACTGACCCGAAGACATTGTATTGCTATATTTCCAGTACTTACGGTTTTCTGTACCATGACACCGGTGAATCAGTCTATGCCAACCCCAGCAACCGGAGCTCAAAGGAGGGAAGCTATCTTTATGATTTATGAAGTTTTTGGTATGACTCGTCTGGGGATAGAGTATTGGACTTCCCCACCCAAGACGGACGCTCTAACTACTGGGGATAGAGTATTGGACTTCCCCACCCAAGACGGACGCTCTAACTACTGGGGATAGAGTATTGGACTTCCCCGCCCAAGACGGACGCTCTAACTACTGGGGATAGAGTATTGGACTTCCCCACCCAAGACGGACGCTCTAACTACTGGGGATAGAGTATTGGACTTCCCCACCCAAGACGGACGCTCTAACTACTGGGGATAGAGTATTGGACTTCCCCACCCAAGACGGACGCTCTAACTACTGGGGATAGAGTATTGGACTTCCCCACCCAAGACGGACGCTCTAACTACTGGGGATAGAGTATTGGACTTCCCCACCCAAGACGGACGCTCTAACTACTGGGGATAGAGTATTGGACTTCCCCGCCCAAGACGGACGCTCTAACTACTGGGGATAGAGTATTGGACTTCCCCACCCAAGACGGACGCTCTAACTACTGGGGATAGAGTATTGGACTTCCCCACCCAAGACGGACGCTCTAACTACTGGGGATAGAGTATTGGACTTCCCCGCCCAAGACGGACGCTCTAACTACTGGGGATAGAGTATTGGACTTCCCCACCCAAGACGGACGCTTTAACTACTGGGGATAGAGTATTGGACTTCCCCACCCAAGACGGACGCTCTAACTACTGGGGATAGAGTATTGGACTTCCCCACCTAAGACGGACGCTTTAACTACACAAACGACATGGCGCGTGTCATGCAAAAGGCACTTTAAATCACAAATGCAAACAATGTACATCCAATATCAATTCGTGCATTCTGAGACTGGTCTATACTATTCACTACTATTGTATCGATATTCTGAACGCTTTATAAAACATAGAAAAGTAAGATTTTGTCAATAATTAGTGCTTATCATCCTGTTAGCAGGAAGTTTGCAGAGGAGATATTTTAATGGGGAGAACTGCCGATCCTTAATAAAGGAATTATGGCTTCAAAGAAAATGCTGTTTTATTGTAGTACGCTCTTCATATAGATTGCAATCGGAAGCAGCTAACTCCTATCTTTATGGTTAATCTTAATATTCTTACATCGGATGCAAATATTGTCTTGTTTATGAAATAAAAGAAGAAAGAAGCATCGCTCAAATATCAGTTAACTGGTTTAATTAACCCTTTCCCTCATATAGACGCCTTCTGACGTCTCTGCAGCAGACGGCTTTTTGAAAACATAGTGACAAAAGAAGAAATTGCTCAAAACGAGCAATTTCTCCTTTTGCCACAATGTTTTCCACTTTTAGTCATAGGTTATCCATTCAATCATAGAGATTTTCTATATTTTGACAAACTATGTTCAAAGTAGTCTGCTGCAGAATTGTCGTATGAGGGAAAGGGTTAATAGTGAACAGACATATCTGTATTTTGCTTAGATTTAGAATTGACCAGCATGTATGCGCATTTTGACCTATCTACAGCTGACAAGACAACATTTGAAAACATTGTGATAAAAGAAAGAGAAATTGCTCCTTATGACAGATTGGCTTATGTTAACCCTTATACCACTGAATTCATGCAATTGTTATAAACATCCATAAATTTCTACAAATATAGACACGTTCTTTCTTTAAATAATACATGGGTACATAACGCTACGGAAAGACAATATAGTATACACTTGTATACAAAAAAAAAAAAAAAAAAAAAAAATACTATACACTTGTAATACTGATCTTGATGTACATTATTCGCAATTGTGGTTTAAAGTCAGGCTTAAACATACTACGCACATATTGTCTAACTATTACCCAAATCACGGACGTAGATAAGATGGATAAGCAACTCCACCTGTACACCTGTTACATTTGTATCTGGTTAAAATATCACATGGAGAACAAAATTGTCAAAATTTTCCTATTTTGTAGCAAATAAAACTTTTAAGTCACATTTGGCACATAAACAAAACATACATATTCTGAAAGCCTAAAGTTTCATCTAAAGTTAGAAATACATTGAACAACTGGAATTTCTTTGTATTGTGAATATAATGACTGGTTTAAAAGACACAGGTATTGTGATTTCTGAATTTTATTTATTTTGTTCCAAGAATTGATAGACTGACATTATTCATAAGCATAAAATATTATCAAACTTCCAGAAAAAATCTTTTTTATTTTCATATATTAGTATCCAATTTAGTTACGTATCCCTCTTATCTACTTCTCTGCCATAATACAAGAAATCTGCAGAAGACGATTTTGAAACATCTTGACTAAACCAGAGACATATAAACATATGTGTTTATATGTCTCTGACTAAACTAAGGACAATTTCAATAAAATGAAACTATGATCATTGAAAAGATTTGAAAAGATTGTGCCAAAAGGAGAAATTGCTCATGATGAGCAATTTCTTCTTTTTCCACATTCATTTCAAAACTCGTTTATTTAAACTTATCCAACATACAATAAATCTCCAGCAGACAACTTTAAAAAGATCTACGCAAAAATATGAAAAGTATCAGCAAATGACAGTTCATTATTAAACAGAGCAGAGGGGTCAGAAATATTGATTGATTGATTGATTGGGGTTTAACGCCGTTTTTAACAATTTCTCAGTCATATCACGGCGGCCAGTTCACCTATTCATGTGTTTCCTGGTTTTCCATCACCAGTACTTCACACAACAATCTTTCCAAGCAACTGGCTGCTTTTCCACATAGACTTAGCCCATTGGTGGAAGACGAATGACTCATGTCGCATTGACTTTTGTCAAACGTCTGAGAGAAAGTTGGCCGAGCCGGGATTCGAACTCACAACCCCTGGTTTGGGAGCCCGCGTCGTTACCGACTGAGCTACCGGGACTCGACCGGGGTCAGAAAGCGTCTACATGTTGGAAAGAGTTCACGTCGCGTATGTCAGGATAAGTGTTTTCAATTTAATATACAACATTTCTGTACCAATACTAACTCAACCATGTAAAAGATAATAAGATTCCGATAAGATAGAGGAATTAGGAATACACGCATGAAATTATAATAGACACTCGTTAATGTAATTTACTGATAAGCCAATTAGGCTTCAATATTAACCCTTTCGCATTGTACGTGATTGTAAAATAATATTTGCAAGCACTGCCTAGCACACAAACCCGTAACAATATAGATAATGTACACAAAGATTAGCCTTCAGATTCATGTAGTCTAATCCTGATAAACGTCGCTCGATACTCATCTGCTAGGATCAATATTTGTTATCATACTTATCCATGAACTCGCAAGACAAGCTGCTGAAATTCCGAAGGATAAGTGTTAATGATGAGGCTTATCATATCATATTTATTTTCAAAATTGGTGGCCTGTTTGATCTTTCCGTCTAATTAACGCATTCCGTCATAAAGCATAGAAGCATCAACAAAAGATCACTTTGGACGCACACTAACAGTTTGAACGTAAAACATCCCGTTACGTAAACATTGTATATTTTACCTTTGTAACGAAGTCATTTACGAACAATGTCTATTGTACAATTGTTACGAAGTCTTTTTGCGAACATTGTCAGTTGTATGATTGTTACGAAGTCTTTTGCGAACATTGTCAGTTGTATGATTGTTACGAAGTCTTTTACGAACAATGTCTATTGTACAATTGTTACGAAGTCTTTTGCGAACATTGTCAGTTGTATCCTTGTTACGAAGACTTTTGCGAACATTGTCTATTGTACAATTGTTACGAAGTCTTTTGCGAACATTGTCAGTTGTATCCTTGTTACGAAGTATTTTGCGAACATTGTTAGTTGTATCATTGTAACGAAGTCATTTACGAACAATGTCTATTGTACAATTGTTACGAAGTCTTTTGCAAACATTGTCAGTTGTATCCTTGTTACGAAGTATTTTGCGAACATTGTTAGTTGTATCATTGTAACGAAGTCATTTACGAACAATGTCTATTGTACAATTGTTACGAAGTCTTTTGCAAACATTGTCAGTTGTATCATTGTTACGAAGTCTTTTTGCGAACATTATCTATTGTACAATTGTTACGAAGTCTTTTGCGAACATTGTCAGTTGTACAAGTGTTACGAAGTCTTTTTGCGAACATTATCTATTGTACAATTGTTACGAAGTCTTTTTGCGAACATTATCTATTGTACAATTGTTACGAAGTCTTTTTGCGAACATTATCTATTGTACAATTGTTACGAAGTTTTTTTGCGAACATTATCTATTGTACAATTGTTACGAAGTCTTTTTGCGAACATTATCTATTGTACAATTGTTACGAAGTCTGTTTGCGAACATTATCTATTGTACAATTGTTACGAAGTCTTTTTGCGAACATTGTCAGTTGTACAATTGTTACAAAGTATTTTTGCGAACATTATCTATTGTACAATTGTTACGAAGTCTTTTTGCGAACATTATCTATTGTACAAATGTTACGAAGTCTTTCTGCGAACATTATCTATTGTACAATTGTTACGAAGTCTTTTTGCGAACATTATCTATTGTACAATTGTTACGAAGTCTTTTTGCGAACATTATCTATTGTACAATTGTTACGAAGTCTTTTTGCGAACATTGTCAGTTGTAAAATTGTTACGAAGTCTTTTGCGAACATTGTCAGTTGTATCATTGTTACGAAGTCTTTTGCGAACATTATCTATTTTACAATTGTTACGAAGTCTTTTTGCGAACATTGTCTATTTTACAATTGTTACGAAGTCTTTTTGCGAACATTGTCAGTTGTATCCTTGTTACGAAGTCATTTTGCGAACATTATCTATTTTACAATTGTTACGAAGTCTTTTGCGAACATTGTCAGTTGTATCATTGTTACGAAGTCATTTACGAACAATGTCTATTGTACAATTGTTACGAAGTCTTTTGCGAACATTGTCAGTTGTATCATTGTTACGAAGACTTTTGCGAACATTGTCAGTCGTATAGTGTTACGAAGTGTTTGGTAATACGAACTTTCTCACGACATATGGGTAAACATCTTCTTTGTTTTGTTTTATTGACGTTGTTTACCCTCGCGCTCGGCAAACATCTTCAAACGATAAACAATATTTGAACAAGGCCTGTCGAAAACCGACCGTCGCTATTCGCAACGTCCCAAAGAATGGTTTTTGGATAACACGACCCATTTCTAGTATTACCTTATGTCAAAACTATGAAACACAATATCGTAGTTTGTATGATGTCTGATTTCAGCATACAGTTTTCAAATTGCATTGCTTGCTTGTAAATACTTTTCATGTCAATTTATGCGTTAGTATTGAGTTTATATTTATGGCGACTTATACGCCCAGTGAGTATGGTATTATCAGAATGTTGAAGAATTGCAATGCATGTATGAAGATTCACACAGCTTACGTTAACAAAAAAAATCTCATAAAATCATTTCTTTTTATATTGAACATATGTTAGTAGTACCTGTGAGGATTTATCATTTGCTTGAGATGTAAATTTGCCAAGTAATTAAATAAGTAATTCCAGTGTAGATCTAGATCACATTCACAAATCATGATCTAGCCAAACGCCGTCCGCCAATTTAATAGATATAAAATATTTCAAAAAAAACCTCTGGAAAACAATACAGTCGTGTCTCAATTTGGATCCATTAGCAAGGTTGCACCAGCAGACCTTAACCCTTTCCCTTATATAGACGCTTTCTGACGCCTCTGCAGCAGACGGCTTTTTGAAAACATAGTGACAAAAGAAGAAATTGCTCAAGACGAGCAATTTCTCCTTTTGACACAATGTTACCAATTTTAGTCATAGGTTATCCATTCAATTATAGAGATTTTCTATTTTTTGACAAAATATGTTCAAAGACGTCTGCTGCAGAATTATCGTATGAGGGAAATGGTTAACCACCATTGTAATGAAAACACGAACATTTAATTTCATGGAGCACAAGTAACATGTTCCAGTGTACGGAACGAAAATGTTTGAAATCAAATGGTAATTTTACCCAAACAAATCGGCATCAGACGAGCTTGAAATGAATCAGGTATATTTTTGAAAATATCTATAAATGATAGTATATTCAATTATTTATCTTATTATTGATTGAATGGGGTATGTTATGGGTTATCTACCTTTTTCGTACAGTTTCATTCATTTTCGTACAGTTTCATTCATTTTCGTACATTTTCATTCATTTTCGTACAGATTCATTCAATTTCGTACAGATTCATTCATTTTCGTACAGTTTCATTCATTTTCGTACATTTTCATTCATTTTCGTACATTTTCATTCATTTTCGTACAGATTCATTCATTTTCGTACAGTTTCATTCATTTTCGTACATTTTCATTCATTTTCGTACAGATTCATTCATGTTCGTACATTTTCATTCATTTTTGTACAGATTCGTTCATTTTCGTACAGTTTCATTTATTTTCGTACAGTTTCATTCATTTTCGTACAGTTTCATTCATGTTCGTACATTTTCATCCATTTTCGTACAGATTCATTCATTTTCGTACATTTTCATTCATTTTTGTACAGATTCGTTCATTTTCGTACAGTTTCATTTATTTTCGTACAGTTTCATTCATTTTCGTACAGTTTCATTCATGTTCGTACATTTTCATCCATTTTCGTACAGATTCATTCATTTTCGTACATTTTCATTCATTTTTGTACAGATTCGTTCATTTTCGTACAGTTTCATTCATTTTCGTACAGTTTCATTCATTTTCGTACAGATTCATTCATTTTCGTACATTTTCATTCATTTTTGTACAGATTCATTCATTTTCGTACATTTTCATTCATTTTCGTACATTTTCATTCATTTTCGTACGAATCGTAAATTTAATCATACTATTTCACTATCCATTAACCATTTCCCTCATGTAGACGCGTTTAGACGTATCTATTGTAAACGACATTTGAAAACATTTTAGTAAAAAGAGAAACTGTTCATAATGAGCAATTTCTCCTTTTGTCATAATGTTTTCAGCCATATTCAGTTACGCATATCACTTTCATTTACAAAGGGTTGCCACATTATTTTCTAGATATTTCAAAAGCATATTTGTTGTAACGGGAAATTGTTAACCGAATTTACAACTTACCAAGTAATATAGGGTTGATGTACGAAGCGAAATTGGATTTACGATGTGACCCATCTATTCTCAAAATAGTTTCCAGGACAACAGTCTATAACAACACCAAAAGTGATATTTAAAATATATAGTCACCATAAGGCCTAAATAATAAAAATAGTCTTGTTTCTGTTCACGGGTCTCAAAATCAACAGGGTCGGTAGGTAGGGATTCTTTTTTTTCTTTTTTTAAACCCTTTCCCTCATAAAGACGCATTCGATGCCTAAACTTACCAATTTATTAAATTTACTATCAAAACATTTATCAACAATGAACAACACAAACTTAAGAACGATTTGTTTCGGCTCTGGTACTGCGAATGCGAGTTTTGCGTAACAAAAATCCTATTTTTGTGCTAAAAGAAAAAGGTAGGGTGACCAGAAACAATACCTTTTTTTAAGGCCTAAAGTAGAGCATAACAAAACAACATACGGTATAAATTTCCTGATCAATGTGTATCAATTAATACAAATACAACTAAAGAAATTCCTATTACTCCTCGATCGCCCCTCTTACTAACATTTATCAAAGTTATAGAATCTATGTATATTCGAGTGCTTGAGCCATTTCATTGTTTTGCCACAATGTTTACAAACAAAAATAATCTGCTAAAGATGCATTAAAAGGTATCAAAATGTAGGAACGCGTTAACTCTTTCCGCGCCAAATGCAATATTGAGGTTTTTGCAAACAATGCAAATTCAAGTGAGTCAGCTCGTAACGAGCTGTCTCACTTGAAATCAGCATTGTTTGCCTTTTATTCATCAAAATTATACAAAAAAAATGTATTACATGTGAAATGGAGACGCTCGATTTAGAACATGGAAGAGTCAACTTTAAACAATTAGTCGCTGAAAGAGTTAAGATGTTAAGTTCGTGTGGACGTAAAGTAAGAGAAATGCTCGACATGGCTTGAAGTGTTAACAAAACGAAAACGATCGGACGGGGTCTGTTAACATGTTTTTTATGGCCGTTTCACGACAGCAGACGATGTAGAAAGGTGCAAATCGTCTGCTGTATCTCTGACTTGTGGTGTCAGAGGTCAATGTCAGAGGTCAGTATCAGAGGTCAACGTCTTTGCTACGTCTCTCTTTTTCTTTCTGACTTAGTTAAAAGAAGTCATTATAAAATTATTATGTTTCTTGTTTTGTTTTGTTTCAATTTATTACAGACTTTTGCAAATTGAAATTTATGAAGAAAAGCGTCGGGACTATGCTTTAAAAACAACAACATCACATTTTATCCACCGAATGGAAAAAGAAACAACACGTTGGTAAATAAAATTGTTAGCAAATATACGTACAGCGTTAAATTAGACATAAAACTTATATATATACCGTAAAATGTCAAGTTGAAGTTAGTATATAAGCCGTTTATCCTTTATTATATGTTTAGACAGAAGCCTGTTTAAAAGAAAACATCCGTAGAAGAAAGTGTAAGGAAATTGGACATTTGATATAAACGTAAACTTAAAAACGTTACGGGAAAGGGAGAACGTGATCGGTCTGTGCATTATCTCCTATGCCAACAAAGTTCATAACACAACTTAGATTTGAGCCGTCCCGCGAGAAAACCAACATTTATGGCCTATGCGTAATGTATCGACCCAGATCAGCCTGCACAGTCCGCGCAGACTGATCCGAGCCGACACATTCCGTCTCAGGGAGATAGAGGTATAGAGTAATGATTCCTGAAACAAAAAATCCAAAGGAGACGAAAAGTGTCCATCCGGGTCCACAATGCTGTTTTTTTTCGCGGGACGGCTCATTTATTCTATTTGAACTGTCTGGAACCGACATTGTTTCTACACTAACCCACTCAAATAATATGCTTTCAAAAAATATTGATTTGGTGTTAACGTGTTTAACCCTTTCCCTCATACGACAATTCTGCAGCAGACGACTTTGAACATATTTTTGTTAAAAAATAGAAAATCTCTAGAATGGATAACCTATGACTAAAAGTGGAAAACATTGTGGCAAAAGGAGAAATTGCTCGTTTTGAGCAATTTCTTCTTTTGTCACTATATTTTCAAAAAGCCATCTGCTGCAGAGGCGTCAGAAAATAAGCTATCTAAGGGAAAGGGTTAACAAATTAAGTGTATGTATGTAACAGTCGTAAACGCCGATAGTAGAATTCAACTATCTTCCGGTTGAACAGCTGATAAGCGCATATCGACCATTAAACTAGTTTTAAAAGAACCGAGTACATTTATCCTGTGCCAGTCTTTCATGAATCACATAAGCTGTCTCTTGAATGTGTGTTTTAACGCCGCCGAGCCCCTGTAGCACAGTCTATAGTGACGCGGGCTGTCAATCCAGGGGTTGTGAGTTCGAATCACGGCTCGGTCAACGTTCTTTCCCGACGTCTGACAAAAGGTCACTGTGACATGCGTCATTCGTCTTTGTTGTGTGGTGTACTGGTGTGTGAAAACCAGGAGAGGCATAAGTAGGTGGACTGGTCGCCGTGATATGACTGAACAAGTGTTGAAAACTCTGCGTTAAACCCCAATCAATCAATCAATCAATCAATCAAGTGTTTAACACCGTTTTCAATCTCATATCAGTTTTAACACAGTCATAATGAACACCCATGAGTGGAAGTCAAACGGATTTGAAATCGGCGATCCGGGTTCGATCCCCAGTCGCGGCACGACGGTGATGGTGGAGTGCTCTTGGGCAAGGCACACTTCCTAGCCTAGTATTTGTGTGTTTACCCAGGGATCATGAATAAGTTAACTGTTGCCGTGATGTAACTGAAATAATGTTGAAAACGGCGTCAAAATCCCAATAAACTAAACTTCATTAATCATCGGTATGAATCAACTACCGATTCATTATGCACGGGACCCTTCCTTAAACTGATGCACAATTTATAGTATCAGATATTTTGATCGATAGCTAGGAACAGCAAATTAACCCTCTGCAGCAGACAGACGTCTTTTGAAATGATTGTGACAAAAGGAGTAATTGCTCATAATGAGCAATTACTCCATTTGCCACAATGTGTTCAACTCTGTTTACTAATTTAACCGTCATTTGCTGAGACTTTTCATATTTTAGCGCAGATCTTTTCAAAGTCGTCTGCTGCAGATTTATTGTATGTGGGAAAGGATTAAATAAACGACTTTTGAAATCATTGAGGCAAAAGGAGAAATTGCTCATAATGAGCAATTTCTCAATTTGCCACAGTGTTTTCAACTCTGTTCAATAATTGATATTTTCAAAGACGTCTGCTGCAGATTTATTGTATGTGGGAAAGGAATACATAAACGAAATCTGTTTCGATTCCAGTTGTGTTTCGTTTGCTTTAACCGAATGGTATGCCGTTTTCAACATTATATCTGTTATAAATCGGCGACAGAACGCGTGTACATGACCCCCAGATGACTAGATAAGAGGGGGTGAACAGTTCTTTCCCCACAATAGTTCTCTTATTACTCAACACAATCCTATGTTGCTGGTACTCAAAAGAATCGTCTCGCTGAGACGATTCTTTTAAGTACCCACAACATAGGGTTTTAATGTCTAAAATGTATTTTAGAACATGAAAAATTCCCCTTATCTAGAGCTCCGCATGATCCCTTGGTTACAACCCCGGTGCATGACTGTATAAGGCCGGGAGAGATCATCGATCTGACTAGGATTGATTGATTGATTGATTGATTGATTGATTGATGTTTAACGACGCTTTCAACAATCTTTCAGTTTCATTACGTCGTTTCCTGGGTAAGTTACCAGTAATACTGGTCCATTTATCCTGACACTAGCCAGTCAGTCGTAATGCTTACCCCGCAACCCTGAGCGCCAACGAGAACCGTCATTTACTACCATTTTTAAAGTAATTGGTATAACTCGACCTGGGATCGAACCTCCCTTACCCAAGGCGAACGCTCTAAGCACTACACATCCGAGGCGATCAACTCTGACTAGGTACGCCCCGTCTGAAATCCCGCATACTAATATCTTGGACACGAAAGATTATTTTGGAGTCGTAAAGTTTAACCCTTTCAAGAAACGTGTTTATATGTCTCTGCCCTTTCCTGCACATGAAATACTTGCAGCAAACTACTTTGAAAGCGTGCATTTGGAGAAAATATGGAATATCTCTTAAAATGAAAGAATTATTTCTGAATAAAGATGAAAACATTTTTGAAAGAAATTGAAATTGCGCATTTGGAGCAATTCCTCGCTTTTCGCAATGAAGGGAAAGGGTTTAGGGTTTAATAGATGGACACATACTTGTGGTCGTTTTGAACACCCAATTTGAACACCCAATTAGATGATACTTTTCGTTTAACCCTTTGCTCGCTGTTCTCAACATTAAACTGCATTTCCGCAATCCGTAATA
>JASEVX010000012.1:35806637-35841637 GCA_031761405.1 Serripes groenlandicus
ACAAATATGTATCTGGAATTGTGTGGGGATAAGGGAAAATCTTACTCAGTATTTTATTTTCATACTAAAAGTATATAATGTGTAATTGAGTTTAGGTGTGTGTGAAGTTAGCGCGTAGATCGTAGATCGTAGCTCAACCGAATAATGTAATTGGTTGTGCTGGGCGTCGTAGATCGTAGCTCAACCCATTTAAAAACATTGCGAATTGGTTGTGCTGGGTCGTAGATCGTAGGCTCAACCACTACAGAAAAACATTGCGAATTGGTTTGAGCTGGGTCCGTAGATCGTAGCTCAACCATTTAAAAAACATTGCGAATTGGTTGTGCTGGGTCGTAGATCGTAGCTCAACCATTTAAAAAACATTGCGAATTGGTTGTGCTGGGTCGTAGATCGTAGCTCAACCACTACGAAAAACATTCAGAATTGGTTGTGCTGGTCGTAGATATCGTAGCTCAACCATTTAAAAAAGAATTGCGAATTGGTTGTGCTGGGTCGTAGATCGTAGCTCAACCACTTTAAAAACATTGCGAATTGGTTGTGCTGGGTCGTAGATCGTAGCTCAACCACTACAAAAACATTCAGAATTGGTTGTGCTGGGTCGTAGATCGTAGCTCAACCACTTAAAAAACATTCAGAATTGGTTGTGCTGGGTCGTAGATCGGTAGCTCAACCTTTCTAAAAAGATTGCGAATTGGTTGTGCTGGGTCGTAGGATCGTAGTCTCAACCACTTTAAAAAACATTCAGAAGTTGGTTGTGCTGGGTCGTAGATCGTAGCTCCAACCACTTAAAGAACATTGCGAATTCGGTTGTGAGGCTGGGTCGTAGATCGTAGCTCAACCACTATAAAAACATTGCGAATTGGGTTGTGCTGGGTCGTAGATCGTAGCTCTACCTCAACACTACAAAAACATTGAGAGAATTGGTTGAGCCTGGGGTCGTAGATCGTAGCTCAACCATTATAAAAACATTGCGAATTGGTTGTGCTGGGTCGTAGATCGTAGCTCAACCACTACAAAAACATTCAGAATTGGTTGTGCTGGGTCGTAGATCGTAGCTCAACCATTTTAAAAACATTGCGAATTGGTTGTGCTGGGTCGTAGATCGTAGCTCAACCATTTTAAAAACATTGCGAATTGGTTGTGCTGGGTCGTAGATCGTAGCTCAACCACTTTAAAAACATTGCGAATTGGTTGTGCTGGGTCGTAGATCTTAGCTCAACCACTTAAAAACATTCAGAATTGGTTGTGCTGGGTCGTAGATCGTAGCTCAACCATTTTAAAAACATTGCGAATTGGTTGTGCTGGGTCGTAGATCGTAGCTCAACCACTTTAAAAACATTGCGAATTGGTTGTGCTGGGTCGTAGATCGTAGCTCAACCATTTAAAAAACTTTGCGAATTGGTTGTGCTGGGTCGTAGATCGTAGCTCAACCACTACAAAAACATTCAGAATTGGTTGTGCTGGGTCGTAGATCGTAGCTCAACCATTTTAAAAAAATTGCGAATTGGTTGTGCTGGGTCGTAGATCGTAGCTCAACCACTTTAAAAACATTGCGAATTGGTTGTGCTGGGTCGTAGATCGTAGCTCAACCACTACAAAAACATTCAGAATTGGTTGAGCTGGGTCGTAGATCGTAGCTCAACCATTTTAAAAACATTGCGAATTGGTTGTGCTGGGTCGTAGATCGTAGCTCAACCACTACAAAAACATTCAGAATTGGTTGTGCTGGGTCGTAGATCGTAGCTCAACCATTTTAAAAACATTGCGAATTGGTTGTGCTGGGTCGTAGGTCGTAGCTCAACCACTTTAAAAACATTCAGAATTGGTTGTGCTGGGTCGTAGATCGTAGCTCAACCACTTAAAAACATTGCGAATTGGTTGTGCTGGGTCGTAGATCGTAGCTCAACCATTTTAAAAACATTGCGAATTGGTTGTGCTGGGTCGTAGATCGTAGCTCAACCACTACAAAAACATTCAGAATTGGTTGTGCTGGGTCGTAGATCGTAGCTCAACCATTTTAAAAACATTGCGAATTGGTTGTGCTGGGTCGTAGGTCGTAGCTCAACCACTTTAAAAACATTCAGAATTGGTTGTGCTGGGTCGTAGATCGTAGCTCAACCACTTAAAAACATTGCGAATTGGTTGTGCTGGGTCGTAGATCGTAGCTCAACCATTTTAAAAACATTGCGAATTGGTTGTGCTGGGTCGTAGATCGTAGCTCAACCACTACAAAAACATTCAGAATTGGTTGTGCTGGGTCGTAGATCGTAGCTCAACCATTTTAAAAACATTGCGAATTGGTTGTGCTGGGTCGTAGATCGTAGCTCAACCATTTTAAAAATATTGCGAATTGGTTGTGCTGGGTCGTAGATCGTAGCTCAACCACTTTAAAAACATTGCGAATTGGTTGTGCTGGGTCGTAGATCTTAGCTCAACCACTTAAAAACATTCAGAATTGGTTGTGCTGGGTCGTAGATCGTAGCTCAACCATTTTAAAAACATTGCGAATTGGTTGTGCTGGGTCGTAGATCGTAGCTCAACCACTTTAAAAACATTGCGAATTGGTTGTGCTGGGTCGTAGATCGTAGCTCAACCATTTAAAAAACTTTGCGAATTGGTTGTGCTGGGTCGTAGATCGTAGCTCAACCACTACAAAAACATTCAGAATTGGTTGTGCTGGGTCGTAGATCGTAGCTCAACCATTTTAAAAACATTGCGAATTGGTTGTGCTGGGTCGTAGATCGTAGCTCAACCACTACAAAAACATTCAGAATTGGTTGTGCTGGGTCATAGATCGTAGCTCAACCATTTTAAAAACATTGCGAATTGGTTGTGCTGGGTCGTAGGTCGTAGCTCAACCACTTTAAAAACATTCAGAATTGGTTGTGCTGGGTCGTAGATCGTAGCTCAACCACTTAAAAACATTGCGAATTGGTTGTGCTGGGTCGTAGATCGTAGCTCAACCATTTTAAAAACATTGCGAATTGGTTGTGCTGGGTCGTAGGTCGTAGCTCAACCACTTTAAAAACATTCAGAATTGGTTGTGCTGGGTCGTAGATCGTAGCTCAACCACTTAAAAACATTGCGAATTGGTTGTGCTGGGTCGTAGATCGTAGCTCAACCATTTTAAAAACATTGCGAATTGGTTGTGCTGGGTCGTAGATCGTAGCTCAACCACTACAAAAACATTCAGAATTGGTTGAGCTGGGTCGTAGATCGTAGCTCAACCACTTTAAAAACATTGCGAATTGGTTGTGCTGGGTCGTAGATCGTAGCTCAACCACTTTAAAAACATTGCGAATTGGTTGTGCTGGGTCGTAGATCGTAGCTCAACCACTTTAAAAACATTGCGAATTGGTTGTGCTGGGTCGTAGATCGTAGCTCAACCACTAGAAAAACATTCTGAATTGGCTGACCTGGGTCGTAGATCGTAGCTCAACCACTTTAAAAACATTGCGAATTGGTTGTGCTGGGTCGTAGATCGTAGCTCAACCACTAGAAAAACATTCTGAATTGCCTGACCTGGGTCGTAGATCGTAGCTCAACCATTTTAAAAACATTGCGAATTGGTTGTGCTGGGTCGTAGATCGTAGCTCAACCACTACAAAAACATTGAGCATTGGTTGAGCTGGGTCGTAGATCGTAGCTCAACCACTTAAAAAAATTGCGAATTGGTTGTGCTGGGTCGTAGATCGTAGCTCAACCATTACAAAAACATTCAGAATTGGTTGAGCTGGGTCGTAGATCGTAGCTCAACCATTTTAAAAACATTGCGAATTGGTTGTGCTGGGTCGTAGATCGTAGCTCAACCGCTATAAAAACATTGAGAATTGGTTGAGCTGGGTCGTAGATCGTAGCTCAACCACTTAAAAACATTGCGAATTGGTTGTGCTGGGTCGTAGTTCGTAGCTCAACCACTTTAAAAACATTGTGAATTGGTTGTGCTGGGTCGTAGATCGTAGCTCAACCACTAGAAAAAACATTCTGAATTGGCTGACCTGGGTCATAGATCGTAGCTCAACCACTTTAAAAACATTCTGAATTGGCTGACCTGGGTAGATCGTAGATCGTAGATTCCCACTGACACGTAATGCAGAGTATACGCATGCATATAAAACATATATACTTACCATACACACGCAAACACAGAACAAAACATGTCAGTAAGGATGTCCTTCGTAGTTGACCCGGACATTCCCACTGACATGTAATGCAGAGTATACTCATGCATATAAAACATGTATTGTTCTGTGTCCCGAGAAAAAAAAAAAAAATAGTGTTCCACTCCATTGTGAAATGTTCGTGCTTCGACTGCCTTGACTAAGGCCTCTATGACGAAGTGCTCCCTTTAAATTACGCGGTAAACTCGGGTAGAAATTCGACTTACGGCCCTGGTAGCTGTCCCGTGAAAAAAAAAAAAAAAAGTGTTCCACTCCATTGTGAAATGATCAGTCTTCGACTGCCTTGACTAAGGCCTCTATGACGGAGTGCTCCCTATAAATTACGCGGGTAGAAATTCCACTTACGGCCCTGGTAGCTGTCCCGTGATAAAAAAAAAAAAAGTGTTCCACTCCATTGTGAAATGTTCGGGCTTCGACTGCCTTGATTAAGGCCTCTATGACGGAGTGCTCCCTTTAAATTACGCGGTAAACTCGGGTAGAAATTCGACTTACGGCCCTGGTAGCGGTCTCGTGAAAAAAAAAAAAAAAGTGTTCCACTCCATTGTGAAATGTTCGGGCTTCGACTGCCTTGACTCGCTTTAAATTACGCGGTAAATTCAGGTAGAAATTCGACTTACGGCCCTGGTAGCTGTCACGTGAAAAAAAGAAAACTGAGTGTTCCACTCCATTGTGAAATGTTCGGGCTTCGACTGCCTTGACTAAGGCCTATAGGACGGAGTGCTCCCTATAAATTACGCGGGTAGAAATTCCACTTACGGCCCTGGTAGCTGTCCCGTGAAAAAAAAAAGTGTTCCACTCCATTGTGAAATGATCAGTCTTCGACTGCCTTGACTAAGGCCTCTATGACGGAGTGCTCCCTTTAAATTACGCTTTAAACTCGAGTAGAAATTCGACTTACGGCCCTGGTAGCGGTCTCGTGAAAAAAAAAAAAAAAAGTGTTCCACTCCATTGTGAAATGTTCGGGCTTCGACTGCCTTGACTCCCTTTAAATTACGCGGTAAATATAGGTAGAAATTCGACTTACGGCCCTGGTAGCTGTCACGTGAAAAAAAGAAAAAAAAGTGTTCCACTCCATTGTGAAATGTTCGGGCTTCGACTGCCTTGACTAAGGCCTATAGGACGGAGTGCTCCCTATAAATTACGCGGGTAGAAATTCCACTTACGGCCCTGGTAGCTGTCCCGTGAAAAAAAAAAGTGTTCCACTCCATTGTGAAATGATCAGTCTTCGACTGCCTTGACTAAGGCCTCTATGACGGAGTGCTCCCTTTAAATTACGCTTTAAACTCGAGTAGAAATTCGACTTACGGCCCTGGTAGCGGTCTCGTGAAAAAAAAAAAAAAAAGTGTTCCACTCCATTGTGAAATGTTCGGGCTTCGACTGCCTTGACTCCCTTTAAATTACGCGGTAAATATAGGTAGAAATTCGACTTACGGCCCTGGTAGCTGTCACGTGAAAAAAAGAAAAAAAAGTGTTCCACTCCATTGTGAAATGTTCGGGCCTCGACTACCTTGACTAAGGCCTATAGGACGGAGTGCTCCCTATAAATTACGCGGGTAGAAATTCCACTTACGGCCCTGGTAGCTGTCCCGTGAAAAAAAAAAAGTGTTCCACTCCATTGTGAAATGATCAGTCTTCGACTGCCTTGACTAAGGCCTCTATGACGGAGTGCTCCCTTTAAATTACGCGGTAAACTCGGGTACGGCCCTGGTAGCTGTCCCGTGAAAAAATAAAATGTGTTCCACTCCATTGTGAAATATTGGTCTTCGACTGCCTTGACTAAGGCCTCTATGACGGAGTGCTCCCTTTAAATTACGCGGTAAACTCGGGTAGAAATTCCACTTACGGCCCTGGTAGCTGTCTCGTGAAAAAAAAAAAAAAAGTGTTCCACTCCATTGTGAAATGTTCGGTCTTCGACCGCCTTGACTAAGGCCTCTATGACGGAGTGCTCCCTTTAAATTACGCGGTAAACTCGGGTAGAAATTCGACTTATGGCCCTGGTAGCTGTCCCGTGAAAAAAAAAAAAAAGTGTTCCACTCCATTGTGAAATGTTCGGGCTTCGACTGCCTTGATTAAGGCCTCTAGTACCGAGTGCTCCCTTTAAATTATGCGGTAAATTCGGGTAGAAAGTCGACTTACGGCCCTGGTAGCTGTCCGTGAAAAAGAAAAAAAAAAAAGTGTTCCACTCCATTGTGAAATGTTCGGGCTTCGACTGCCTTGATTAAGGCCTCTAGTACCGAGTGCTCCCTTTAAATTATGCGGTAAATTCGGGTAGAAAGTCGACTTATGACCCTGGTAGCTGTCCGTGAAAAAGAAAACAAAAAAAGTGTTCCACTCCATTGTGAAATGTTCGGGCTTCGACTGCCTTAATTAAGGCCTCTAGTACCAAGTGCTCCCTTTAAATTATGCGGTAAATTCGGGTAGAAAGTCGACTTACGGCCCTGGTAGCTGTCCGTGAAAAAGAAAACAAAAAAAGTGTTCCACTCCATAGTGAAATGTTCCGGCTTCGACTGCCTTGATTAAGGCCTCTAGGACGAAGTGCTCCCTTTAAATTACGCGGTAAATTCGGGTACGGCCCTGGTAGCTGTCCCGTGAAAAAATAAAAATGTGTTCCACTCCATTGTGAAATGTTCGGTCTTCGATTGCCTTGAATAAGGCCTCTATGACGGAGTGCTCCCTTTAAATTACGCGGTAAATTCAGGTAGAAATTCGACTTACGGCCCTGGAAGCTGTCACGTGAAAAAAGGGAAAAAAAGTATTCCATTCCATTGTGAAATGTTCGGGCTTCGACTGCCTTGACTAAGGCCTCTAGTACCGAGTGCTCCTTTAAATTATGCGGTAAATTCGGGTAGAAATTCGACTTACGGCCCTGGTAGCTGTCCCGTGAAAAAAAAAAAAAAAGAGTGTTCCACTCCATTGTGAAATGTTCTTGCTTCGACTGCCTTGAATAAGGCCTCTATGACGGAGTGCTCCCTTTAAATTACGCGGTAAACTCGGGTAGAAATTCGACTTACGGCCCTGGTAGCTGTCCCGTGAAAAATAAATAAAAAAGTGTTCCACTCCATTGTGAAATGTTCGTGCTTCGACTGCCTTGACTAAGGCCTCTATGACGGAGTGCTCCCTTTAAATTACGCGGGTAGAAATTCCACTTACGGCCCTGGTAGCTGTCCCGTGAAAAAAAAAAAAAAAACGTGTTCCACTCCATTGTGAAATGTTCGTGCTTCGACTGCCTTGACTAAGGCCTCTATGACGGAGTGCTCCCTTTAAATAACGATGTTTTTAAAATGGTTGAGCTACGATCTACGACCCAGCTCAACCAATTCTGAATGTTTTTGTAGTGGTTGAGCTACGATCTACGACCCAGCACAACCAATTCGCAATGTTTTTAAGTGGTTGAGCTACGATCTACGACCCAGCACAACCAATTCTGAATGTTTTTAAAGTGGTTGAGCTACGACCTACGACCCAGCACAACCAATTCGCAATGTTTTTTAAATGGTTGAGCTACGATCTACGACCCAGCACAACCAATTCTGAATGTTTTTGTAGTGGTTGAGCTACGATCTACGACCCAGCACAACCAATTCTGAATGTTTTTAAAGTGGTTGAGCTACGACCTACAACCCAGCACAACCAATTCGCAATGTTTTTAAAATGGTTGAGCTACGATCTACGACCCAGCACAACCAATTCGCAATGTTTTTAAGTGGTTGAGCTACGATCTACGACCCAGCACAACCAATTCGCAATGTTTTTAAGTGGTTGAGCTACGATCTACGACCCAGCACAACCAATTCTGAATGTTTTTAAAGTGGTTGAGCTACGACCTACGACCCAGCACAACCAATTCGCAATGTTTTTAAAATGGTTGAGCTACGATCTACGACCCAGCACAACCAATTCTGAATGTTTTTGTAGTGGTTGAGCTACGATCTACGACCCAGCACAACCAATTCGCAATGTCTTTAAAATGGTTGAGCTACGATCTACGACCCAGCTCAACCAATTCTGAATGTTTTTGTAGTGGTTGAGCTACGATCTACGACCCAGCACAACCAATTCGCAATGTTTTTAAAGTGGTTGAGCTACGATCTACGACCCAGCACAACCAATTCGCAATTTTTTTTAAATGGTTGAGCTACGATCTACGACCCAGCACAACCAATTCTGAATGTTTTTGTAGTGGTTGAGCTACGATCTACGACCCAGCACAACCAATTCGCAATGTTTTTTAAATGGTTGAGCTACGATCTACGACCCAGCACAACCAATTCGCAATGTTTTTAAAATGGTTGAGCTACGATCTACGACCCAGCACAACCAATTCTGAATGTTTCTAAGTGGTTGAGCTACGATCTACGACCCAGCTCAACCAATTCTCAATGTTTTTGTAGTGGTTGAGCTACGATCTACGACCCAGCACAACCAATTCGCAATGTTTTTAAAATGGTTGAGCTACGATCTACGACCCAGCTCAACCAATTCTGAATGTTTTTGTAGTGGTTGAGCTACGATCTACGACCCAGCACAACCAATTCGCAATGTTTTTAAAGTGGTTGAGCTACGATCTACGACCCAGCACAACCAATTCGCAATGTTTTTAAAATGGTTGAGCTACGATCTACGACCCAGCACAACCAATTCTGAATGTTTTTGTAGTGGTTGAGCTACGATCTACGACCCAGCACAACCAATTCGCAATGTTTTTTAAATGGTTGAGCTACGATCTACGACCCAGCACAACCAATTCGCAATGTTTTTAAAATGGTTGAGCTACGATCTACGACCCAGCACAACCAATTCGCAATGTTTTTAAGTGGTTGAGCTACGATCTACGACCCAGCACAACCAATTCTGAATGTTTTTAAAGTGGTTGAGCTACGACCTACGACCCAGCACAACCAATTCGCAATGTTTTTAAAATGGTTGAGCTACGATCTACGACCCAGCACAACCAATTCTGAATGTTTTTGTAGTGGTTGAGCTACGATCTACGACCCAGCACAACCAATTCGCAATGTCTTTAAAATGGTTGAGCTACGATCTACGACCCAGCTCAACCAATTCTGAATGTTTTTGTAGTGGTTGAGCTACGATCTACGACCCAGCACAACCAATTCGCAATGTTTTTAAAGTGGTTGAGCTACGATCTACGACCCAGCACAACCAATTCGCAATTTTTTTTAAATGGTTGAGCTACGATCTACGACCCAGCACAACCAATTCTGAATGTTTTTGTAGTGGTTGAGCTACGATCTACGACCCAGCACAACCAATTCTGAATGTTTTTAAAGTGGTTGAGCTACGACCTACGACCCAGCACAACCAATTCGCAATGTTTTTAAAATGGTTGAGCTACGATCTATGACCCAGCACAACCAATTCTGAATGTTTTTGTAGTGGTTGAGCTACGATCTACGACCCAGCACAACCAATTCGCAATGTTTTTAAAATGGTTGAGCTACGATCTACGACCCAGCACAACCAATTCTGAATGTTTTTAAAGTGGTTGAGCTACGACCTACGACCCAGCACAACCAATTCGCAATGTTTTTAAAATGGTTGAGCTACGATCTACGACCCAGCACAACCAATTCTGAATGTTTTTGTAGTGGTTGAGCTACGATCTACGACCCAGCACAACCAATTCGCAATGTCTTTAAAATGGTTGAGCTACGATCTACGACCCAGCTCAACCAATTCTGAATGTTTTTGTAGTGGTTGAGCTACGATCTACGACCCAGCACAACCAATTCGCAATGTTTTTAAAGTGGTTGAGCTACGATCTACGACCCAGCACAACCAATTCGCAATTTTTTTTAAATGGTTGAGCTACGATCTACGACCCAGCACAACCAATTCTGAATGTTTTTGTAGTGGTTGAGCTACGATCTACGACCCAGCACAACCAATTCGCAATGTTTTTTAAATGGTTGAGCTACGATCTACGACCCAGCACAACCAATTCGCAATGTTTTTAAAATGGTTGAGCTACGATCTACGACCCAGCACAACCAATTCTGAATGTTTCTAAGTGGTTGAGCTACGATCTACGACCCAGCTCAACCAATTCTCAATGTTTTTGTAGTGGTTGAGCTACGATCTACGACCCAGCACAACCAATTCGCAATGTTTTTAAAATGGTTGAGCTACGATCTACGACCCAGCTCAACCAATTCTGAATGTTTTTGTAGTGGTTGAGCTACGATCTACGACCCAGCACAACCAATTCGCAATGTTTTTAAAGTGGTTGAGCTACGATCTACGACCCAGCACAACCAATTCGCAATGTTTTTAAAATGGTTGAGCTACGATCTACGACCCAGCACAACCAATTCTGAATGTTTTTGTAGTGGTTGAGCTACGATCTACGACCCAGCACAACCAATTCGCAATGTTTTTTAAATGGTTGAGCTACGATCTACGACCCAGCACAACCAATTCGCAATGTTTTTAAAATGGTTGAGCTACGATCTACGACCCAGCACAACCAATTCGCAATGTTTTTAAGTGGTTGAGCTACGATCTACGACCCAGCACAACCAATTCTGAATGTTTTTAAAGTGGTTGAGCTACGACCTACGACCCAGCACAACCAATTCGCAATGTTTTTAAAATGGTTGAGCTACGATCTACGACCCAGCAC
The DNA here is from genome assembly GCA_031761405.1 of Serripes groenlandicus. Lineage (NCBI taxonomy): Eukaryota > Metazoa > Mollusca > Bivalvia > Cardiida > Cardiidae > Serripes > Serripes groenlandicus. The sequence continues at coordinate 35,817,462 of JASEVX010000012.1, forward strand.
AACCAATTCTGAATGTTTTTGTAGTGGTTGAGCTACGATCTACGACCCAGCACAACCAATTCGCAATGTCTTTAAAATGGTTGAGCTACGATCTACGACCCAGCTCAACCAATTCTGAATGTTTTTGTAGTGGTTGAGCTACGATCTACGACCCAGCACAACCAATTCGCAATGTTTTTAAAGTGGTTGAGCTACGATCTACGACCCAGCACAACCAATTCGCAATTTTTTTTAAATGGTTGAGCTACGATCTACGACCCAGCACAACCAATTCTGAATGTTTTTGTAGTGGTTGAGCTACGATCTACGACCCAGCACAACCAATTCTGAATGTTTTTAAAGTGGTTGAGCTACGACCTACGACCCAGCACAACCAATTCGCAATGTTTTTAAAATGGTTGAGCTACGATCTATGACCCAGCACAACCAATTCTGAATGTTTTTGTAGTGGTTGAGCTACGATCTACGACCCAGCACAACCAATTCGCAATGTTTTTAAAATGGTTGAGCTACGATCTACGACCCAGCTCAACCAATTCTGAATGTTTTTGTAGTGGTTGAGCTACGATCTACGACCCAGCACAACCAATTCGCAATGTTTTTAAAGTGGTTGAGCTACGATCTACGACCCAGCACAACCAATTCGCAATTTTTTTAAAATGGTTGAGCTACGATCTACGACCCAGCACAACCAATTCTGAATGTTTTTGTAGTGGTTGAGCTACGATCTACGACCCAGCACAACCAATTCGCAAAGTTTTTTAAATGGTTGAGCTACGATCTACGACCCAGCACAACCAATTCGCAATGTTTTTATAATGGTTGAGCTACGATCTACGACCCAGCTCAACCAATTCTCAATGTTTTTGTAGTGGTTGAGCTACGATCTACGACCCAGCACAACCAATTCGCAATGTTTTTATAGTGGTTGAGCTACGATCTACGACCCAGCACAACCAATTCGCAATGTTTTTAAAATGGTTGAGCTACGATCTACGACCCAGCACAACCAATTCGCAATGTTTTTAAGTGGTTGAGCTACGATCTACGACCCAGCACAACCAATTCTGAATGTTTTTAAAGTGGTTGAGCTACGACCTACGACCCAGCACAACCAATTCGCAATGTTTTTAAAATGGTTGAGCTACGATCTACGACCCAGCACAACCAATTCTGAATGTTTTTGTAGTGGTTGAGCTACGATCTACGACCCAGCACAACCAATTCGCAATGTCTTTAAAATGGTTGAGCTACGATCTACGACCCAGCTCAACCAATTCTGAATGTTTTTGTAGTGGTTGAGCTACGATCTACGACCCAGCACAACCAATTCGCAATGTTTTTAAAGTGGTTGAGCTACGATCTACGACCCAGCACAACCAATTCGCAATTTTTTTTAAATGGTTGAGCTACGATCTACGACCCAGCACAACCAATTCTGAATGTTTTTGTAGTGGTTGAGCTACGATCTACGACCCAGCACAACCAATTCGCAATGTTTTTTAAATGGTTGAGCTACGATCTACGACCCAGCACAACCAATTCGCAATGTTTTTAAAATGGTTGAGCTACGATCTACGACCCAGCACAACCAATTCGCAATGTTTTTAAGTGGTTGAGCTACGATCTACGACCCAGCACAACCAATTCTGAATGTTTTTAAAGTGGTTGAGCTACGACCTACAACCCAGCACAACCAATTCGCAATGTTTTTAAAATGGTTGAGCTACGATCTACGACCCAGCACAACCAATTCTGAATGTTTTTGTAGTGGTTGAGCTACGATCTACGACCCAGCACAACCAATTCGCAATGTTTTTAAAATGGTTGAGCTACGATCTACGACCCAGCTCAACCAATTCTGAATGTTTTTGTAGTGGTTGAGCTACGATCTACGACCCAGCACAACCAATTCGCAATGTTTTTAAAGTGGTTGAGCTACGATCTACGACCCAGCACAACCAATTCGCAATTTTTTTTAAATGGTTGAGCTACGATCTACGACCCAGCACAACCAATTCTGAATGTTTTTGTAGTGGTTGAGCTACGATCTACGACCCAGCACAACCAATTCGCAATGTTTTTTAAATGGTTGAGCTACGATCTACGACCCAGCACAACCAATTCGCAATGTTTTTAAAATGGTTGAGCTACGATCTACGACCCAGCACAACCAATTCGCAATGTTTTTAAGTGGTTGAGCTACGATCTACGACCCAGCACAACCAATTCTGAATGTTTTTAAAGTGGTTGAGCTACGACCTACAACCCAGCACAACCAATTCGCAATGTTTTTAAAATGGTTGAGCTACGATCTACGACCCAGCACAACCAATTCTGAATGTTTTTGTAGTGGTTGAGCTACGATCTACGACCCAGCACAACCAATTCGCAATGTTTTTAAAATGGTTGAGCTACGATCTACGACCCAGCTCAACCAATTCTGAATGTTTTTGTAGTGGTTGAGCTACGATCTACGACCCAGCACAACCAATTCGCAATGTTTTTAAAGTGGTTGAGCTACGATCTACGACCCAGGTCAGCCAATTACATTTTTTTGGTTGAGCTACGATCTACGATCTACGCGCTAACTTCACACACCTAATTGATTTGAGTTTGACGCCGTTTTCAACGGTATACTAGTTATATCATTGCAACCAGTTTTTCCGACATGTTCTATACTTACGCCAAGAGTTTACCTGGAGAATCGCTCATTTCTTACATGTGCTGAGATTATTATAAAACTTAGAAACTTTAAAATTATATATTACCATCCCCGAAAATCTAATTGGAGCCACTTATGTAATGAATCGCCACTAATTATTCGGTTAGGGTTTGGCCTAAACGAACATCAGACGAAGTACAATCCTCAAATATTCACAAAGGCTGCGATGTAAAGGAGTTTGGAGCCCATGAAAAAGGAGTTATTTACTCGGCGAGGACTTGTGTTAGCTGTGAATATCCGATAGTTTGGCTGCGTTCTTTTCATCTTTAACCGTTGTTTGTACCATTGTTTACGTACTTGAAGAGCACTGCCTCGCGTGTATACTATTTCTATAAGATAATCATTACCCAACACCCTTCATCTTTAACCCTTTCCCACATACAACAAATCGTCAGCATACAACTTTAAAAGTATACCAACAAAACTAAATTAAATATAAAAAAGTCTATAAAACATTAAGTTTTGAAAACATTGTGGCAAAAGGAGAAACTGTTTGTTTTGAGCAATTTATCCTTTTGTCGCAATGTTTTCAAAAGTATTCTGCCGAAAAGGTGTCAGAAAACGTCTGTATGTGGGAAAGGGTCAAAATGGTATTGTACAAGATGTCTTTATCATTTATTACTAAAACGCTTTCTGACGCTACTGCAGAAAAAAGCCTGTGAAAACATTGGGACAAAAGTTGGAACTGCTCATGCTGATCAATTTCCACTTTTGTCATACTTGTCATACTGATTTCAATTATTATACTATGATTTACAGACATTTTTCATATTTAGCCAATATGTTTCCTAAGTCATCTGCTGGCGATTTTTGTATTTGGGAAAGGGTTAACTATTTCCCATGTGTAAAAACTCATTTGAAAACATACACGCACATTATGAACATTGTTTTAAATTAAAGTATAATAATAAGATAGAGGGGAACAATTTATAACAAAGTAGTAAAGGAATATGTTATACTTTATGTTTTCACAAAATGTAAAATGTTAGTTCATCAAATGATGTGAATTAAAAAAAATCGTGCTTTTTGCAGAAACGTTTTGTTGTACAGTTTCGGTATCCGTCGAAATTTGTATTTTATGTGCTATGAGAACTTCCGCTGTTCCACACACTAAAATCGAATTATATTCATTATTGATGCACTTTGATGTTCTAAACTGGAGTCTTAATTTATTTGATGTAAGCTCTCTCATAATATCTTCAAGATTGAACAGTAATTCATATATAAGTGATACTATACCGCTCTCTTAACTCTATTGGCTCGGAATTCTACATCAAAGATATTCAAACTTCAATATATACAACAAATATGTTACAGACAAGCTTGAAAACATCTAAGCAAAGGTACGAGAAATCTCTATAAATGGAAATATATTTATTGAAAAGAGTTGAACACATTTTGTCAAAAGGAGAAATTGCTCATCTTTAGCAATTTCTCCCTTTGCTACAATGTTTTTAAAGTAGTCTGCTGTGTAGGCGTCAGAAAACGTCAATGTGTGGCACTGTCTATTTGGGGCTTTGGCTACTCTCCGAGTTCGCGTCATTCGAAGAGGATTTCTTTCATCTGAATTTCGTTTTATGCCACTTCCAACTGTATGTCAGTTATATCGCGGAGTTTCCTTCAGGTTGTTCCCAACACCTGCGCATCAGTCGGTAATACTTTCCCGCAAATCTGAGCTTCGATATTTTTGTCTTGGTCGTTTACGCCGCTTCCCACAATTGTTGGCGTTTCCTGGGTAAGTTACCAGCTCTACTGGTCCATTTATCCTGACACTAATCAGTCAGTCGAATTGTTAACTCCACGACCCCGGGCACCAAGGAGGGCAGCCAGTAATACCATCCACAGAATAAGCTTAAAAGCAGTACAGGTCTACTATGGAAACTCTTATGTTTAAGCAACCCTTTCAGTGATTCTGCCAGAAGCGATTTGAAACATCATTTCATTTTCATTTTAATTCATGGCTAAAAACATTTTTTTTAAGAATGCACGCCATGAACAGGTTTGCGGAGTTAGCATTATGACTGACTAGATGTTGTCAGGATAAATGGACCAGTAGTAATGGTAAAGTGCACTTATAACTCAGGAAACACCGCGATATGACTAAAATATTCTTTAAAATGACGTAAAACACCAAACAATCAATCGATCGATCATTCGCATTTGACGTAATGCTATTTCCGCAACTTTAGGAGCCAATGATAGAATCCACTTCTGCTATTTTTAAAGCCTTTAATATGGTTCGACCGGTCATGAAATCCTGGTGACCGGTTCTCGATGAAGACAGACTGATACATTACCATACTAATTGAAAAAGGGCAAAGAAATTAACACACTTCATTCACAATTGTAGATTTCAAAACACGGAAACATTGATCAAAATTTAATTAAGCAGGATAAGCGTTAAAAACCAAAAGCTTGCATAAATACTTTGAGTACAGCTTACAGACTAATAAATTATCTCAATAATTAAAAACGGTTCCCGCAGATTAATATACCCTATAAACGAAAGTATAATGAGCGTTTTTACTGCAAAAAGTTGATACATGGAATTCAACATTATCCCATTTTATGATCACTTACAAAGGTATATAGGCCTTATGGAATATCATCAGGGCCACATTGATTTTTTTTTTAATTTTGTTATTAGACTATATTCACTGTATTGAATATGCATTAACATATGTGCTAAAGACCACATTTGTATAGCAATTCCCTATCTGTAGCAATCACACTATACATTTCCACATATATCTTTTCTGCATAAAGTACCCTGTAATCAAAGACCACGTGTGAACAAGACCGGATTGTTCTCTTCCAAACGGTGGTCGTTAAACACAGGCTGCACTGTACAATGGACAACGGATGCTTGGAATGCTGAACTTTCGGCTTGAAAGCGGTTTAGAAATCGTGATAAAATGTTCACTTCATGATATATACCTTTTCCCTGATACTGACGCTTGCTGCAATGCTTTGAAACAAAATGTGCAGTTTCTCATTTTGTCACAGCCTTTTCAACTTTATTCAGAAATTATATACTTTCATTTATAGAGAGTATTAAGTACAATATTTTTTGTCTAGATGCTTTCAAAGTCGTCCGCTGCAGATTAAGTGTATGTGGAAAATGATTAAAGCGTCTAAGACTTGTCATCATTGATTGGATTGTTCAAAACGACAAAAACAAATTGTAACAATACAAATGACACGTTTTCGTCCGTTGCTATGCCATAGTTAAGTAAATAACGGTTTGGATTATCAAGTAAGTAGACACTGTAGTCGGATTACGGCGGCTTGTTTACGTTTCAAACACCGCAATGGACCAATGCAGGCGACATTGAAAGCTTGAAAGGAAAAGTTATGAAACATCTCTATATATGAGTGTATAGTTAATGAATATGGTTGAAAACATTTTAGCAAAAGGATATATTTCTCATTTTGAGCATTTTCTTCTATTCCCACAATCATTTCCGCAAAATGCGTATGCTGCAGAGGCTTCAGTTGGCGTTTTTTATTTTTGAGAAAGGGATGAACAATTGTTATATTTATCAATCATAAAAGTGGTCGTGATTGCCATTATTTTAAGCACCATTTATACCAAATTATCATTAAATCAGACAAGCGAAGAAGAATTTTAAAGTTATGACATTTTCCTCCCTTTCTGATGCCGCAGCAACCTAAGTTCTGTATATTAATTTATTGATTTGAACAGTTGTTGATGAGGACCCCAAAAGTAACATACCTATTAAGTTTTGTTGAAATTGGTCCAGTGGATAAGGAGGAGATATGATTTGAAGCTAAAAGTTAATTTTACTCCTTTTCTGAATCCATTTGTATACTAATTATTTTAACCCTTTCCCTCATATAAACGCTTTCTGACGCCTCTGCAGCAGACGGCTTTTTGAAAACATTGTGACAAAAGAAGAAATTGCACAAAACGTGCAATTTCTCCTTTTGCCACAATGTTTTCCACTTTTAGTCATAGGTTATCCATTCAATTATAGAGATTTTCTATGTTTTGACAAAATACGTTCAAAGTCGTCTGCTGCAGAATTGTCGTATGAGGGAAAGGGTTAACTCAATCATTAATTCTTGAACAATTTGTGTCGTGGGTCACTGAAGAAACGATTGTACACATGTATCTTGAAATCAAACAAGCACTTTAATAAGAAAGGAATGTTTAAAAAAATATCATTTTACCCCTTATCTTATGCCACATGGCTGCCATGTTTTTCCAACCAATCACTATGGAATGAATAAAGTTTGTAGAGGGTCACCAAAAGGAACATTTCTATCTAATTATATTTGAATCCTAATAGCAGATTCCGAGAACAAGAGTTTAAAAGATGGGCAATTCCCTCCACCCCACCCCACCCCCCCCCCCCCCACCCCCCCTTTTTCGGATGTCACAGCAACCAAAGTTCATTATATCTTTTTTTTTTTAAATCTTTGAACACTTTTGATGGAGGGCCACCAAAGGCTCTTTCCTGTGCAGTTTGGTTGAAATTGGTCCAGTGGTTTTGGGAGGAGATGTTGTTTAAAGGTTAAAGTGAACTACGACGGACGCCGGGTAGAGAGTAATCAGAATAGATTACCTAAAGCTCAGGTAATCTAAGAAGAAATCGAACTGGTTCCCGACACTCAACCGATATCCGTTCCGAGTAATTTGGGAGGTCAAAAATGTTGGCCATGCTCTCCGTAAAGCTGGAATATGATAACGTTATGAAGTGGTTATATAACACAATAACATATGTTTCTTATCCACTGTTGTCTGTTTATTAAGCATATAGTGCGAAAAGCGAGAAACATCGCTGTCACTTTCAATAAACCAATATGGTGCCCGGTTGTTCAGAAAGGGGTATCGCTTGATACGTTTAACCTGATCATGACCTTTGTGTAAAATACAAAATTCATGATTCACTTTGAATTTAATTTATAAGTCTACCACTAATTAAGAATTAATTTGGTAACGTAGTACGTAGTTGTAGGGAAATCAAGGATCAGTTTCTAGTCTAGAGCCATATGGTACATAACACGTCACTTGTTTGGACATTCCGAGATTCCAGACCGAGAACTGTAACATCGTTAATCGAGTAAGGACAATCGGGCTGGCAGATGGAATGCTTTGATTAAAGACTGAATGCCACTAAATCCTGTATTGTTATAGAAACAAAACCAAAATATGTCTATATTTACTGTAAATATTTCCAGTTGATGTCTTACCTGACACCATTAATATTTAGGTAATAAAAATGTTATGATATTTTTTGTGTTTATATAAACTTTTTGTAAATGTCAAATCTTTCCCGCATTCAGACAGAATTTGATGCATCCACAATTGCTCACAATGTTTCCATCGGTATTCAATATAAAGACTTTCGCGTTTAGAACTAGTCTAAAGTTTTGTCTTATATCTATTCAACGTCGTATTTTACAGAGTTGTTGTATCTGGGAATGGGTCATGTCTTGGTTATCTGGTTTTAAAATACATTTTGGTTTAGGTAAAGATTCTGAAAATGTGAGGGCCGAAAAAAGTCAGCGTTGGCTCTTCCGAATCTGCACTGATACACTTGGTATCCGTGCTTGTAGTAATACCTTGACATGAATACCTTATGTTAGGGACCAATGCAATATATAGTTCCAATAACTTCAATTATTATCTGCCTTGTCGGCCATTTTGATAGGCAAATATGATGAGCATTAATGCATTAATAGAGTAAATTAAAAATAAAGATGATAATTAGCAAATCACCAATGAATTTGAGTTTGACAACCATATTTCACTTTTTATGATCTGATTATATCGAATTCTTGATTAAATTATTTTTGCACATGCAATTGTTTAATTTAATTATGATTGATATTTCTCTTACAACATTTAGCAAATTTGCCTATCAAAATGGCTGCCAGGGGAGATAAATATTGTAGTTCTGGGAACTTCGTTTAGATGATAATTAGTTGTAAAAGTTTACTTAAGTGAAATAACAAATATAAACAAAATATTGTGTACAACCAAATGTTAGGACCAGTTGTATGTACAGTGTTCTAACTTCAAAGTATAGTCCGAATAAATTGAACTTTTGTATTGTTAAATTACATAGTCATAACAGTTGTATATACAGTGTTCTAATTCCAAAGTATAGTCCGAATAAATTGAACTGTTGTTTTGTTATATTACATAGACATAACAGTGTTATATACAGTGTTCTAATTCCAAAGTATAGTCCGAATATATTAAACCGTTGCATTGTTAGATTATATAGACATAATAGTTGTATAAACAGTGTTCTAATTTCAAAGTATAGTCCGAATAAATTGAACTGTTGTTTTGTTAAATTACATAGACATAACAGGTGTATATACAGTGTTCTAATTCCAAAGTATAGTCCGAATAAATTGAACTGTTGTTTTGTTTGAGTCCATACACATGACAGTTGTATATACAGTGTTCTAATTCCAAAGTATAGTCCGAATAAATTGAACTGTTGTTTTGTTAGATTACATATACATAACAGTTGTATATACAGTGTTCTAATTCCAAAGTATAGTCCGAACAAACTGAACTGTTGTTTTGTTAGATTACATAGACAAAACAGTTGTATATACAGTTTTCTAATTCCAAAGTATAGTCCGAATAAATTGAACTGTTGCTTAGTTAGATTACATAGACATAACAGTTGTATAGACAGTGTTCTAATTCCAAAGTATAGTCCGAATAAATTGAACTGTTGCTTTGTTAGATTACATAGAAATAACAGTTGTATATACAGTGTTCTAATTCCAAAGTATAGTCCGAATAAATTGAACTTTTGTTTTGTTAGATTACGTAGACATAGTATGTTTGCACTGACTTTCCAGTGGCGTGATAGTGTTAAAATATTGTACTAGTTTCACATTCATCTTGGTGTATTTTGTCTAGAGTGATCTCAAACAGATATGGACATTCAAGGACTAATTAAACATGTATGTGCTGTTCGTATTCCAGTGTATAGTCTGTTTCAATTGAACTGTCGCAGTATGTAAACATATCAATGTCAGATTAGCATAGAAATAGAGTGTAGTTGGCTGACCTACATGTATCAGTCTCGTGACAACGATTGGTCAGTAAACAGAGAGAACAAAGATGATTATGATTAGAAACTTATATTATACTTTCAAGTCTTTGTTTAATTGTTATATATATTTATTTTTGTAGTATTGGCCGGTGGCCTTAAAGGTGCGGAACTCCAGATTATAGCTAATTCTAAAGTAAGGGCAATAATTTCATTTTCCGGTACAATTAACATCTAAATATTGGTATGCTTCATTTGTACTGGGTAGACATACCCAGTGAGCAATATTTTTGGTACATTTCCATTGACTTACAATTTACTTTTATTCAATGTTTACTGCTAAAATAGTGTGGACTATTTATTACTTACTGTGTTGTCACTATTAGCAATATTTGCAGAAGTTTCAACATTTCAAAATTATTTTGATCTCCATCTGGAGTTCAGCACTTTTAACAAACCTTAACAAAACTACAATATCGAGGATTAAGTAAATCTCCAGACATCAAACATGGTTAACCCTTTCCCTCATATAAACGCTTTCTGACGCCTCTGCAGTAGACGGCTTTTTGAAAACATAGTGACAAAAGAAGAAATTGCACAAAACGTGCAATTTCTCCTTTTGCCACAATGTTTTATACTTTTTGTCATAGGTTATCCATTCAATTATGGAGATTTTCCATTTTTTGACACAATACATTCAAAGTCGTCTGCTGCAGAATTGCCGTATGAGGGAAAGGGTTAATACATAACATAAAATATATCTATGTCTATGTATGTATGCACACTTGTGTTTCTTTTAGCCAGATTATGCCCGTTTACATCACGTGTTGTATCGTAGAGGATTCAAATTTCGTGATTATCAAAGGTTCCCGACATCCTTATTCTCACCCTTTTATAGCATGAATTTGTATTAGCAGTCAAATGAGAAGTGTTTTACCCTTTCCCTCATAAGAGCAATTTCTGCAGCAGACGACTTGGAACATAATTTGTCAAAATATAGAACATTTCTATAATTGAATGGATAACCTATGACTAAAAGTGGAAAACATTATGGCAAAAGGAGAAATTGCTCGTTTTGAGCAATTTCTTCTTTTGTCACTATGTTTTCAAAAATCCGTCTACTGCAGAGGCGTTAGAAAGCATCTATATGAGGAAAAGGGTTAACCATGTTTGATGTCTGGAGATTTACTTAATCCTCGATATTGTAGTTTTGTTAAGGTTTCGGAACACGAACTTCGCAAACCCGAGTATAAATGGACACAGTTACCATTTGCAAACTTATAAAAATAATAAACAAAAAACATATTGAAATATGGGCCGCAGCCCTAAATACTGGAAATGAAAACTACGTATTTGTATGCACGTTGCACACATATGCATGTTTATAGCCATATTATGCACGTGTAAGTTTTTTCTTGGAAATAGATAACATAATCAGTGTACAAGTTGATCTGATAGAGCACGTTGATCCGTTTAGTGAAGGTTTTTGTTCAAGACATTCCACCAAGAAGCCTCGGGGTACATTAACTTTATTATAATTTTCACATCTACTTTCATGTTCTTTGGTAACATTTATAATGTATTTTGGACAGGAGACCTTGTATTACTGAATTAATTATTTTAAATTGTAATAATCTTACCTTTTTTAAGAATATTAAGTCGGTACTGCTCCTCCATCGAACAGTTCCACCTGTCACCTTTGAACTGGTGCTCGCATTCCAGAATGGACAGATTGGTCGCCTCGAGGAGCGTGTCCGCAACGCCTTTGTCGCGGCGACATATTTGACGTTGTTTTCTCTGCAGCAGCATCATGTCGCACACCTTGGAGGACGTCAGCTTATCCATACCCGCGTTGCTCGCCACCGTGTCGGGGTGAAACCCAAGGTTGGCGGTTAAAATGGGTTTCCGAGCCGCGAGTCTGGAGAAAGAGAGAAAGGATATTGTCGTCAAAGTTAGAATGACCCTGTACATTGTTAGTAGGTATTTTCCATTCCTGTCAACGGTGCATAATGTTAACATTAATCACTTGTTATGTCAACATTCATCACTCATTACGTCAACATACATCACTCATTATGTCAACATTCATCACTTAATTCCTCACTTGTTATGTTAACATTCATTATTGACTATGTCAGCAGTCATCACTAATTTTGTCAACATTCATCACCAATTATGTCAACATTCATCACTTAATTCATCACTTATTATATTAACATTATTTACTGACTATGTCAGCAGTCATCACTAATTTTGTCAACATTTATTATCAATGTTGTTAACATTCATAACTTAATTCATCAGTTATTATATTAACATTATTTACTGACTATGTCAGCAGTCATCACTAATTTTGTCAACATACATCATCAATTATGTCAACATTCATCACTTAATTCATCAATTATTATATGAACATTATTAACTGACTATGTCATAAGTCATAACTAATTTTGTCAACATTCATCACTAATTATTTCAACATTCATCACTATTTAAGTCAACATTTATCACTAATTAAGACAACCTTAATCAATAATTGAGTCAACAGTAGTAAACAATTAAGTAAACATTCATGAATAATTAAGTAAACTTTCATCAATAATGATATCAACATTCATGACTAATTATGTCAACGTTCATCATTTGTTATTGTCAACATTCATCACAAATGGAATCACAGAACACGTTGTGAAATATGTATTTATTTGATATGTATTCTAAATTGAATAACAATTATTCCATTATGATAGCATTTCAACACTTTTAAACTCCAACGGGCCAGCAGAAACTATCGCATCCTTTATAATTGCACAAAAAACATTATTTTCTAAGTATGCTCACAAATTTCTCTTAAAAGAAGTCTAGCATAATTATTACATGTTTTATTTCTTCATTTTCAGTGTTTTTATTGTCTCCCTCTCAACAGAGTCCAATCGTTCTTGAAGAACAGTTTGTAAAAGAGATCTTAAATCACATTGGTTAAGCAGTATAACTTTAATTGGTTAAAAATAATGTCTGTTGAATCTAGTAAAAACATAGAAATATTTCACCTAATACATTAAGAACACCTCCGACATCTGAACACGTTATGAACAGTTCTGATTAATATAACTTTTGTAAAAAGGTGTGTTCGATGACGAATTTGTAAAAAAAAAATCTCACTTTGATGGCTGTGTACAAACATGCTTTGTCGCTTAGCGGTCAAGCCACATGTCCTGATATTTCCTCGTTTGGCAACACAAGATAAATATGTTTAACTAGTAATATTACAGAATGAACAAATAACGAACAAGTCTTGTTAATGAACAGAAATTGTTCATGACATAACGATTTTGTAAAAAATGACGCCCATTCGTTAAAATGAATCAAATCCTGTATTTGACATTTAAAACATTGTCGCATCATTGTCCATTTAAGCTTCGTTTTAATTAGTTAGCTTATTTATTCAGTATGAAAACATGAAGTTGTTTATTCCAAATTATTTGCTATTGTATAATTAATTCGGGATTTAGGGGCCCATTTCACTTGCGTACAGTGAATATTGGGGCGATCGTGCACATCCACACAGCCAGAGCCTCAACTGTCCCTTTTACATGTGAAAGAGTCCTAGATGATTCTTTTGACATAAAAAAGAGAACTGAAGAACTGGTGGTGTAGTGTTAGAGCGACCGCCTAGGATGCGGGAGGTCTCGGATTCGACCCTCGAGAGGACCATACCTAAGACTTTTAAATGGTAGTAATGGCAGCCCTCCTTGGCGCTCAGGGTTTCTGGGTTAGCGTTCCGACTGACTGGTTGGTGTCAGGATGAATGCACCAGAATAACTAGTAACCTACGCAGGAAGCACCTTGATATAACGGATCACTTGTTGAAAGCGGTCTAAAACACCAAAACAATCAGACAATTAACCAATGGTTTAACGTCAATCAACCTTCATACGATTCTGTTACGGCGTATCAATAAGGGCGCGGCTTTTTAAGAATTCCAGGAAACAGTTTACACGTTCTATGACTCATTTGCGATTGATCCAGATCCATATTTCACTGCGCAAACGTAGAGGTCTATTTATCCTTACCTATATACAGACGCATTCTGACGCATCTGCAGCAGACGTTTTTTTGAAAACATCGTGACAAAAGGAGAAATTGCTCAAAACGAGCAATTTCTCCTTTTGTCACAATGTTTTTAACTCTTTTCAGTAATTAAGCCTACAATTATAGAGATTTTTCAATATTTTTCAGTAGATTTGCTGTATGTGGGAAAGGGTTAAGGTTGGTATTCATCTACAATGGACGCAAATGACCCAGTGTTGATTTTCCTGTTTAAACATCGTAAGAGACGATGGAAGTACTTGAATATACAATTAGAAAAAAAAGGCAAACTATTTCATCATCACATGCCCAGTTATTGCAGTACTAAAATTATAATATAATTTTTTCAAAACTTCCATGTTTAAAAATCGTATTATTATCATTATTTATCAGCGCAACTATAATTGATGCTTTGATTCAGGCGTTACATATTTTTTATTTAATCCTGTCCAGAGAAAACAATAAATGTCCAGAGAAAACAATAAATGTGCAGAATAATATAAAAAAACAAAACATCAAAGAAATGTTATTTAAAATCTTTTTATCCCCTATATCGATTTGATAGAAATTATCATTAGTATTGATTTTTATAGTAATCATAATATATATTGTTCTATAGTAACTATCATTATCACAGTTGTGTATAATTATTATTATTATCGATTTAAATTAAGAAAATATGAAGTGAACGCAAAAAAACAGTGTACCGAGTTACACACTGTGCAATTAGCAAATACAATCCACAACACAAAAGAAATCATATATAGGTTTCACATAATACATTCAATGAAAAACTCAAATTCACTCGGATACCACTAACGATCACTAACAAACACTATATCACATGTTTTTTTCCCGGGTATAAATCTTAACGAACGATAAACTGTAAACCAATAAAAATTCTTTAACCCCAATCTCTTACATTATATTTTCCTTTACATAATTTCTTCAGCCTTGAAAATATCGCAATATCTTCAGATTCATTTTGATTTGTATACGCTGAAATATCACATCGTGCTGCTTGTAACTTTTACTAATTCAATTTAGAGGAAAAGTATTCGGTATTTATGATAGTTAATTGGGTAATCTTGAGCTTAACTACTTCCTGCATATAGACACAATTTGACGCATCTGCAATAGACCGATTTTTAAAAAAAATGTGACAAAAGAAGGAAATGCTTAAAATGAGTCACTTGCCAAAATGTGTTCACGTCTATTAAATAATTAAACTTTCTTTCTAAGAAATGTTCTAAATGTTGATGGTATTTTGTCTACGTGTTCTGCTCAGAGACATATAAAAACATGTATTTATAATGTCTCTGGTCTGCTACATATTTGTATTTAATGTGAGAAAGGGTTATTTGAAATGCAATTGTGCAATAATTCAAACATTTCTGACATTGGTTCTTTAAAGGTACTGTTTCTAGCTACCTAGTCTTAAAACCAAATATGCTTAAAGCATTAAGAATAATTGCATGATTTAATACACTGTTCAGATACTTATATTTGAGCAGTCTTAACTCTTTCAGCGCCACAGGCAATATTGAGGTTTTTGCAAACAATGCAGATACAGGTGAGTCAGCTCGTCACGAGCTGTCTCACCTAAAATCAGCATTGTTTGCCTTTGAGTTATCGAAATAGTCCAAAACTTTCATGAATAGAGAAATGGACACACCCGATTTTGAACATGGAAGAGTCTACTTTAAACAAATCGGCACTGAAAGAGTTCATTTATCCGTCATTTTTTTTTTTTTTTTAATAAAATGGCATTTTCAATGTCATATTTATGTCTTTGATTTATTTGAAATGAAATGAAACGAGCGAAACCCTGCAGTGTCAACAGTAGATACTATAGTCGAATATAAGCAACATTGCTTTTCTGTCTGCTCGGTGTAATTTGTTAAAGTCTTAACGTTTTTAAGGGTTTTACCCTTTCACCGCCGAATTTCACAAAGTCGACTCTTCCATGTTGAAAATTGGACCGCTCCGTTTTTTGGTCCAACAGGAAATTTGGTAAAATTGAACGTCTAAATGCTAAACGATACAGATTTCAGGAGCGACAGCTCATAACGAGCTGTCTCACCTGAATCTGCATTGTTTGCAAAAGCGTTTTGCAGCGAAAGGGTTAATAATTAATTCCCTGCAGTATCCACTGAATTAACCATTTCCCTCATATAGACGCTTTCTGACGCCTCTGCAGCAGACGGCTTTTTAAAAACATAGTGACAAAAGAAGAAATTGCACAAAACGTGCAATTTCTCCTTTTTGCCACAATGTTTTCCACTTTTTGTCATAGGTTATCCATTCAATTATGGAGATATTCTATTTTTTCACAAAATATGTTCAAAGTCGTCTGCTGCGGAATTGTCGTATGAGGGAAAAAGGTTAACACTGGATGCAAATTATTCTCCTTAATCTCAGATTCACAGAGAAGGCTTACGTATTCATTAATGATGTTGCCGAGAGAGTTGAGGTTAAAACCGATATACATCTATATTTTCTTTGATTTTGATCCTATGATACGAATGTGCAACTCTACACCTGCTGGTTATCCATTCAATTATGGAGATATTCTATTTTGTCACAAAATATGTTCAAAGTCGTCTGCTGCAGAATTGTCGTATGAGGGAAAGGGTTAAGAAATATTGACTAGCATCTTCTCGTAGAAGTTAAAAGGAAAACACAAATATTTCATTTTACTCAGACGGCGGTGAAAAAAAAGGATTACCTTTTTTTACATTCGTTATTTTTAGTAACTGATACACGACATGTAAATAGTTCCGATCATTGTTCTTTATCAGAAATAACTCCGCGTTAACACCTACTATCGAGATCAAGAGTCGTGAAAGGTAAACAAATAGCCGTGACCATGCTTTAGTAGTTTTACCAATCGTCTGAAAGGCATTGATAGTGCGAACAAAGCAATCTTGGTAGAATGAATATGTTTTATTTTTATAGCCGTATACTGTAGATACGCATGCAGAGCGCGCGATAAGAGTCATGTATCATATTCTAAAATCCTTAATTGACACTCAAATCCTATGTTGTGGGTACTCAAAAGAATCGTCTCATTGAGACGATTCTTTTGAGTACCACAACATAGGGTTTGGTTGAGACATAAGAGAAATATTGTGTGGAAAAGCTTAGTTTACTCCCCTTAACTATTTATTTGCGCAAGTGGTGCGATACGGTACGTAGGTTACTTGATTCAAATCCTATGTTGTGGGTACTCAAAACAGATGAGTACCCATAACATAGGGTTTGGTTGAGATATACGAGAGATATTGTGTGGAAAAGGTTAGTTTACTGCACTTATCTATTTAATTTCGCATGTGGTGCGATACGGTACAAAGTTACTTGATGACACTGTTCAAGAAGCGCGCCAGCGGATTCATCTTCAGAATCTTTGATTAGAAGAAGCAAATATAGTTTCCTTAATTGCTTTTTCGTTAACTTGCAACTTTTTAAGTATCTGTTTATGTTATATTTCATTTGGTATCGATAATCGACAAATATATCGACATATATACATTAACTAACCTCCCATACGCTCACCACCCTCCTTTATCTATTTCTGCTCTCTTTACATCTATCTCTTTTTCCCTCTTTCTCCCTCCTTGCTCTCTCTCTCTCCACTCTCTGTTATGTATCTGTTTCTTGTATTATAAATTACAAAGCTAAAGTAAGCTGATATTATCTGAACATGTTAAATATTCACCGTGCTTCCTGTAAATCAATCTTTACTGAAGAGGACCTTCAATAAGCTATGAGCTTTCAGTCCAATCCATTTCTCCATAGTATATGTCTTGATGTTACCTACTATGTAAAGATTTATGAGAATTAAATATTTTTAAACTACCTAAATTTAGTTGAGCCGCGTCAATCAATGTGGGCTCTTTAATACATATGCGTACAGTGTATACCCAGGTAGAACTGTGCCAGCCATACAGTCTCATCAGACCCATTTACTGTTCGTATACATGCAATATAGGCATAGATGTCTGTTTTTAACGAAAACAATACTATGACTCTAGCCTAATCGGTTTTACATCAAGTTACCTTATATAATTACGGAGATTAAATAAGAATCATAAATCGCTTAACGTGGCTTATGTATATACCCAGTTCCATTCTATTCTATTAACAAAAAAGATACTGTTAATTTTAAGTTTGTTACTTCCTTTCGATTGATCTATCTAAATGAGGAGATTGTGAAAAAATCGGTTAATCAGAAACCATAATCAATAGGAGCAACTAAACGGTATTTTACATGAACCCTTTCCCTCCTACACAACTCTGCAGCAGGCGACTTTGAAAGTATCAAGGCAAACACAAGGTACTACTTTTGTCATAATGTTTACAAAAGTCGTCTGCTGCAGAGGCGTCAGAGAGCGTATATATGTGGGAAACGGTTAAAACTGTATCAAACTATATGCTGTGGGAGTCCAGAATAATCGACTCAACGAGACGAATCTTTTGAATACCAAAACTATAGGGTTTGTTATCTTGCTAATATGATGTTTTACGACGTTCTTGAAGCAATGTTTCAGTTATATCACGTCATTTCCTGGGTAAGTTACCAGTTTATTCTGAGAACAGTGAGTCAATTGTAATTCCCCGTCGGGGATCGAACACGTAACCTCCCGCATTCGATAGGGCAATGAGTTAATAAACAATAATTTCCTAACATGCTGACTAGGCAGAGATAATGCCGATGTATGAAATTCAGGAATTTCTAGATAATTAAGGATTAAACAGGATTGAAAAATGTGCATTTAAATTTTTATATACTGTAATCGCCTGTATGCCAGTTTAAACTTAATTGTTTTACATCTATTGTGATATATATTCACTTTCGATGTCTGCTTCTTGGATTAATTTGTTTGCACGAACACGATATTTTATGTCACTTTCATTACAAATAATATCACGGCGTTTCCTGGGTAAGTTACCAGTACTACTGGTCCATTTATCCTGACACCAGTTATATCAGGGCGTTTCCTGGGTTAAGTTACCAGTACTACTGGTTTATTTATGCTGACACCAGCGAGTCAGTCGTAATGCAAATACCACAATCCAGAGCGAAAAGGAGGGAAAAGAAATCCAATACCATTTTAACCCTTTCCCTCATATAGACGCTTTCCTCTGCAGCAGAATTGTCGTACGAGGGAAAGGGTTAAAAGTCTTTACTTGATCAGTATACGCGGCAGTTGCGATGAGAGGTCCAATACGTTTCCTGCTTTCTCAGTGGGATCGCAGCGACAACTGTGGATCGTATGGCTGGCACTCTACTTATTCAATCCTTTCCAACATACAAACGTGCAGCAGACGAGTTTTGAAAACATTCAGGTAAAAGGAGATATTAGTTATATAAATGAACAAATTCACATTTGTCACATTTGCTCTAATTATACTTTCATTTATAGATAGTTTTGACCTTATCCCTTGATGATTTCTAATTCGTCTGCTGCCTGTTTGTAGTATATTGGAACGGGGTTAAAGAAAACGAATACATGTGTCATGCAGTACAACTGGTACCACTAAAATAATACTATCGCATTAAAATAACGTGTTTTCTAGTTAACAATAAAGCCAGGATCAATGTGCCTCCCTTACTTATGCCTAAAGTTCCATTTTACATTTTATATAGACATTTAATTTCCTCTCTTCTTTTATTTTAACGTACTGTATTCTAAACACCGGTATAATCCTTGAAATACTTCAATTTGGTTTCCCTTATCTTTTTAAACGGTATTTTATACACACTTTTAGTAACCCTTAACCCTTTCCCCCATATAGACGCTTTCTGACGCCTCTGCAGCAGACGGCTTTTTGAAAACATAGTGACAAAAGAAGAAATTGCACAAAACGTGCAATTTCTCCTTTTGCCACAATGTTTTCCACTTTGAGTCATAGGTTATCCATTCAATTATGGAGGTTTTCTATGTTTTGACAAACTACGTTCAAAGTCGTCTGCTGCAGAATTATCGTATGAGGGAAAGGGTTAAAAGATGAGTCTGATCTGTACACAGTTCTTAGAATTACCACCGCAATAGACAATTGGGTTTGTGTTTGTTAGCTTTATCAGCACCGAATTGTCTAAAGTAGACTATTCCATGTTCAAAATCGGGCGTCTCCATTTCTAATATAATCTAAGTTTTGGAATACTTTTATAACTAAAGGCAGGGACATAGAGTCTTATCTACGTCCCTGCTAAAGGCAAACAATGCTGATTTCAGTTGAAACAGCTCTTTACGAGCTGACTCACCTGAATCTTTATTGTTTGCGAAAACCTCAAAATCGACTTTCGCGCTGAAATAGTTAATCTGCAAGACGCAGATGTCTTTACAAATCGGGGAAAGTTATTATTAATGAAAATGAAATTACCGATTAGAGTTAAGAGCGTTAACATTGCGGCAAAAAGAGAAATTGCATTTCAGGAAACCCTGAACAGTTTACTGTTGCAGTTGGGTCAAAATGCATCTGCTTGTAGGAAAAGGCTAAAACAACTTTGAAAGCTATAGATAAGGGGTAAATTCATGCTATTAACCCTTTTCCACATACAGACGAATATTGACGCTTCCGCAGCGGCCAACTGTTGAAAACTGTTTGGCAAATAGAGGATTTCGAGGGCTTGGCGTGAAACAGTTGTAACTAAAATTGGTCTTTGTCTACCAAGGTTAATCACCTCGCCATGAAGTCTAAATCAGTTTTCTTGAGAAATTTAGGTGCCATTGCTCGTTCTGAGCAATGACACCTAAATTTGCATTGTTTACAAAGGGGTCAAAATTGCCCCTAAACCAGGGTTTTCAAAATAGGTTTTTAGTTACAACCCTTTCACGCCAAACCCTCGATTTGTTCATTACGGGCAATTCTTTTTTTTGGCTACAATGTTTTCAGCTATTTTCAATACTATAACTATCAGTTTGAGAGAGTTAACATATATTTGCCAATGCGTTTTCAAAAAGATCCGTTGACATTGTTAAATACTTTTTTGAACTCCAAAATCTATGCCGTTGGTACTAAGTGTGTGTGTTAATCGTTTGAGTATACACCACATGTGCTTTTTTACACATTGTACCTGCAGCAGACGACTTTTGAAAACATTGTGACAAACGAAGAATATTTTCACAATGTTTTACACAATGATTTTCAGCTCTTTTGAATAATTGCAGTTGAATGTCTATATATACAGTTTTGCCTAGCAGATTCAATGCCTTTTGCTGCAAGATTAAATCGAGGGCTTGGCGTGAAACAGTTGTAACTAAAGAACTATTTTGAAAACCCTGGTAAGGGGCAATTTTGACCCTTTTGTAAACAATGCAAAGGTATGTGCCATTGCTCAGAACGAGCAATGGCACCTACATTTCCATTGTTTACCAAGAAAAATGATTTAACGCTTATAAAGAATTCATGGCGAAGTGATTAACCTTGGTAAAAAATTACCAATTTTAGTTACAACCGTTTCACGCCAAGCCCTCGATTAATTGCACTTTCATTAAGACAGATGTTGACATCAATTATTGTTCTTTTATTTAAAGGGATTTTCTGTGCTTTTTACCTAGACGTTTTCAAAGTCGTCTGCTGCAGATTGATTGTATGTGGAAAAGGGTTCTACAAAGACTCTCGTGTAATATGTGATAATTCTTGCATCACGACGAGACACTTGTTAAACACCACGCACGCTCGTAAATTACGACTGATTGTCTCGCAAGTAAACGCCTACAACGTCCAGCCTACGACAACACGCTATTTACAGCTAATTGGTTGTGTAACAACAAATTACAAAATAAATTGTTTGTTTCTTCTAAAAACCCTTCTTGTCTGAAATCTTTTAACTCTTTCAGCGTCAATGGCAATATTGAGCTTTTTACAAACAATACAGATTCAGGTAAGTCAGCTCGTAACGAGCTGTCTCACCTGAAATCAGCATTGTTTGCCTTATAAATATCCAAATAATCCAAAATGATTATAACATATCAAATAGAGTCGCCCGAATTAGAACATGGAAGAGTATACTTTAAACAATTCGGCGCTGAAAGAGTTAAATCCTATGTCAATATTTTTTTATTTTTTTTTATTTTGGCATTAAGCTAAAAGATTGGTCAGATTTATGTCATCCTTTCGATAATGTTGATTCAATCAGTAAACAAACGACTTATGCCAGATTCACGTCGTTTTCAAAGTTATTTCATTTATATCACAGCGACGGAATACGTATTCATGATCTTTGGGTAAACAAACCAGTGTGCCCTCCACCATGACCGCCGCGAGTGGGGGATCGAACTTTGACAAAAGGAAACAAACAAGAAGCGTTGTTTACTATTGTTATGTACTCGTATTTCTTAATCATTTGATTGCACAATTCCTGTAAGAATGTTTTGCAATATCTTTGAAAAATACTGTACGTGGGTGAGAAAATGTGCAAAACATGCTTTAATACCATATAAACACATGTTTATTATTAAATTATATGTTCGAGTGAAACATACGCAGTTTCCCTTGATTTTTCATTAATAGATCTGCAACTATGGTCTACTTTAGGAAATCCAAAGAGTACTTGCGAGAAGCGTATATTTTAATTAACTTAAGCCTGCAGTGTTCATTCAATAATCCCATTTTTGTTTTCAAGATTAAACTATCTTCAGTAAAATACTTTAAAATTCAACCAATTCTCACATACAACACAATCTGCATCAGACGACTTTGAAAAACAACTAGGCAAAATATAGAAAATCTCTATAATTGGAGGCATACTTACTGAAAAAAAAGTTGAAAACATTGTGACAAAAGCGGAAATTGCTCATAACGAGCAATTTCTTCTTTTGTCACAATGCTTTCAAAATTCATCTGCTGTAGAGGCATCATATTGCGTCTATATGTGGGAAAGGGTTAAGATTAAATGGATTGTTTGTGCAGACTGATGTTTTTTTTACATGTATTCAGAGCTCTAGATAAGGAGCGTTTTGCATGTTCTAAAATCCTTATTTGACCCTTTAACCCTATGTTGTGGGTACTCAAAATAATCATCTCAGTAAGACGATTCTTTCGAGTTACCACAACATAGGATTTGCTTTAATAATAAGAGAGAAATTGCGGGAAAAAGGGCTGAGTAACCTCTTTATCTGGACCTCTGTTTATTATCAATTCGAACGAGTTATGGATCCTTTCCGATAGTTGGCATACGACATTGGTACTAGCGTCAGTCGGCTAACATAAACGGTCTTAACCCTTTCCCGCACACGACAATTCTGCAGCAGACGACACTGAACGTATTTTGTCAAAACATAGAAAATCTCCATAATTGAATGGATAACCTATGACAAAAAGTGGAAAACATTGTGGCAAAAGGAGAAACGACGTTTTGTGCAATTTCTTCTTTTGTCACTATGTTTTCAAAAAGCCGTCTGCTGCAGAGGCGTCAGAAAGCGTCTATATGAGGGAAAGAGATAAATGCATTACTGGCCGCCTTTGAATAATGTTTACCCTCGTTGCTGATTGATTAATTGATTGGGGTTTAACGCAGTTTTCAACAATTTCTCAGTTATATCACGGCGGCCAGTTCACCTACTCATGCATTTCCTTGTTTTCTCACACCAGTACTCCACACAACACTCTTCCCAAGCAACTGGCTGCTTTTCCACATAGACTTAGCCCATTGGTGGAAGACGAATGACGCATGTCGCATTGACTTTTGTCAATCGTCGGAAAGAAAGTTGGCCGAGCCGAGATTCGAACTCACAACCCCCTGGATTGACAGCCCGCGTCGCTACCGACTGAGCTACCGGGGCTCGGCTACCCTCGTCGTGCAGAATTAACTATTCGGCGAGAAATAATGCATTATTGAGAAGGTAGCATGTTATAACAATAAAGTGTTGAGAACTGGTCCGTGAAAGCATGACACACACTTATACATTAAACTTGCTGTCGTTATGTGACTTAAAAAACTGTTGCTTCTTTTGAGTACCTACAACATAGGGTTTGATCATCAAATAAGGATTTTTATAATTTGAAATACCCACGTTATCTAAATCTCTGGGTTGGTGTACCAGCATTCGTACACAAAATTTAGTCTTTATTTAACCATGGATTTACACCGTTGGTTTCCGAGCTCTGCACTGTTATCTTGATATTCATACAATCAGCTCATTCGGAACACCTCGGTGATGAATGACGATGAATGATTGACGGAATTACCCAAGGAGTTCCGATTGTCAATCGGCTATGGATTTTTTTATATGTAAAGGTGATCAAGTCCATTTTAAAAAAAAAATAGATTTGAAAGTGCTTAGCCTGTATGTGTGAGTAGTCAA
>JASEVX010000012.1:35844137-35963682 GCA_031761405.1 Serripes groenlandicus
GTTCTTATCCGGGTATTAACGACCAGCAGGTGTAGAGTTGCATATTCGTATCAAAGGATCAAAATCAAAGAAAATATAGATGTATATCGGTTTTAACTTCAACTCTCACGGCAACATCATTAAAGAATACGTAAGCCTTCTCTGTGAATCTGAGATTAGGGAGAATATGTGTATCCAGTGTTAACCTCTTTCCCTCATTTGACAATTCCGCAGCAGACGACTTTGAACATATTTTGTCAAAAAACAGAAAAATCTCTTTAATTGAATGGATAACATATGACCAAAAGTGGGAAAACATTGTGGCAAAAGGAGAAATTGCTCGTTTTTGAGCAATTTCTTCTCTTGTCACCATGTTTTCAAAAAGCCGTCTGCTGCAGAGGCGTCAGAAAGCGTCTATATGAGGGAAAGGGTTAACTGTAATCGAGTGGAAATTGTCATCGGAAAAAGGGGAAATTGTTTGTTTGGAACTCTTGATCATTTTCCCACAATGATTGAAACTAGATTTCATATCAGGTGATAGTTTGCTCAGCTTTAGTTCAATAAATGAATACCGAGGAAGACAGTGGTGCAGAGGTAGAGCGTCGGCCTCTCGTACCAAAGGTACAAAAGGTCCCGTGTTGGAGTCCCGTGGCGAGCAGGTTCTGCATTCGGGATTTTTCCAAACAATTTATTTATTTATTGGGGTTTTACGCCGCTTTCAACAATATTTCAGTATATCACGGCGACAGTTCACTTATTCATGATCCCTGGGTAAACAAACCAGTACTAGGCTAGGAAATGTGCCTTGCATAAGGGCACTTCACCATGACCGTAGTGCCGCGACTGGGGGTCGAACCCGGGACACCCGGCGCTAAACCACTCGACCACAGCGGATTCCAAACAAACGACGCGACTACCGGTTTAAAGTCTCCACGTAACAGGCGACGAGCGTGATCAGTATAAGCTGAAAACCTGTTTCGCAATCGATGTAAAGTATATAAGTTATAACTAAATGAACAATAAATATGTATGTAATACAACAAATTAATTTAGCATTGCATGTATAAGAACAGCTAATGACAAACTTGTCTATTCGTTTCGGACAAGATTGGTCTAAATGAGTGTTATATCTCTATATTTGTTTTGTTATAATAAACTCAGTTTGCAGCTCGTGTCTTGCTTGCATACAAACATGTTTATATGTATGTAGTTAGGTACATCTAATCCAGCGTGTATATGTTATGAAATTGTATATACCATTATTTTGTTGTATTATTTTGTATGTTTCACTGTTGAGAAACTCTTTACTAACCACATGTGTCTATGACCTTCTGGTGATATTTTGAATAAAACTAAAAACTATATTCCTGTTATGTTCATTTTGATACACTAACCGGATAATTGAGATGCGCCCTACGAAAATAAACCGTTAGGCATGGGCGATCAGTGTAGATCCAAATCAGCAAGCGCAGCCTGATCTGGCTCCACACTGTAATAGAAAGTAGCCCGACGGGTTAAACAAGATAAAAGACATCATAGAATATTAGAGCGGACTAGAACCTCCCTACAGAAACACATTATTCCTTGAAGTTTTGAATTCGGCGGCATCGCCTAACGTTGCCTAGTTAAGTTACAAGTACTAATTGGTCAGTTTATACTGACCTTAGCAAGTCAGTCGTAATGATAAACAAAACAATCCTGAGCTAACATGTTTAAAGTCTTTGGTATGATCCCGACGGATATCAAACCTTCGACCTCCCGCTCTATGCGGACGGTCTAACCATTACACCAATTCAATTCAATTCAATTGTATTCAGGCAAGTCGGCACATAAGTACCATTGGCCATTTACAAGTATATACACGTGAAGAATATGGCTCAATGACGTAAAATACATTACATTTAAAATACATTACATTTACATGATTTATATACACGAATACAAAACAAAAATAAAAAATAGGTTATGCATGCTTTAAATACACAGTCATCCGTCCATAATATTTCAAATTTTCAAGGAATATGTATTTGATTTATAAGTTTGAAACCAATCGCGATCTGCATTTTAGTGTGTCATTTTGACGTGCCTGTACCGTTTATTGTTTACGACGACTACATTAAACAAAATTATAAGACAAATAAACAAATCTTTCAGCGATGTCAAAGTTCGTTTGCGATGATATGGTGGAATTCAACACATCATTAATGTGGATGCCTGTCATCGGAAAGTAAACTTCAATAGATCTGCATGAAATTTCTACCAGAATAAATATTGACATTCTATGATAATAATCTAGGAAAACCAAGCTGTAATAATTGAAAAAAAAAATAAAATAAATAAATCGTGAAGGTCAATTAAAACATCGAAAATGTATGTTCTTACTGCACACTATTTAAAAGAGTTTAATTTAAGCCTTTAGTGAATAACTGACGATCAATGCGTATACTCGTAAATGCTCAGTTGAGCTGGTTCTACACAGATTGCAAATGTCCTTGCTAGTTTTCCATGAGTTATCGTTCATGTGCAACCGAATCTCAACCGGACTCATGTACCGACATGTTCCAAAACATATAAACAAGGTCACTTGCAATCTTGGAATGGTGATTTCCTCTAGATAAGGGGTGTTTTGCATGTTTTAGAATCATTGTTTGACCCTCTAACCCTAAGTTGTGGGTACTCAAAAGAATCGTCTCAGTGAGACGATTCTTTTGAACACCCACATCATAGGGTTTGGTTGTATAATAAGAAATAAATGTTAGGGAAAAGAGCTGTAAACCTCTTCTTATCTAGGGCCCCTGGGGTGAAGATTCAGTTCACCCTGCGTGTCTGCGAGGTATAATCGTGATGTTCTTCCCTTATCACAATGAAGGCGTACAAGCACCACTTATCGATTGATTGGGCTTTAACGCCGTTTAAAACACTCTTTCATTCATATCACAGCGGCGTGATCACCTTTATATGTTTTTCCTAGCTTTCCCACACCAGTACTCCATACAACATACTTTCCAAGCAACTGGCTGCTTTTCCACATAGATTGTTAGCAGGTTGATGGAAGACAAATGACGCTTGTCACAGTGACTTTTATCAAACGTCGGAACGAATGTTGGACGAGCTGGGGATTCGAACTCACAACCTCTGGATTGACAGCCCTCGTCGATACCGACTGAGCTACCGCGCGAGTCACAAGCACCGAAGAAGCATTTGATTTCATAATCCTCATAAAATTCCGATCATTTTCTGAGATCGGTTTTCATATGTGAGCCACGCAAATCGTAACGGACATTCAGAGGGTTTGAAATCAACAATCAATGTCAGAATACACCAAATGAATTCATTCTTTGTTTCCATGTAAATCAACCAGTTTCAACGCTCAAGTGTCACAATTTATAAGCGTTTTACAGGTAAAAACATCCTTATATCATCGAAAAGAGTAAGCTCAAAGCCTTAAAATAACCCAAATAAAATGCGGTGCCATGTATTATGCAAGAATGCATTCACTCCGCGAAGATGCTTACCGTCATTTGGACGAGATTGATCTTGGACGAAACTGGTTTTTCGCATACTCTACTTTCACTTTCAAACACTGTCAAAATACTAACCAAGAGGCCCATGAGGGTATATGCTCTACTGGCATTGATCTGGCTTGTTTCAAAAGGAACCAATATGTCATCAATATTCAAATACCATCTAAGTTTGGTGAAGATCAGATAGTAAATGGAAGCTCTATTGTGTTCACAAGCTGTATTATAGCAATTTTGACAAATTCAAGGGCCATAATCCAGCCATGCATGGGTAGATCTGGCCGTTTTTTAGAAATGAACCAAACACTCATGGATATCTAACTACTGTATAAGTTTGATTGAGATACAATCAAAAATAAGGACTGTATCATGTTAACAAGCCCTATTATAGCAATTTTGACAATTTCAAGGGCCATAATTCAGTCATGCATGGGCGGATCTGGCTGGTTTTAGAAAGGAACCGAGCTCTCATGATTATCTAACTACTGTATAAGTTTGCTTGAGATACAAAAGTGAAGACTGTATCGTGTTAACAAGAAATTGTTTACGCACGGACGGACGCACGCACGCACGCACGGACGACGGACAAATCGCCACGACATAAGCCCTTCTGGCCTTTGGCCAGTAGAGCTAAAAATGATCAAACCAATCATTTTCAGTGCATCCTACACATATTTAGAATGAATTGAATCTCAAATGTCATGTAATCAATACATTCAAGTGAAAGCATACACTAATTCTACGCCAACAAATGTTTTTAGGGACTATGTCTCTGATCAGTATTTGGAGTAATATGACCTCAAAACAAAATGGGATGCTTTTTAGTTATTTTTGTTTATACTTCGGGGATTTCTTTCAGACAAGATTGCGAAGACGAATATCCTTATCAGACTGCGCGGTAACAGCAGTCCGATCCAGGTAAACTTCTCTGATCGCAATGACACGACGGAAGATGGTTTACGTGTGACCCGGTTGTTATATCAATGGCGCTGTTTTTTGTTTAAAATGGATGTCTTCAAATATTGTCGTCACTAACTCTATCAGCACCGACATTTAACCTTGTCAAACGCGAAACAAACATAATTGATCAATGATCCGAGGGGAAAGCCAACCAAAACATCATTTTTATTTTTCGATGAATGAAAAGACTCAGACCAACTACGCATGCGCGAGATTAGATCTGAATATGCGCTATAGGCCAATGAATCTGACACCGGATGTTTTAAGAATTGTTTTAAATGATTTACAGACATAAACATTTTTATCTTTATTAACATGTTCAATAAATACATAGACGCTTTTGTTCGATGTCCTGGATCATATACGATATTTACATTTAATATTTGCATATTATACATAAGAGTCCCGTATAGG
This sequence comes from Serripes groenlandicus, assembly GCA_031761405.1. Classification (NCBI taxonomy): domain Eukaryota; kingdom Metazoa; phylum Mollusca; class Bivalvia; order Cardiida; family Cardiidae; genus Serripes; species Serripes groenlandicus. The sequence continues at coordinate 35,849,012 of JASEVX010000012.1, forward strand.
AAAATCAGAAAATTAGAGGGTTTGATTGATTTGAGTTTAACAACTTCCTCAACATTTCTTAAGTCATATCACAGCGGCCGGCTCGCATAAACATGTGATTCCTGGGTTTCCTTCGCTTCCCTCCGCTCCGCTTCCCTCCGCTCCGCTCCCCCCCCCCCCCCCCCCCCGCTTCCTTCCGATTCCCTCCGCTTCCCCTCCGCTTCCCTCCTTGGAGCACGGTATTACACGGTTAGCATTACGTATCGGGTAACTTTGAGCAGTTTCAAGAGAAAACCAACATCGTGCACTCTGCGTAAATCATCCATCCGGATAAGACTAAGCATGTGAACAAGGGCATTTATTAATGCCATAACTATTTTACATGGTAAAAGATGAGTATACAACATATATATAAACTTGTATACAGACACTTTTCGCATCATTTGGATTTTCTGTTTCAGGAATCATTTCTCTATACCTCTATTCCCCTGAGTCGGAATGTGTCGGCCCGGATTAGCCTGCGCGGACTGCGCAGGATGATCTGGGTCCATACATTACGCACGACTCATGTGTAATACAGATAATACTGGATATATTATCATGAAACGCCTACTAAAACTGAAATATTGCTGAAAGCGGCATAACAACATAATTTCAATCAATTCAAACCGAACATTATATATAGCTTATTTTCGTTTGATATGTCGATGGCTTAGTGTGAAACGGTTGTAACTGTATGCAATTGTAAGAAGCATTTACAATTGTTTCGCGCTAATCCAACGATGTGCAATTGGCTAGTCAATGTGATCACCCAGACTGTGGCATTTACTACGCAAGTATCAAGTATAAGTTAGGAGAAAAGAAGATAAAACTTACCCAAAATAAGCAGAGACCGATTGTAGAATACACATATACAAATATAATCCGGCGAGGATCGTACTTTTATGAACCAGCATCTTGGTCTATTTGAATTCCACATTGTAAACCAACCGCATACTTCCGGTCCATTTCAAGACATTCGGAGTTCTCTTGCTGTTTCACATATATATATATAAACAGTCCGTTTAAAATTTGTAAAGTTGGCAATCGTTTGTAGAAAAATATTGTTCGTCTTTGTTGTCACTGATATGTATCTGTTTCTGATCACTAGTTGTAAATCAAAATGTTGAATTCCTTCTTGGATACCTGAAAGATAATTGGAAACGTTAAATAGGAAAGTCTTTATCTTAATAATTAATTCGCGATGACTAGAGCATACGATGCCTAGACTACAGTCAAATCTGCGCTAAAGAACACCTTGGAATAGCGATCCTTGTCTATAGCAACCACATTTTTAGTTTCCAAATTACTCAATTTCTGCATAAATGAACTTATAATTTAAGTCCACCTGTGAAAAAAGACCATATTGTTGTGTTCCTATTGGTGGTCGTTATTCAGAGGTTCCACTGTATATGGTTTAACTCGTATATCTTTCTCTAGAACCGATCTGTAGTGAAATACAGTATAGTATGATAATTTAAAATTGCTCATACAAACGACCAGAACTAAGATTCAGTGTTTTCTGTAACCCTTTCCCACGTGCAGACGCTTTCTGACGCATCTGCAGCAGACGACTTTTGTAAACATTCTGCCAAAAGAAGATGGCTCAGTAATATTACATTTATTTACATTCCTTTGTTTTGTTTTGATTATCTCAATGTCGTCTGCTGCAGATTTGTTTTTTTATGGGAAAGGGTAAAAGCTTTTATTTTATATCCCTTCCAGGTTTACTCTTTCACTGCCGATTGATTGATTGATTGATTGATTGATTGATTGGTGTTTCACGCCGCTTTCCACAATGTGTTAGTTATATCACGGTGTTTCCTGGGTAAGTTACCAGTACTACTGCTCCATTTATCCTGACACCAGTCAGTCCGTCGTAATGCTAACCCCGTAACACTGAGCGTAATGTAGGTCAGCCATTACTACAATTTGTAAAGGCTTTCGTATGACCCGGCCGTGGATCGAACCCGCGACCTCCCGCACCCGGGGCGGACGCTTTACAACTACACCACCGAGGCGGTGGTTCACTGCTGAACTCCACAAGCTGAACCACTCCCTTTTTCGTTCAATAGGAAATTTAGTAAACTTCACTATCTAAGCGACAAACAATTAATATCTCAGGAGAGATGGTTCGTTACGAGCTGTCTCGCTCATATGAGTCTATATTGTTTGCAAAAGCCTTTAATTGTCTTTTGCAGCGAAAGGGCTTAATGTAGAAATAGTTCAAAACAATCGATTAAACCTCGATTACAGATCCTTTTTCAAAGCATACTTCTTTGAATATCATAAGAAGTAAATACTATGCTCGTGAAATCAACTTGACAGTTAGTTGAAGGTTTTATATTTTGTCAATACGTTTACAACTGATGAATATAAATGTTTAAATAACTTAAGTAAACTAGTGAGGATTGTATTGGCCCGTCCGAGGGAAAGGGTACTTTATTGGTATTTCTGAACAGTGTAGGTTCAGATCATCCTCGACTTCTACTCAGTCTTATTATAATCTACACAATTTCAACAAAGCCATTAAAAAACTTGTGTTATAAATATGTTAACAGTGTAGACATTGCTGACGTTGATTTATGCTATTCACAAATGCAAACGTGTACCTTTGCTGATGGGCAGGTTCGGATTATGTATAAATCGACTGTAATCAGTATATCTAGAGGCTGTTCATTATAACACTTAATCCATATACGCGTAGCTAAATCTGCTAACAACGCTTAGTTACAATCGTATACAATTACAATCCTTCGATAAATACACTGTCATGCATAACAAAGATTTCTTCATTTCAATGTTTTGATTAAAAAAAGACACCAGTTTCTATCTATAGTATTTCATTAATATAACTGTAACCAGTTCACACATTAATCTGTTTTCTTGTTTCACTGATCATTCTTTCCGGAAAACTGGTTACACTGTAACCAACGCGAATTGGGTTAACTTTTAATGGTGTTTTACGACACTTTCAACAGTGCATTAATTATATCACGACGTTTCCTTGGTAAATAACCGGTACTATAGCTGTACTATGTATCCTGACACCGATGCATCAGTCCAATCTCCTTCGCAGAGTTGTCGTTCCTTACACTCACCATACAAGTATGGTGAGTGTAAGGAACGACAACTCTGCGAAGGAGATTGTGCATCAGTCGTTATTATTTCCCTGCAACCCTACGCGCCAAAAAGGAAAGCCATTACTACCATGTTTTAAAATAATTGGTACAGTATGACCCGACCGGGGATCGAACCGTGGACTCACACTCTCAAGACGGATGCTCTTCTCACTTACCCACACAGATCAAACACCAACAAATTCTGCCCGTTTACCACTCAGACCGAATAGAAATTATTCCAGTATCAGATACGACATGCAGAGCTCTAGATAAGGGGGCATTTTTCATGTTCTAAAATATTATTTGACACTCGAATCATAAGTTGTGGGGGGAATCCGCTGTGGTCGAGTGGTTAGCGTCGGGGATTTCGAAACCGGGTGTCCCGGGTTCGATCCCCAGTCGCGGCACTACGGTCATGGTGGAGTGCCCTTGGGCAAGGCACATTTTCTAGCCTAGTACTGGTTTGTTTACCCAGGGATCATGAATAATTAAATTTAACTGCGCGCTAAATGACCTTAGCTGTCGATGCGCCATAAAACAATATACATTCATTCATTCATAAGTTGTGGGTACTTAAATGAATCGTCTCAGCGAGAGATAGTTGCTCCCCCTTATATAACCCTCTGGACATGTCCATGGTTTCAAGTAATTGGCTAGCTGTGATACTTTGGCTCCTATTTATAAGTTGTTGTTTTTTTGTTCGAGCAATCGAGGGCTATTATATTTTCAAATGGAATCCCGTAATGTTAATTGTTGTACACTTTAAGTAAGTACATTCGAAGGAGAGTTGCAAAATCTCAGACCATGTGAAATAGTTCTAAGCATAAAGACACTATACACACCAATGAAGAGAGAAGTTACATGATATAAACCAAATAAGTTCAGGAGCTTTAGATAAGCAGAAAAGGGATATTCGTTCATGTTCCAGAATCTTAATTTCATATTCAAATGAACGGTCTTAGTCAGACGATTATTTTGGGTACATACACAACAGGGATTGGTAAAGTAATAATAGAAATATTGGCGAAGGAAGGGAAAGACAAGTTCACTCCTCATTATGTTAAGCTCTCTGGACTTTCTCTTTAACGCCTTCTCTTTTAATTGTCAACGTGTGAAGTTAGTTTAGCATTAGTCGTTAGATATTAAAGAGAAACGAATATCTAATTGTCTAGTTAGACATTAGACATTCGATTCTATCTGTATAAATAATGTTGGACATTGTCAGTATATAAACACGTACCGTGAAACACCAGACTGTAAAGGGAAAAGAGGAAGGCAAAAACAAACCACTTGGCGCCGCAGTAAAGAGTGAGAAAATTCTATATATAACTGCGGTAATAATCTTGTACAGACAGATCAGAAAATAAGTTTATTGTTTTAATCTAAACTGCAGATCATCATCATGCATGCAAACATATAAAACATAACGTCATGTAGTTGAAAAACACAACAAGTACATATTTATCTTTTCGTTGATAATCCCCCTAACGATCTTAGATGGAGATTGAACGTACATGCAGTGCATTTCGAGGGTTGGGTGTGAAACGGTTATTACTAAAAACCTATTTTGAAAACAATAGTTTACGGGCAATTATGACCCCTTTGAAAACAATGCAAATTTAGGTGCCATTGCTCAGAACGAGCAATGGCACCTAAATTTCCATTGTTTAAAGACTTTATGGCGAGGTGATTAACCTTGGTAAAGAAATATCGATTTTAGTTACAACTGTTTCACGCCAAGCCCTAGATTTATTCTAGACAACTGGTCTTTTAATTGTTTAACAATTTTTAGTACATAAATATCGAAACGATGTAACATAACAGTTAGACATGGTACACTATACTAATATTAAGTGATTTACGCATAGCAAATGCTTCATATACATATTTTCAGAGGTTTTTGAGAATATACTTGTTTGGAGTTTGCATCACCAGGAGTGGAGCTCAATTGTTAGTTTAAACCTATTATTGTATATCGATTGCGAAACAAACTGTAAGCTTATACTAATAATCACGCTCGATGTCCCAAAGTCAGAACCCGCTCATCACGGGATTCGAACCCGAGACGTTTGGGACGAGAGGCTGACACTCTACCACTGCACCAACGTCTTCAACAAGCTCATTCGTTGTTACCCTACATGTCAACCAGGGATAGTGGACAGTACATGGAAGTAAGTTAGTATATAAGGATTATCTCCATCGGAATTATACAAACCTTTCTCACATACAGCAAATCAGAAACAGAAGACTTTGAAAATGTGTAGACCCCAAATAAAATGGAACGATTCTATAAATGGAGGTATATTACATCATACAATTGAAAACATTGTGCCAAAAGTAGACTTTTCTCATGTGAGCAATTTCTCCTTTTGTCCCATTTTTTGTTAACCCTTTCCCTCATATAGACGCTTTCTGACGTCCCTGCAGCAGACGGCTTTTTGAAAACATAGTGACAAAAGAAGAAATTGCTCAAAACGAGCAATTTCTTCTTTTGCCACAATGTTTTCCACTTTGTGTCATAGGTTTATCCATTCAATTAAAGAGATTTTCCATTTTTTAACAAAATATGTTCAAAGTCGTCTGCTGCAGATTTGTTGTATGCGGGAAATGCGTCTGAAAGCGTCTGTATGTGGGAACGGGTTAAAAAGATGCGTCTGAAAGCGTCTGTATGTGGGAACGGGTTAAAAAGATGCGTCTGAAAGCGTCTGTATGTGGGAACGGGTTAAAAAGATGCGTCTGAAAGCTTCTGTATGTGGGAACGGGTTAAAAAGATGCGTCTGAAAGCTTCTGTATGTGGGAACGGGTTAAAAAGATGCGTCTGAAAGCGTCTGTATGTGGGAACGGGTTAAAAAGATGCGTCTGAAAGCGTCTGTATGTGGGAACGGGTTAAAAAGATGCGTCTGAAAGCTTCTGTATGTGGGAACGAGTTAAAAAGATGCGTCTGAAAGCGTCTGTATGTGGGAACGGGTTAAAAAGATGCGTCTGAAAGCTTCTGTATGTGGGAACGGGTTAAAAAGATGCGTCTGAAAGCGTCTGTATGTGGGAACGGGTTAAAAAGATGCGTCTGAAAACGTCTGTATGTGGGAACGGGTACAACAAAATACCAAATGTGCATGACGCGGATTATAAACCTCAATCAAATATCTCGTATAATATCTTGTATTATTTAACACTTCATCGCCCTTCACAAATTTCTCGAATTTTATTAGAGCCATGTCATGCTATTTGGGGTCTTCTTGTATCTGCGTGCACTGAAGATTCAAGTGAGCTTGTGAGTACACACAGTCTCATCGGAGTATTCGCGATCCGCCCGTACGGTATATAGACATACATGCATGGCCTGACTAACACATTAAAGTTAAGGCCCACTTCCTTTTAGGAATCCGCCGTGGTCGAGTGGTTAGCGTCGGGGATTTGAAAGCGGGTGTGGAGTGCCATTGGGCAAGGCACATGTTCTAGCCCAGTACCGGGTTGTTTACCCAGGGATCATGAAAATGTGACGTGATATAACTGAATAATGTTGAAAGCGGCGTAAAACCCCAATAAAACAAACCCTTTTGGCAGTGTAACTACATGTAACAATAAGGGATGATAAAGCAAGACAATATAAGCCGTTCCTCGAGAAAGCAACCATTATGGACTCTTCGTAAAGTATCGACTCGGATCAGCCTAATCATGCCGCGCACAAGCTAATCCGGGCAGACACTTTTCGCCTCCTGTTGATTTTCTGTTTCAGGAATCATTACTTAATACCTCTATCCCTCTCAGACGGATTATGTCGGCCCGGATTAGCATACGCGGACTGCGCAAGCTGATCCGGATCGATACTATCGACTTTTGACTTATGTCTATTGAATAATGACTTTTGACTTATGTGTATTGAATACTGACTTATGTGTATCAGTTAATTATTTTTGACTTATGTCTATTGGATAACTACTTTTGAATGATGTCTACTGAATAATGTCTTTTGACTCATGTCAATTGAATAATGCCATTTGACGGATTTCTATTGGATAGTAACTTTTGAATTATGTCTCCTGAATAATGACTTTTGACTTATGTGTATTTAATTATGACTTTTGACTTATGTGTATTTAATAATGACTTTTGACTCATGTCTATTGAATAATTCCTTTTGTGTTATGTCTATTGAATAATTACTTTTGAGCTATGTCTATTGAATAATTCAATTTAATTGATTTCTATTGGATAGTGACTTTTGAATTATGTCTCCTGAATAATGACGTTTGACTTATAAATGTATATCGAATAATGACCTTTGACTGATTTCTAATAAATAATGACTTTTGACTGATTTCTAATAAATAATGACTTTTGACTGATTTCTAATAAATAATGACCTTTGACTTTTTTCTAATACATAATGACTTTTGACTGATTTCTAATAAATAATGACCTTTGACTGATTTCTAATAAATAATGACTTTTGACTGATTTCTAATAAATAATGACCTTTGACTGATTTCTAATAAATAATGACTTTTGAATCAGTCTTTTAAATTATGGCTTCTGACTGACGGTTAACTGAATAATAATTTTTGACTAAATGTGTGAACAAAAAAGACTTTTGATATTAGCAAATTCGGTTATATCGATATCAAGTAATTTTACTACCTAGGATAGGCGAATTCGATGGCTTAAAGCGATTGTAGTAATTGTTACACTATCTTTCAGAAACGAGCAGTGCGTTAAATCGAATACTACGTTCAATTTCTCAAAATAAGTAAGGTGTGCATTCGAAATCTTTAGCTGTAGTAAGATTTAATGGAACGCACACCATGAAAAAAATACCCGATAATTTAGCGAAATTCTTGAATCAAGTCTATCTAACGTTTCCATCAGAGTTTATATTTAACTTGGGAAGACAAGTCTCTCTTCTTTATCCCATCATTGTACTTACACTTTCCTATATACAACAAAACCGCAGCAGAAGGCTTTGAAAAAATACGAAAAAATCACTGTAAATGAAACCATTATTATTCAACAGAGTTGAAAACATTGTGGCAAACGGGAAAAGTACTCATTATTTCGTCGCAATGTTTTCCGAAGTCGTGTGCTGCAGATATGTCAAAATGCACCTAGACGCTGGAAAAGCGTTAGCTATTTCAAATTTCTAACGTGCCTTTATCTCCGCTGAGACATCTAACTAGATATCATTGATTTAGTAATCCCATATTATTTTAATCAGTTTTCGTTAACGCTACTGTAGTCGATTCTTGTAAACACTGTGGTAATAAATGAATGACTTATAACAAGCACTTTCTCCTTTGATGGCAAACGGTTTCCAACTGTAATCAATAACTATGTGATAACTTATAAAAACTAGAGTTTCAATATGTTTGCCTTGATGTTTTAATGGTACGTATGCTGTTTATTTGTTATATCTAAAAAATGCTAAATCATAGAAAAAATAGAATACAGACTTACAGATATATGTAATGAACAAGTTAACAGCGTATGCTATGATATGGTACATTGTCTCCATAACCCTTTCCCTTATATATATGCTTTCTGACGCCTCTGTAGCAGACGGCTTTTTGAACAACGCAATTTCTCCCTTTGTCACAATGTTTTTCCACTTTTAGTCATAGGTTATCCATTCAATTATAGAGATTGTCCATGATTTGACAAAATATGTTCAAAGTCGTCTGCTGCAAAATTGTCGTATGAGAGAAAGGGTTAACAACCTGATGAACTTAGAACTGTTAATAACCTTTAATTGTTATATCTTCTGACAAGAAACGGGTAACAGGAATAGTATGGGAAAAGGAGTAAAGTAAATGATGTTGAAAATTGGCATTTTAGAAGAGATATACTTCAAGTTTAATTGAATTCATCATCAACATACATTGTATATGAATATCGAACATGTTTCCATATCTAGGCGAATCGGAAACAGAAACAAACATTTATCCTAAATATTAAAGTGAAACATTGTTGAAAAAGGCGTAAAAACGGCCACTGAACAATAGTAAAAACTGATATTCTAACTAAATTGACTGATAAACATAAACATAAAGGTCATTAATAACGTGGACAAATATTTTCATTTTTTCACTTTCATTAACAAATGGCGCCGAACATTTTAAATCCATTAATTTTCAATTTACGATAGTGATTCACAATTAACGTCATATTAAACCATTTCCCACTTGCAGAATCATCATCAGCAGAGGACATTTGAAATTATTGTGCCAAAAAGGATAATACTCACATTGAGCATTATTTATTTTTGAACCATGTGTTCAACTGTATTCAATAAGTATACTTTCATTTATACATTGTAGATATTTCCCGTATGTTGTCTAGATGATCTCAACGCTTGTTGTTGAAGATGTGTCGAATGTGGGAAAGGATTATATCTTATGATCAATATTTATTATTATTTATGATGTTGTATTTCACATCAAATGCACTCCCTAAAAAATTATCGGTGACAGCAATCGCACTTTTCAACAAAAATTCATAAACCGATACCGTTTATTTAAATAATGAACAATTTAACGAAACTGTTATTAAAACCCCACGACCTTTCCCACCATTGTAAAATGGCGTGTTTTTTAAGGTTTTCGTTTCAGCGCCAAAGGCAATAGTGAGGTTTTTGCAAACAATACTGATTCAGGTGAGTCAGCTCGTAACGAGCTGTCTCACCTGAAATCAGCATTGTTTGCCTTTTAGTTATCAAAATTGTCCAAACTGTTATTACACGAGAAATGGAGACGCCCGATTTTGAAAATGGAAAAGTCTACTTTAAACAATTCGGCGCTGAAAGAGTTAAAGCATTAATTTTCTGATAATATTATTACAAAATGCATGTACATGTATATTATCAAACGAGATATATATTCAAACGTTGGTATCATATTTGTATTTAGCTGCTTTCGCATAGTACAATGGTTAGTGTGTGTGTACGGAGCTTAACGACGATTACAACAATTCTTCAGTTATATCACGACGTTTCCTGGCTACGTTACCAGTAATACTGGTCCATTTATAATGACACCAGCGTGATCAGTCGTAATACAAACCCTAACACTTTGAGTGCAAAGGAGGCAGCGATTACTGCAGCACATGACTTTGAAAATATTTAGATAAAATATGAAATATCTCTATCAATAATAGTTTTAACTATTGAAAAGGGTATAACATTGTGCAACATGTAGAAATTGATCATTATGAGATGTCTTCTGCACATGCGTCAAAAATACGTCTGTAAGACCTATGACTAAAAGTGGAGCACATTGTGGCAAAAGGAGAAATTGTTCGTTTTGAGCAATTTCTTCTTTTGTCACTATGTTTTCAAAAAGCCGTGGGTTAAACAAACAAAAGTCGGAAAAAATCTACTGATGCCGCGTACACAAAACACACACACAAATAGAGCTAATGCAAAACTTTGAGATTGTTGGTAACAGATATGAATTACTGCGTAATTGCCATTCCTTTCGAATAACAAATGACGCATTATTAAAAGTGTGTGTCATCGTGGATTTACAGCAATTTTAAACAGTCTTTCAGTTATATCACGGCAATAAATACAATACTGTATACTGTATCTTATTGCATAAAACAACACACAATATGTTTATAGCAAAGATAAAAACATGTATTCAACAAAAAAAATGTCCTAACGAACCTAGCTATCGACCATGTACAAGCTGAATCAATCAATCAACCAATCAAATTACAGCTATAAACTATCACTCGCTTGAGTGCTCGATGAGTGAGGACACCTCTGCACTCGTCTAAGGACACACCACTCAGTTACTATGACAGACGCGAGTGGTGATCGAACCCAAGATGCGCGATCTCAAATTTTCCGACTATAAACACTCGACCAATAGTGATTCCAATGATCAGTAATACCTTTAGGAATTATCAAAACATACATGTACACATAGACGCTCGAGTAGAAATCTATTTGATCTGTACATATCCACATGTCAGTCTTGATCTGAACATACTATCTTGTCACATATCATAAGGATCGCTAGGAAAGATGTGCGTATTTCGGCTTTTATGATGCCTCTAATATATGGCAATAGGTATACAAATGTCATTGCCAATCAGTACAAACTACTAACTGCGGTATTATAAATAGCATAGCATCAACAGAAACTATTTGGATATTTGTTTGAGCTCGTTCCCTGGAAAATGAAGGGAACAGGTTGGCACTTCTGAACAGTGCAGGTTCAGATCACCAAGTCCGTTTGATCGGTCTTCTCCGAGCATTCACACGTTGGCAGAACCTTTTAACAGGCTTATATATATATATATATATGTAAGTAATTAGGTCCTCTCCCACATGTTTATGTAAGTCATAAGGTCCTTTCCTACAGGTAATGTTGATTTATATTATGAAAAATGTTTGTTCCATCCCACTTGTTATTATCTGATGTGTAATAGGAATCCGCTGTGGCCGAGTGGTTAGCATGGATGTTTGTGAATTTGCTGCCACAGGTTTGATACCCACTCGCGGCGCTCAAAGTGGAATGCACCTGGACATGGCATTAACTATGCATTGTTAACCAATGGATAATGATTAAGTGTTCTGTCGACGTGATTTAACCGAACTAATGTTGTAATCGCCGTTATAGCCCAACAATTCAAATAAATCCTAAGATTGATGTTCAACAATACTTGATATTCGTTATGCATGTACACTGTTTCAATAAAAGTTAACGGATTATTGTGGCAAACTTTTATATTGTCATGTATTAGGATTATTGCGGCAAAGATCGGTTCGCGTCAAGATAAGATTCTATGCCATCTGGCCGACATCATCCACGTGTCAGACACTTGAATATGTCTTGTATAATACAATTTTATACGGTAATATTGAGAGTAATATTTGAAATGAGAAGTAGAGTCTCAATGCAAAGACTAATCCCATGTTTCACATCTCGTAACATGTTCTGATGCTCAGCATTCGAAGGCGCGCTAGCTAAACATCGTAATTTGAAATAGGTAGATTCGGCTAACAATCTCCGAGCTACATTTCCATCAGGGAAATCTGAATGCATTTCTCATTTCTGTTTTGTGACGCGGTTTTATATTTTGACTGGACGCAATATCTAAAAGCCAAATTTCCAAAAAATGAATCTGTTAATTTTGCATTTCTTATGCGTATTCACTGTTTCTTAAATAGTTCCAAATACTTACAAATGAAGGTTCAAAGAAAGACAACAGATAATAAATCATCAAATAAAATATCTATAAACACAAACCTGCATCCGAGTGGAATGTTCACAATCCAAAACCTGCACGTGTGTCTCAGCAGACGACAGTTCTGATTTCCAGAAAAATCACCGTAACGAATTCTCACGAGATTAACGTATGATATGTCAAGTATAAACCACTATGCTCCTTTTCATTAAAAGTTTATATATATCCTCAAATTTAAGAAATTGCATCCATTTTTCCAAAAAAAAATAATCGAATAAGATGTTTTAAAACTTAAGTTATAATAATACTAGAAATAGTATTTAATTAGACTAAACACTTTTTATAAGGTTATTTAAACATTTTAATATCCCCTTCACATGTTCAGTTTCATCTTCAAGTCAGACACACAATTTAAAGACAATTTATCGTCAGGTTTTAACACCTATTAACTTTCGTCCGAAATAGCGACTAAGACATTAATGAAATGACTAGTCCCCTATAAAGCGTATACCATCACTACTTGAGTATCTAATCAGGCGCATAGCTATAGTAATTTTACTAACTATACTGGTCACAAAAAGTAAGGCGTATTCAGACAATATGGTATTTCTGTCTCCTAGAGATATTATATATGAGGCGTTTCCACGAGATAACCAACATTAAAAGATAAAATAAGATATTGTTTATTTTGTAACATAAGGCCACCGGCCCAAAATACAAATTCATGTTAATTCAAAACCAACATTATGGACTCTGCGTAATGTATCGACCCAGATCAGCCTGCGCAGTCCGCGCAGGCTAATCCGGGCCGACACAATCCGTCTCGTAGGGATAGAGCAATAGAGTAAATATTCCTGAAACAGAAAATCTATAGGAGGTGAAAAGTTTCTGATCGGATTAGCCTATGGGTCCTGCTTAGGCTGATCCTGGTCTATACTTTACGCAGAGTCAATAATGTTGGTTTTCTCGTGGAACGGCTCATATATAGCCTATATCTCTATAACGTATAATTAGTTTTCTTGTATATGTTCAACATTATTTAAATTAATTAACTAGAATCTGTTTAACGTATACTTTATTGAACGAATAGTCTTGAATATCCAATCTTTCTCTTTGTGTTGATCATAGAACATGTTTTTTAATTAACCATGTTTAAAACGTATTCTGGAAACATGTCAGTATCCCTTATTGATTCAGTAGAACGTACTTCTTCCATATAATTTAGCATTCTGTTATTAAAAAGTATCAAACAATGTGTAGAAGGCAGTCCCGCAGAAGTATAGCGTTGTGATCGTGATCGAAAGGTTCTGTGTTCGTTCCAATGAGAGTGTGGCAAACACTTGGGATCTACCAACATTGAAACCTGTATACTTTGCGTGATCGACATATTAAAATAATTATTAATATTTGTATTCATTCATTGGCGTATACTTTTAGAAAACATTAAGTTTATGATGAAATCTTAGGATTTTGCAAAGATCATCGATAGACCATCGGCCATAAACGAAAAGTTAAAATGACATGGAACTATGGATTGGCTACTTTATTTTAACTCGAGTATGCGATAACTGAAATATTTTGTTTGATTCGACCCAATTCTTGTAACGGATATCTCTTCATGAATTAGTGAAGCAGTGGTTCTCAGTTCACATTATATCAATAATAACTGCTGATACGCTGTGTTATTGACTAGCATTTATCACTGACTCAATTTTAATAAAAATCATTATAGAATAAAAGACTTACGAAGTTGAATTAGGTAGAAGTTAAGCGTTCATTCCAACATGTCAATAATTCAGGGTAATTTCTGGTTCCCTTTTAACTTCGAGTTATCGCGAGATCAACGATAGATAAATCTGAAATATTGCAAAACAATGCCGTCCTTTTGGTAGATTGCAAGCTTCCTTTATTTTCTGATGGAGTATAGCGATCGGCTTTGATGTAACCCTTGGCCCCGGAAGCATGTTTTATAATTACGGTTGAACGTCTTATGGTCATGTAGTTTATACTAGTTTAGCATCTATAGGCTTAAAAGGGTAGAGACAAGGGTTTTCTTGAATAATTGTTGTAATAATCAATTTCTGAGTTATTCTTTTATAAAATAGCAGAACAATTTTATTTCTTGAGATAGAATTAAACATAAGGATTAAAACTAATAAAAAAAGAACCCAAAAGCCGAGTCGTTAATGCATCGATTCATTAACATGTCCCCGTTATAGCTATTTTATAAAATCAAACTACGGAAAAAATAGAGACATTTTCCTTCTTAATAATAAAACATTCTTGACGACAGTTCCTAGCGCTGGATGTCCGGAGAACTCCTAAATATCGATCCTACCAATTAAGGCATGTGCATCTGATACCGTATGTACGAGAGACAAATGCCCCTCCCCACTATCTATCAGTGTCTATGTTACAGTCGACTGAACTCAGTTCCTCTAGTTAAGACCGCCGCGGTGGTGCAGTGGTGGAGCGTACATCTCGGATGCGAGAGGTTGCGGGCTCGATTATTTTTATTAACTCTTTCGCTGCGAATTTCACCAAGTCGAATATTCCATGTTGTAAATTGGACAACCCCATGCTTCGTCCAACAGGAACTTTGGTAAAATGTTATGTCTAAGTGCCAAACAATGTAGATTTCAGGAGAGACAGCTCATATCGAATCTGCATTGTTTGCAAAACCCTTTAATTACCTTTGGCAGCGAAAGGGTTAAATTTATAACGAAAACAATGTGTTTCCGATTGATCTAGCGCGTTTTGTTCCTTTCTGCTTGGTTGCTTCAACCGAACCCGATGATGTGGGTACTCAAAAGAATCGTCTCACTGAGACGATTCTTTTGAGTACCCACAACTTAGGGTTAGAGGGTCAAATAATAATTTTAGAACATTCCAAAATTGCAAGTGACCTTGTTTATATGTTTTGGAACATGTCGGTACATGAGTCCGGTTAAAATTCGGTTGCGCATGAACGATACTCATGGAAAACTAGCAAGGACATTTGCAATCTGTGTAGATCCAGATCAACTGAGCATCTGCGAGTATACGCATTGATTTTCAGTTATTCGCTTTAATTAAACTCTGTTAAATAATTATTTTGAGTACCCACATCACAGGGTAAGACGGTAAAATAAGGATTTTGGAACGTAAAAAACAATTAGAGCCGATCCGTGTTAAAGGTACTAATAACTAGACCAGACAGAGATCAACAATGGCGAACGGTAATTATTGAATTTCTTCATTAGCCTTCAACCGAACCCTATGATGTGGGTACTCAAAATAATCGTCTCATTGAGACGATTCTTTTGAGTACCCACATCATAGGGTTGGCGGGTAAAATAAGGATTTTGGAACGTAAACATAATTAGAGCCGATCCGTGTTAAAGGCTTATGGTGTGAAGGCGCCTTTTGCCCGGAGACCACCGAGGCTGTGTGTTACTAATAACTAGACCAGACAGAGATAAACAATGGCGAACGGTAATTATTGAATTTCTTCATTATCTGTTAACATAGCATGAAAGTACATTACCTTTAAGTTATAGCAAAATGTAAAGAATTTCAGTCTTTTTAATCAATTATGTATGAACACGTGAACACGAACAAACTGACAATACTACACTACAGTTCTTTCTCTATCCGTGTTAAATGATTCACCCTGGTATATCTGTAAGCCCGCACCTTAAATGGTGTTTCACGTCATTTTCAACATTTGTACAGTTATATTAAGGCGTTTCCTGCGTACTTTTCAAGTTTTACTGGTTCAATTTAGACGAACTCTATAAAATTATAAACTTTGAATGTGGTATTACTGCTATTATTATTGGTATAGTCTCAGTTACATGTATCATTGTCTGTATGTTTAACTGTCCCATGTGCTTACTTACGGGTATCTACTAAACGTATTTGTTTGCTTTTCAAATTATTTCAATGATGTAAATTATATATGTATGTATGTGAATATCACTCATTTCTTGAATTAACATGAATTTGTATTTTGGGCCGGTGGCCTTATGTTACAAAATAAACAATATCTATTTATTCTGAAACCAGCGAGTAAATGGCAATGCTTACCCAACGATCCTGAGTGCAAAGGAGGACAAATACTTACTACCATTTCTAAAGTCTCTGGTGAGGTCCGGCCGGGGAATGTAGCGTAATCAGTGATAACACGTTGTTGTATATGTATTGAGTAGTTTGTGTTATAGGTAGATGTAGAAATAACGGGATATGTAGATCAAGATAAGGCGCTGGGTGAATATCCTTGCTGATCTTGGTCTTCATAGTTCTCAATTGTACTTTTAAAGTCGTGCGCAAAAGCGATGTTTAAAATGTTATTTAAAGTTGCGTACTGCAGGGTACGAGAAAATCCTGTCCATTCTCCTTCGCACCTGGCTATATGATTAACTTATATGGTGCTTTCGTCATTTTCAACATATGTACAGTTATATTAACCCTTTTCCTCATATAGACGCTTTCTGACGCCTCTGCAGCAGACGCCTTTTTGAAAACATAGTGACAAAAGAAGAAATTGCACAAAACGTGCAATTTCTCCTTTTGCCACAATGTTTTCCACTTTTCGTCATAGGTTATCCATTCAATTATGGAGATTTTCCATTATTTGACAAAATATGTTCAAAGTCGTCTGCTGCATAATTGTTGTATGAGGGAAAGGGTTAAGGGGTTCCCTGCGTACGTTTCAAGTTTAACTGGTTCCTTTGTCCTGAAACCAGCGAGTTAATGGCAATGCTTACCCAACGATCCTGAGCGGAAAGGAGGACAAATATTAACTACCATTTCTAAAGTCTCTGGTGAGGTCTGGCCGGGGATCGTACCGCTACTTGCAGCGTAATCAGTGATAACATGTAGTTTTATATGTATTGAGTAGTTTGTGTTACATGTATATGTAGAACTAGCGGGATATGTAGATCAAGATTATACTGTGTGAATGTCCTTGCTGACCTTGATCTTCATAGTCCTCAATTGCAGTTTAAAGTAGTTCGCAAAGCGATGTTTAAAATGTTGTTTAAAGTTGCGTACATCCGGGTACGAGTACATACTGTCCATTCTCCTTCGCACTTGGCTATATACCTTTCCCAAATAGACTTTAAGTTCATTGATGGAAGCCAAATGGTGCTAGTCAAAATCAATTATATCAATCATTGAACAGAATTAAAGTCCGAGCAGGGATTCGAACTCTGGACTCCTTAATCGATATTTATTCTCGAATAGAGATTTTGATGTAATCGATATAAAGAGTTATGATCCACGACAGGTGTTATGCGGTATTTATGTATGAATGCACTATGGAATCTCGGATAGTTTAGATTTAACGTTACGCTACCAGAACTCGGGACTTTTGGATCAGGGAAAGACATTCCATCTCTGAGCCATTGTCTTATTAATTGAATGACCCCGTAGAAAAGCACACAACCAATCTAGAAATCAGAAAAACTATCTATCCCTTTCCGAAAAACAGACACATTTTAACGTATCTGCAGTAGACGACTTTTGAATTAAATTTTTTTTTGTTGTGGCAGAACGAAAAGATCTCCCAATGCAATAATGTTTTAAACTTTATTCAACAAATATTCTCTGAATTTATAAATGTTTCTAAATATTAATACAAGCAGGGGCGTAGCTTTGCAATAATCAATGTGTAGGCCGTCTCGTGAGAAAATAAACATTGTGAAACTGCGTAAAGTATCGATCAGTATCAACCTAAGCATGCCACACAGGCCTACCCGGATAGACACTTTTCGCCTCCTGTGGATATTCTGTTTCAGGAATATATCCCCCTAAGACGGAATGTGTCGGCCGGATCAGTCTGCGCGGACAGCGAAGGCTGATCTGGTCGATACATTGCGCAGATGTCCATAACCGCAGCTGCATTTTGGGGCATTTTGAGAAAAAAATGTGTAGGCACGTGCCTACAATGCCTAAAGGGAGCAACGCCCCTGACCAGGACGTCATTAAAAAAAAAACGTATTCCGTAAGTTTGATATTTTTTGGGCAGGGGTTAAAACTCTGTATTTTTCGGATGAGGGTTCACTCGTTATGACACGGTCTCCTAGTCAATCAATGTAGCTCATCCCATAGGAAGTCTGATGCTAATCACATCATTTTGTGACAGTGTTGAGCTTTCACAAAAAAAACGTGGAAAAGTGATCAAAGTGATCGTAAAATTCACACGTAGTGAATCAGCGCTGTGGGTTGAGATGTGTCGATGCGATAAGCGACATAATTGTTTCTAAATTTGAAAGGATGATCGCTTAAGTCATTGATAAGTACTAATTATTTTTACTACATGAGTTAACGAAATAGTTTAACCTTTTCTGAATGTGAACACTGGAAATTCATTCATATTTATTTTTCAAGTTTAAGAATAATCAAAACAATTGTTATCGACTGTACGAGCAATACTATTCGGGACAAGACTGCATAATATGGTATAATAGCTAAGAACGTGTTTTCAACTATTAATACAAATTTAAGTTGTCGTTTATAGACAAAAACATGTGTAATGGAATGCTATAGATAATTATGAAAGGGATTTTCTTTTTTCAATGGAAACAGATTAAACAAAACTCTCCGGTGAAAATAGTATCGTTTTGTTTTTGGTTAAACACTTACACGCACTTGTCTAACATAATTGGCGCATTGTCTTTAATTAGTTGTTAGGTATGATAGAAAAGTATCGGTGTTACTATTCAGGGTTGTGTCTTCCCTAATGCAGATTATTTTTGAGGACATTTATATTCGAAAACATTGAGGTGAGATTGTTCCAAACGAGATATTTATCCCTATTAGCAAGATGTTTTGTGTTTTTTTGTAATTTGAGCCCCATACACACGGAGGCTTTGGGCGACCATTGAGTTATCCAAAATTGGCCCGATCTCTCGACGATCTTTCAATGCCCCGAACAATTTTTTTTACGTAAATGATTGGGAGATCCTAATGCGCTCGTTGTGCGATCAAAACTCAATTTATGGCCAACGTTCATGGTGATAAATAGTGATCGTGGAGCGACCTTGGCGCCCATTGAAATGAAATACCCTTGAGAGATCAATTGATACTAAGCCTCCTGCAGCGACGACACTGGGTGTTTGCTGAGCCCTTGGTTTAGGACCACGAGAGATCACTGGGAGAACGTAAGCGATCGCTGAGGGATCATTAAGAGTTCCTTAGGGGACCGAGACGATTGCTGAGCATCTCTTGCGCGACAGAGAACATCTGTTTATATATGAGAGGTTTGAGTTGCTCCTCCACGAGTCTCTGACCACCTGCTGAAGAGATGCTTGGTGTGCTCTTGCAAAGGGTTGGACCTAGGATCATCAAGGCTCAAACTGACCGGAGAGAAAGTCTCGAACAATAGTTAAAGTTAGCTGTGACCCTCATGTATCTTGCTACAAGTAAAATATATCCTACGCTCCAAAACTCGCATCGTACCTCACAGTCCACGCTCTTCTTGTTTGTGCAAGACGTGGGTCAAGCTTTCCGAGATGAATACAAGGATGAAGTCATGAAATGCCAAAATTCACATCAAGAGTGACATCCTATTGCATATGAATTGAGAGACCAGGTGAAATGTGCGCCACGCCGTTGGGAGATTGCGGCCCTAGGCGACCGATGGACCGAGTCGAAATGTTGAGGAGACCATAGCCACAGTGGAGACACTGGAATATCACTGAGAGACAATAGCGATTGCTGGGCGCTCATTTAAATATCTTTGAAAGATCTGGCAATTGTCTTCATCGTTCAATGTTTGTCAGCTCTGTGAACTGGGGTTTTAACTATGGTGTAGTGATACGATAATCCGCCTAGTGAGCAGGATTCTTTGGTTCAATCCCGGGCCGGGTCGTACCAAATAATGTTCAAGCTATGGCTTCCTTCTTTGTCGATTCGGATCGTATGAGTGACATAACGTCTGTTCTTACGGTGTAAGGATAAAAAGGTACATGCTCAGTAATTACCTGTAATATACGGACCAGGAAACAACATGACAAGCCGGTAGGCGACGTGGGATTCGCCTTGGTTGTGGGTCCTTAGCAACGAAACTCAAACGCGCACACCCGTATGGGCCCGTATGGCACCTGTTCACCAAGTTTCATCGGAATCGGCCCGTCGGTTTGGGCTGTGGAGCGTCGCTTTACAAACAAACAGACAGACAGACAGCCGGAAAAGCCTGACAATAAAGGATATCTAACGAAGCGAATCCCAATATGACTGAGATGTTGAACGCGGAATAACACATCAATTGCGCAAACAAACAAATATTATTATATTATTAATTCGGTAATATGTTTATTCAGTATATGTATAAGAAGAGATATACTAGTTCTGTTCTATTAGCCTTTCCATACGCTTGCGGACGCCCCTGCAGATGACGAGTTTTGAAAACATTGTGGCAAAGGGAAAATTGCTCATAGTGATATCTCAAGTTTGGTCAATAATTATAATTAAATGTATATATATGTCGTCTTCTACATATCATGGGCGTCATGCAAATCGGTTGTAACCATATTTTGTTACAATATGTAGTTACAGCATTTTTGCATGAAGCCTTCGCTATGTGTTGCAATTGGGGAAGGGTTAACATTTCAGACAGTGGCTACTTCACCTACCCTTGTATTTCCTGACATTGTCACAATAGTCCTACACACAATCATGTACGCTGGCAAACCGGCTTCCAACACAATAAATGTTGTTAATCATCGGTTCGAACTTACGACCGCTTAAGGGAAAACCCGCATCGCCACCGACTGAGCTATCTCGTCAGAAAAAGAATGCGAGCATGGACTAAGGGAGGTAACAAGATACTTCATCAAATAATATAATTGCTATTTCGAAGAAAATAATCTTAACTTCTTTGACTACTCGAAACAACGGAGGTACATATGTTGAAAACATTAATAGAAAATGTAACATTCTTCTTAAAGCAAGCAATTGTCTTTGTTGCATCGGTACTATAGTGGCAGAGCGTCCGCCTCGGGTGCGGGAGGTCGCGGGCTCGATTCCCGGTCGAGTCATACACAAGAATATACAAATGGTAGTTATGACTGCCCTTCTAGGCGCTCAGGGTTGCGGGGTAAGCATTAAGACTGGTGTCAGGATAAATGGACCAGTAGTACTGGTAACTTTCCTAGAAAACGCCGTGATATAACCGAGTAAATGTTGTAAGCGGCGTAAAGCACCAATCAACATACTGGTACTTTTCAAAGATAGGCATTTTTTTAATAACATAACTAATGAAACACCATTCAAACAATGTGCCTCCCCACGTACATAGTTAATAGTTACTGGTCTTTTCTCTTAACCCTTTTCCACATACAGACTCTTCCTGAAGCAGAAGATTTTTAAAAAATATTGTGGCTATAGAAAGAAAGAAATTGCTCATAAATTGAACAATGCTTGAACTTTTCATTTATAGTGTTTCGATAATCTTCTAAAAGTGTCCATTGTTATGTCCAGTCATGATGTCGGGGTATTGTTGTTTTATTTCTGTATGATGTCGGGCTATTGTTGTTTTGTTTTTGTTAGCGTGTTTCCGAAGAAAACGCTCGCACAAATGGCGGCGGAACGAAGTACGTGACCGCATAGGTCATCTGCTTTCTATGCAAACACCGCGTTCATCAAAAGTTGTCTGTAACACGTTATGCTTTCAGATTGCTTTTGAATATTGTTACCAAATAGTTTCGTATAGGCATTATTTGACTTAATGAATTTGTATGTACTTTTGTAACTGAACATAGTTACGACTCTGTACTCTCAAATTTGCTAAAACACTGCATGAAATAGCAAATATAAATAAATACAAATGAACAATTATATCACGAAGAGAAACATACATAAGAAGTAATAAAGGGAGGTAATTCAATATAAATATTTAACACCGGGTTTCAGCGTACACCTCTGGTTTGTTTCATTGTGGTTTTACGCCGCTTTCTAGATTATTTTAGATATATCACGGCGGCAGTTCACTTATTCATGATCCCAACAAACCGGTACTAGGTTAGAGAATGTGCATTGCCAAAGCGCTGTGCCGGAACACCATGGTTCAGATCCCCGACGCTAACCACTCGACCACGGCGGATTCCTCGACCGCCTCGGGAGTGTAGAAATAGAGCGTCCGCCTCAGGTGTGGGATGTCACGGGCTCGATCCCTGGCCGGGTCATACCTAAGACATACACATGGTAGTAATGTCTGCCATCATTGGTGCTCAGATTTACGGGGTTTTGGAGCCTGAGTCAGGATAAATTGACGAGTAGTAACGTACCGTCGAAGTTTAGAATTGTTGAAAGCGGCAATAAGCACAATAAAACATTAATTTAAAAATATTCACGTCCTTATTGATTATCGAACCTCTATTCTTGATTTATTTGAATGTAAAGTTTTCATAGTGTCCCCTGTTTTTCGTTTAGATTTAAAATATCAGCTTGTATATGTATTCTTTAAAGCGTGCATATAATTAAACATTTCAAGCACATTTTCAGATAAGGCTATCATTGAAGATATGTCTTCATAAAACTTTTTTTTCTGAACATGAAACACTCTGAGCAGTGTCTTCCGAGTTGGGATCGGAACGTAGATCTAATGATGTATACTGAATATGTGGACCGTTATACGATGTTGAGGTTCAGGCTAGCTTGAGTCTTAACTGTACCAGTTGTGTGTATATCAAGGGACGTAGTTAAGAGGGATAAGTAACTAAATTGGATCCTAAAATATCACCAGTCCCAACATTTGTAGCAAGCAAAACTAAAAAAAGATGAACATATAACACAAGCAAGGATATTTCCTGAAAAATTAAACATTTATCTACATGAAACTATTTGAAAACATAACACTTTTTGATAATCTTTGATCATTTTGAAAACTATTAGTCTATTCATCTACGTCCCTGTTATATCTTAGACCAGGCAGGGACAATATATATGTTATACACGGTCCCTGGACCAGGTTTCTGTACTCGGAATGCGATTTTATATTATATAATATGTAACGTCGATATTTAGACTCCAAATAGCAAATCGCGGCTTTTGTAATCCACCACAATGGATTATGTAAATCTATTCGACGAGCAAAGCAACCAAGTATTCTTAAAAATAATAGTCGTGACGCTTAAACATTCAATTTAATTAAAAACAGATCTTCTTTATTGATTCCATTTTTTTTTTATTTATTTCAATAGTTTGGATAACTCTCGACAAAAAATTGCAACGTTACTATAAGAGTTACTTCCCTTGCGCCTTAACGACGTCGATATTTATCGTAGATTTGAACGAAAAGGCCGCAAATATTGCTCCGACTTTTAAAAAAGGATGCACAGATTAACATTTGATCAGATCGAAATTGAAATTCTTATTTTGAACAACTTAACATCTATTTGCTTCAATAATTAATAGTATTTTATTTATATTCTGTTTTTGAAAGCCTTAAAGTATGTAGCCTCCGTGGCCCAATGGATAAGGCATCGGCCTCCTAAGCCGGGGATTGCGGGTTCGAGTCCCGCCGGAGGTTGTCCCCTTTTTTTTTTAAATTTTTTAGATATACATTCTTCTAAAATCACATTTAATGTCATATTCTATTAAAATTATTGTTGTAGACTTGAGAAAAAAAATTAAGATCTTTTTTTTAAACTTATTTAAATTTAATTTAAGCATTTTGAAGCGTCATGTACATCTTCTACATTCTGAATAAACGCATTATTTGTGAGCAAAAGTTTAAGGTGATTGGTTGATCGTTTTGTGTTTTATGCAACTTTCAACAATGTGTCAATCATAACTCGGCGTTTCCATGGTAAGTTACTTCTGGTTCATCTATCCTGAGACCAGCCAGTCAGTCGAAGTGCTAACCCTGCAACAGAAAGTGAACTTTAAGGAATATGCACACACACACAGCTCATTCTTCAGATATTTTAAAACATACCATTAATAATAAATATATTTATCACATAAAGCCCTCTCTAGGAGTGTCGAAATCACATTACATAAATATCATGACACTACCAGGGGCGTAGCTTTGCAATACTCAATGTGTAGGCCGTCTCGTGAGAAAATCAACATTATGGACTCTGCGTAAAGTATCGACCCGGATCAGCCTAAGCATGCCACACAGGCCTACCCGGAAAGACACTTTTCGCCTCCTGTGGATTTTCTGTTTCAGGAATAACTACTCTATACATCTATCCCCCTAAGACGGAATGTGTCGGCCGGATCAGTCTGCGCGGATAGCGCAGGCTGATCTGGTCGATACATTACGCAGATGTGTATCGCCGCAGCTGTATTTTGGTGCATCTTGAGAAAAAATGTGTAGGCACGTGCCTACAGTGCCTAAAGGGATATTCGCCCCTGGGAGTGTCGAAATCACATTACATAAATATCATATGACACTACTAGTTTGGTTTCTTCCAGTCTTACGCTCAAGTCTTTGTTACAACGCGGACATCGAACTATGAAAATGACGTCACATCAGCGTTTTGACGTTATAACGTTATTCACTTTCGCGCCAAAACTTTCATGTACATTTTTTTTCGAAATACGCCTCATAAATCACTTGTTGTGGTAACTAGAATATGCAGGGGCGTAGCTCCCTTTAGGCACTGTAGGCACGTGCCTACACATATTTTCTAAAAATGCCCCTAAATGAAGCTGCGGCGATACACATCTGCGTAATGTATCAACCGGATCAGCCTGATAGATAGATAGAGTAGTGATTCCTGAAATAGAAAATCCACAGGAGGCGAAAAGTGTATATACGGGTACGCCTGTGTGGCATGCTTAGGCTGATCCGGGTCGATACTTTATGCAGAGTCCACAATGCTGATTCTGTCTCACGAGACGGCCTACACATTGATTATTGCCAAGCTACGCCCCTGATATGACATTCGTGTTTATTTATTATCACTTTTAGTAAACCATCATGAAATATCCTTTATATTCTACATCTTGTTAAACAACAACAATCTGTTATGTTAGATTAAATAATGTGCCTTTTTTATAATATATCTATAGGTGCTACCTATTTACGAAAAAACGCAAGATAATTATAAACAAAAATTAAAGAGAATACTTTGGCCATAATAAATGATTTATTAGTAATAGACTAGACGATAATAATGTTAATGTCATGATTCTTGCATTATCAAAACATATTTGGAATTCGTATTGCTGTCGACTATTATAACGAACAGAAAATAATAAAGTAAAGACTTTCAGAAAATCATGGAATTGATTTACAATGAACGAGGTTAAAATATGAGGGCCAAGCTGATCCTTAATCGAACACCTGCATTATGGTAAAGAAGCAAATAGATCAGCCCTTTTCTGATGCCACCTGGCGACTATTCTATATATTATTCCTTATACTTCTTTCTGTTGGTTTTCAGGTGACTGGTGGTGCATGCATAACATAACTTTGCTACTGAAACGGCATTATGCATATATGTATGTAGTAAAATTGAAAGTAATTAATAAATATCGCCTTAGATCTATATCTCTTACCACATTGTGTACGATTTCTTGGCGTACATGTATATTTGTCAGTGATGTGACGTCGTATTTGTGACACATAATATAGCTTGTATTACCTCTACATATGTATCTGCATTTTGTAATAAAATACAAATAATGAAATAATTTAATGGTCATTTTAATCCAAAACAATAATCTTAACATTGAACGTCAAGGCAGGGCAGCCATAGTTACCACGTCTTTGGTATGACCCGGTCCGGGAATCGATCCCGCGACCTCCCGCAACCGAGTCGGACTCTCTACTACTACACCATCGAGGCGGTCCACATATCAACCGAGTCGGACTCTCTACTACTACACCATCGAGGCGGTCCACATATCAACCGAGTCGGACTCTCTACTACTACACCATCGAAGCGGTCCACATATCAACCGAGTCGGACTCTCTACTGCTACTACACCATCGAGGCGGTCCACATATCAACCGAGTCGGACTCTCTACTACTACACCATCGAAGCGGTCCACATATCAACCGAGTCGGACTCTCTACTACTACACCATCGAAGCGGTCCACATATCAACCGAGTCGGACTCTCTACTACTACACCATCGAAGCGGTCCACATATCAACCGAGTCGGACTCTCTACTACTACTACACCATCGAAGCGGTCCACATATCAACCGAGTCGGACTCTCTACTACTACACCATCGAGGCGGTCCACATATCAACCGAGTCGGACTCTCTACTACTACACCATCGAGGCGGTCCACATATCAACCGAGTCGGACTCTCTACTACTACACCATCGAGGCGGTCCACATATCAACCGAGTCGGACTCTCTACTACTACACCATCGAGGCGGTCCACATATCAACCGAGTCGGACTCTCTACTACTACTACACCATCGAAGCGGTCCAAATATCAACTAAAATGACATAAGTTTAGTTTATAGTATTACTTATACTCAGTCGGTAGCGACGCGGGCTGTCAATCCAGGGGTTGTAAGTTCGAATCCCGGCTCGGCCAACTTTCTTTCCGACGATTGACAAAAGTAAATGCGACATGCGGCATTCGTCTTCCACCAATGGGCTAAGTCTATGTGGAAAAGCAGCCAGTTGCTTGGGAAGATTGTTTTGTGGAGTGCTGGTGTGAGAAAACCAGGAAATGCATGAGTAGGTGAACTGGCCGCCGTGATATAACTGAGAAATTGTTAAAAACGGCGTTAAACCCCAATCAATCAATCAACTTATACACAAACATGCGCATGCATATTGTTATACAAATAATAAAATAACTTCAATGGGATTTCTTTTTAAAACGAGTTTAGAAGGAAAAAACAGCTTTGATTCCTAATTATGTAATTCTTAATGGTATGTTGGTTTATTTCTTGTCCGGTTAAAACTTCTCTACCTGCATAGTTTGTTCACATAACACGTACATAGCAGGTTCTAAAAGGTAGTTTATCGGATAAAGAGCTAATTGTATGTTTCATTTACAATTGATTCCCCTTATCGCATTTCACAACATCAAATTCTTTCAGAAATAAAAATGCAACTTGCAAGGGAACATTTTCCTCAGATGTTCAGAGACGAAATACTTTCAATCGCAAAATGCAATGCGTTTTTTATGTCTTAACTTACACGAGCCATTTGAAAGCCGTAATGTTTAAGAATCCATTATGCCGGACCACCTTGCAGCTTTGTTTGGTAAAGATTAGCTGGTGGGGATGCTCAACTTAGCGGAAAGATTTTCTCATTTAGCTTATTCACTCTGAAATGCATACCGTCATTGCACTTATCAATTCCCGCTTAAAGGTGCTGAACTCCAGGTGGAGATAAAATAAATTGAAATGTTGAAACTTATGCAAATATTGCTTATAGTGACAACACAGTAAGTAATAATCTATTTTGGCAATATATGTTGAAAAAAACAGTCAATTGGAAGGCATGAAAGTGTACAAAAATTGGCTTAATGGGTATGTATACCCAGTAAAAATGAAGCACAAACGATCAATATTTAGATGTTTATCGTACTGAAATGTGCAATTATTTCTCAAGATTTATCCCAGAATCAATATTTCTAGACAACTGTTTACCAGTTTTAAAACGTTGACCAATCTCATTAAAGTCATCTCCTATTAATTAACGCTACGCATTTGGTCAGATCGTGTACTTAAGTCAGATTGAACGTTGACTATACTATCTATTATCTGGAGTTCAGCACATTTAACGCTTTCCCACTTGCAGCAACTCTGTAACAGACAACTTTTAAAACCATCTTGCCAACAATATTGAAAATCTCTTAAAATAAAAGTAAATTGATTGAAGAATGTTAAAAACATTGTGACAAAAGAAGAAATTTCACATCATGTTGTCACAATGTTTTCTAAAGTCGTCTAATGCAGAGACGTCATAAAACGTCTGTACGTGGGCAAGGGTTAAATTTAACCACTCATCAACGTAATCATTTTTTTTTTACGTCGAACTGAACATTTTTGTTTCAAAAAAACATACCACGCAGAATGAACAGTACAGATCATGATATATCAGTAAGCATGTTGAATCTTAGTCTATGAGTAGTTAATTGTTTATACACGTGTTAAATCAAACAATTTATAGTATACATTCATAATTTTATAATTATTATTTGATAATTTACACGCAGCCCCATCCGCCTGTAAGTCACCAAACACATATATGTTTCAGTATACATGTATCATGCACATGTACATACAATAAGGACAAAACAAAAAGCATGATTGGGCTTGCAACCATTCTTATTCTCGTATATCGGTTTAAACAATGTCCCTACCCAATCCTAAAGTGCTGGTGCTGGTGCTAAAAGAACTGTATTAGTGATACGATGTTTTTTGAGTACCAACAACATACTGTTTGATGGTCAAATAAGTAGTTAAGAACATTAACCATTTCACGTATTTCACCGAAACTACCGCAGGCGAATTTTGAAAACAGTGTAGCACAATGAGAAATTGCTCATTGTGAGCTATTACTCCGTTTGTCACAATGCTTTCATCTCTATGCCATTGTTTTAACTGCATTCATAGAGATGTTACAAATGTTTGCTTTTATGTTTTTATAGTCGTCTGCTATAGATTTGTTGTATGTGGAAAAGGGTCAAATATGCCGGATACGTAAGGCTTTTTGGATGAAGCATACATTGAATAATATCTTGTTTACGCCACATTTTGAACCGTGTCAAAACAATAAGGGCTCTTTACAAGTATGTCCCTACTCTGCACTCATTACCTATAATCTCAGCAGCGTCGTCACTGTTTCATTCGTGAACAAGGATAAACGATTCGAGATATATCGTTATGCTCGAAGCCGTATGGAACACATGGGTTTAGGGTTAATTCGTTTTCCGTTAACAAATCATTCTAGTATTTCAAAGCAACACATTTCCTTATTGACTTAACCATATTGATTGAATCGATTACAAATTTAGTTATTTTGTACATTTAGAATTATAATTCAAAATGTTTTTTACAAGCAGCTGTACCCGTCCCTGAAATACGTTAACGAAACGGTGTATTTAAAGGTAGGATTTTATGGACGACGCGGATTCCATTTCACACTTGCACTTTTTTCGCCTATACCTCTACACATCTGCACATAGACCGTCATTAAATCTACATTAACCCCACATTTCGCAATCTGGAGGGTAAAATGATATGCAATCCTCCTGTTTGATGTCATAGCTATCTTTTGTTTTCACCTTAATGATATCATCCTTAATCTTATCCTTCGCTGATATCGTTTCCATTGAGGGAATTTCGTTTGGATAAATTTCTCTGAATTTATTCCATCATATTTTATGGAATAATTGATTGATTGTTTGGTACTTTACGCCGCTTTAAAAAAAGAATCAGTCATACCAAGACGTTTCCTAGGTAAGTAACCAGTACTACTAGTTCATTTATTCCGACACCAGCGAGTCAGTCTATAGTCCCAAGAATAGAAGCCACTACTACCATTTTTAAAGACTGGTATGACCCGACCTCCTGCACCGAGGCGGATGCTCTACCACTACACCACCGAGCAGGTTGTTCAAACAGAGTAAGGAATCCGTCTTGACCTATTTGGTTACTGTGGCGTATTTGAGACATCCGGATTCGATCCAAGCTCGCTGCGGTAATAATGGCTTGTCTTTGGGCAAGGTACATTTCATAGCCTAGTGCTGGTTTTGTTTACCCAGGGGTCACGAAAAAGTGACCTGTCGCAGTGATATAACTTAAAGAATGGGGGAAAACGGCTTTCAACTCTAAAGAAACAATCTCAATTTGTCATATCCCAAGAGTCAAGATACCATTCCAGTGTAAATTCTGACTTTCTAACATTAGTTAATTTATTCATTTGATTTATATTTTACCACGCTTGCAACAGTATTTCAGTTATAAGAGCCGTCCCACGAGAAAACAAACATTGTGGACTCTGCGTAATGTATCGACACAGATCAGCCTGTTCAGTCCGCACAGGCTAATCAGGGCCGTCTCAAGAGGATAGAGAGAGGTATAGAGTAATGAGTAAATCCACAGGAGGCGAAAAGTGTCTGTCCGGGATAGCCTACGCGTCATGCTTAGTCTGATCCGTGTCGATACTTTACATAGTGTCCACATTGTTGGTTTTCTCGTGGGACGGCTCATATCACGGCGCTTCCTTAGTAAATAACACGCACTATCAGCAATCTGTTGTATCCCGAAACTGATGCATCAGTCGTAATGCCATCCCCACAGCCCTGTGCGCCAAGGAAGGAAGCTTTTGCTACCATTTAGACGTTTTTGTATTACCATACCGTGGAATCGAACACCGGTCTCCCGCTCCCAATACAGACCTCTAACCACTATACCACGGAGACGTTCTCTCGCATCAATACCTTACACTTAAACTCAAGTACCTGATTGCTTAATACTTAAACTCATGTACCTTTATGCCTCATATTTACTTTTACCTGACGTAGGATGATTTACTATTCGTTTTCTGTCATTGTGCATGTTAATTGTAATGCGGACATATACGAAATATCAATATAATCATTGATACCAGAGCAGGCCTCAATTCAACCAACAATGATTAGCGCTAAGTAATAATTAAATACTTAAGAGGGCATTTCATCATTTTTTTTGTATTCCTAATATTCATTTATTGACAAGTACAAGTTGAATTAATTTGAGTTGTAAAACATGCATGATGGAATGTGGTTCATCTAAACTTTAATGGTATGTATTACTTAGCGCTAAGTATGGTTGACGGAATTCGAGCCAGATGTAAGTGTTTATGAAACTAGGTTAAAATACAGTTGTTACATATGTTGACTTGAAATGAAATGATATTGTTTCAAATGAAATATATTTAAATATAATACTGCCAAAATGTGGTGTCCGGCGTGTAACAGTTATCTGGAATATAATGTTTCAGCCTATCAAAATGCTGAACAATGATTTAATGTAAGCAGAGAAAACCTTGGGCATATTCACATTGTCCTAAACTCGAACACTTGGGCAGGTGATAGCCGAATTAAACAATCAAATCGCATATTTCGCCGAACATTTCGAGTGTTATGATTACCTGAATCTAACATTCAAGGGGTTGTGAGTTCTACATAATTAAAATTAAAACTGTAACAAACAAACACCATTCAACTTCCACCAATGCGCTAACAGTCTATGTGGAAAAGTAGCTAGTTGCTTGGAAAGTATGTTGTGTGGGGTTCTTGTGTAAGAAAGCCAGGAAATACATGAGTAGGCCAACTGTCATCCATAATTTGAACAATTGTTAAAAACGGCGTTAAACTACAATCAATCAACAGCCCTGTTGAACCATGCAACTGAGATCTACACAAATAACTGTAAAGGCATGTTTGTTCTTTGTGAATATTTCAAAATAAAAAAAAACGCCCCGGGTTCGATCTCCTCTAATGGCGGCCATTATGGAGTACCCTTATTAGCATAGAACTGGTAAGAGAAAGTATACTTTCGTCGTGATATGACTGAATTGATGTTGAAACAGTTTTCAACTAAAGTAAACAACAACAACACACTTTTATTTGATAAGCGAGTTGGGATCTCAACTACTGGTCTACACTTCCAGCATTGTGTAGGGTATATAACTTATATGCCGACGGTGATGACTATTGTGAGTCTGTAACTGCACGCATATGCACTTTGAAACCAAATCGCAAGGCACGGCTCATATTCTATTGCTGGTTATAACTGTTCAGACGCTGCAATGGTTGTGCAAAATTAGAATGCTAACCGATAATGTCAAGAACGTGACAGACTCAGTGGTGGTGCAAATTAATATTATCTTGGTATTCTGTGATCGCAAATGTCAAGGAATTCTGAATGACTGTTTGGCATGGTCGATTTGAGACCGAGCGGCCCGGGTTCGAAACCTTCTCACGGGGGTCATGTTGAAGTGCCATTGGGCTCGTGGTAATTACACTTTAGCGGTTATATGACTGAACTTTTGTTGAAACTTGCGTACAACCAAATACATAAATGGGTCCTTTCTTTCCATGGCTAATGAAGTAGTGTGCCTTGCCATTTTGTATGTACATGTAATGTGAAATGTGCCAAGTGTATCATTGTCAATTACACTTTAAGCTAGCTTTCATATTATTCATTAATTACAGTACTGCGACTGAAATGATATACGTATTATAATTATATTTATGCTAAAGCAAAATCAACCTTTGCATAAGTATGTATAAGTTACAATTGAAGAGATAGTATGCCTGTATGAGCATGTCATCTGATAAAAATAACAGACATTGGACCTAGTAACCTAATTTGCTAATGGAGACCAATCATCTTGATCAGTGTATGTATACCACGTGACTTTGACGTCACAAATGCTACGGCGGACAGAAATATTTTACTTCGGTTTAGAAGTAAAAACAAAGGTAACTTTTTTATTTCTTCATCATGTTTAAGGAAACATGGCGCAGTCTACGCCGGTTACAATGTCATGTCTCTGGTTTTTATCAAAAACAATTATTGATGTCTGACCATGCAAATATGACGTCAAAAGTCACGTGGTATACACACACTGTTGATTAGCTTCAAAAAGATTATCGAGGTTTTAATTCAACGACCCAAGTGACCTTGACCTTTGATCCTGAGATCCAATAAACAATGTGGGTCATTTGCTAAGGGATTCCAATCATCGTGTGAAGTTTGAAGACTATGGGTCCATGGGCCTGAAGTATTGGGGAGAAATACATTTTACATTTACAACGCCCTGTGACCTTGATCTCAGTAACTCCCAAAACAACAAGGTTCACCTACTAAAGAAGTTAAATCATCCTATGAAGTTTGAATAGTCAGGGTAAAATGATTCTTGTTATATTGAGCAAAAACAGGTTTGACCTTGACGGCCCTTGCAACCTTGACCTTTACCAAATGAGCTGCAAAAGAATATGAGTCATATAAGACTCTTGGCCATAGTTTTTTGTTAGGTTTTCAGTGGAAACGGATTTGACCTTTAATGCCAAATTGTAACCTTAAATTTCGGCCAAGTGGCGTCTACAACAACAGAGAGCATCTTCTCTCCCTTTCCATATGAGAAGACTCTGGAATCTATTAAATTCTGGCAATTCAGGGGGAACCAATGTGTGACAGACGGGCGGACGGATGGACGGATGTGGACTGAATAAAGAACTGGTGTAAGGGGTAAACTAATTATGTCTCCATCAAGGAGGAGGGAGATAAATAATCACATTACATACGAACGGTGCTCCAGGAAAAGCAACCGTGATCTTATAATTTCACTTGTGAAACAACATCTGTATGCCGCTGCGTATTTATGACAATGATCAAAATGGATACATCTTTACAGACGTTGAAACATTGTATTACTACATTGTAACCGGCGAACAGTGTAGAACCAGATGTCTCAGTACAGATGCGCAAGTTGGTTTTCGCAGAGCACCGTTCTTAAGCTCTAATTAAATATCACACTTCATTGCATGAATATATGTTTTACGCCGCTTCAAACAGTAGTGCTGTCATATAACGGGGTTTCCTGCGTAACTTACGAGGGACACAATGACCTAACACATCGAGCACTTGCACATATACTAGCGGTTCGCTTTTATTATGATGTTATTTTCGCTTAGATATTCTAGTTCCATATATACATGTTTATGTAATTTTGAAACGATCTTCTAATTTCCTTTGAAAACAATCACCTAGGTGAATGATGAAATAATCAGAAGACTTACCTTTAAGAAAACCCTTTGCTTATTCATATTAGAAGTTCCTAAATATTGATTCTATTTATAACGAACAAGTCAGAAAACAGATATAAAACGTCCACGAAAATTACAATCCACTGATGTGTACAGCGTGGTCACTATGTGAGGCGGAGGACATTGATTTTACACGTCATATATTTCGTCAGATGTTACGAATATTATACATATAACTGTGCTATAAATAGGCATGGATGGCAGTGTGTATGCCTATCGACTTTTAGCCGTGTGAAAATTATCATGATTATCAACATACGATGTAAGCCGGACTTTAACATCACTATTGAGAGAGACCGCTTAGCAACCTTACTTAATGGAAGTGTTTAACCACCGTGATATAACTGGTATGTTTTTTTAAACGGTGTAGCACCAGATTATTTTTTATATCCATTAGCAAAATAAAAGTGAGTACAATAATCTTTGAAATGTATAAATATATATATATAACATGTTCAAGCTTCTTTATCTTTAAAATGAATGACCGGGATAATAGTTTGTTTAAGTGACGTTTTTACGCCGATATCAACAGTGTTTAAGTTATATCACAGGTCCGTAAATAAATAAGAAGTGCTTCTGGTAAGTTTATCCATACTACATGGTTGTAGTTATGATGATTTCCTGTCAAACCTGAACGATAAGGATGGATCCACTACAACCATTGTTTAAGTCATTATCATGACCCGGCCCGAGATGTTAGCCAAGTCTCTCTCTCCCGACGCTGAGGCTCCAATTAACTACGCCATCGAGGCGGTCCCAGAATAAATTGAATGACATGTGATTCTTTATTACATTAAAGTGAAATAATAGAGTCCTTCGAGCCATTGTTTGACAACAAGCATAGACATTAAGATATATACATGTACATTGTATTTTTCTAAAAATGAATACTTTTATATACTAACTTGACTTAAACGGACAACCAGCTACGTTTGGTCACCTCTTAAGTAATTGGTCGGTATTCTTTAAAGGGAATGCCAAGCGATTTATAAAAAGAAACCAAGACTATAACATAAAGTCAAGACGTAACATTGCAGTATCAATTTGATCTTATTCATAAGTATGACTTTTGATTGTTTATGTCATAGTGTTGAGCTTGTGCGTAAAGCTGGCCTATACTTAGTATAACAAGACAACATAGTATTATAGTTCTCAATTTATAAAACAAAAAGTGATATATTTTCCTCGTTGAATTGTAATGCTTTTTAATATGATCACCTTTGCAATAGGTACAAGTTCTGTCAAGTGTAATACGTTTTTTGACCAACCTTCGTGCTTTATTCCTTCTAACACGGGTCGTTAATAAAATTACAGACACTTGTAACCACTTCATGAAACAACAGATAGATAGTGTTGTATAACGTCATAGGATAGTATCAGATAAGCTAAATGTAACCTCTTATATAGAAACAGCCATGCTACGAATATACTTAAACACAAAATCAGGCGTGAATTTTATCACATTCCTAGAATTTCAGAAACATTTGATTTTATTGGATTTGGTCGATGAAAATGTTCTAGAAAGGGTAATTAAAACTCGAGAACTACCATACATAAATGGTCCCCGGTTGTACTCACGTTAGGTCTTAAATTATCAGGCTTGAACGATTCAGTGATCGGTTTTTGAACTAATTTTACCGGGACATGTATTCAGATACGTGTTGCTAATTCTGGGGAGGTCACTTTTTAAGCACACATGATCTTCTGTATACACAGGCTTGTCCGGATAAATAATTGTCTATGCCTCGACCGTTTTGTTTTGTTTTAATGATGCCAGACAAAGGTTGACTTGTGGATTAAATGAAAGAAGCCACATGAAAACAAATCATTGCGAACGAATGGAATTATGGTCAAGTTAGAACAATTTGAATACTTGAATATCCATACTGTGCTTATGCGCATCCACCACAAGCGATTGAATATCTGTCGGATCCAATTATTTAGAAACAAGACAACTTTGATACGACCTCGAAGGACGGAGTTTTCCCTGGTCCCAAATCGCCGTAGGTAGATTGCACTTTGTCATGGCAACTCTGTCTGGATATTCGTTCTTTATAAGATCCAGACTTGTTACACGAGCTATTTCAACAACGGCATGTGTTTTTTATTCACTCCAAATATATATTCTCGATATTCTCGAAAGCTATGTAGACAAAAATGTGTATTTTATGTCTACTGACAACGTATAGCATTCCTTGTTTTCTTCATACATAATGCTTTTCATTGTCCTAATGATGAAGCCAAAGAAACTAAGTAGACCACGCTAGTTCAAATCACTTAATATTAATTACTAAGCTTCTTGTAGACCACGGGCATGTGTTTGTCATAACAATATCACACGTATTTTACGAGGAATTAATATATCAAGTTATCGTTCTTTATAATAGTGTTAAGTGACCATTCATAAATTTGCCAATTAATTGTTGTTACCCGATAATCAACACAAGTTAAACATTGTAAATCCTACAGATGGTTGTTTTTATTGTTCACCAAACGCTTTAATATAAATGTGTGTCCATTTTGTAACACTTTTCCAGCGATTTAATGTGAATGTGTTTCCATATTGTAACACTTTTCTATCGCAATAAACTAAATGTATGACAATTTTCTAACCCTTTTCCAGCTTATTAATGTAAATTTATGGTCATATTGTAACACTTATCTTGAATTTAAATGCTTATTATTGTCCATTGTGTATCAATTATCACAGCGGTTTATAACTGTCATGTTTGTATTATTTTTATATAAGGGCCTGTCATTAGATATACCATGTACTAATTATCGGTCATGACAATATGTGTTTGTGTGATTAGTTAACAGTTTATTAACTATTACATGTTGGGACTATTTTCTGAGAGCGAAAAACCGATTTTCTTTTTGTGTTTCGTAATGTGATTAAAAGAATCTGACATTCGTTGTCATTTCATAAAGTTTTATTAAACTTGTCCAAGAAAGTTGTTATTAAGCTCGCCAGAGGCTTATTTAATAACAAATTCCTTGAACTCGTTTAATAAAGCTTTATATGAAATGTAAATACGTAATTATTGTGTTTTTATTACGGTTTAAGTGAATACTACTGGTCTTCTGATTACTTAATTAAATAAATTCATATAATCAGAGTTCTAGATAAGGGGCATTTTTCATGTTCTTACATCTTTATTTGACATTCAAACCCTATGTTGTGGGTACTCAACAGAATCATCTCTGTGAGACTATTCTTCTGAGTACTAACAACATATTATTTGGTTGAGTAATAAGAGACATTATGTAGGGAAAAGACCTGTTTCTCTTTCATCTAGTCCTCTCATTATAATACCAAACACATACGTCGTACTCTCGTCACTAATAGGGCGAGATGTTAAAATACAAAGTAAGTTTTAAGTTCATCTTAATTATCTTCCATAGGGCCTAACCAACCAATTCGGATTTTATGAGTATAGAAACAAACAAATTTTAGAAAACAAATCTAATTTAAAAAAAATATAGTTAAACACATGACGACCATCAGGGAATTGAATTTAATTCTGCAGAAAATCCGAACTGATGTGAGGATATATATATTGTTCCAGCAACAACAGTTTGTTATGCGCCAAAGCTTGCACCACATATGGCCACCAAGTTCTTAAATAGCTCACTTTTTAGAATGATATTTAATCAACACAGTAACATATCACTCGTCTTTGTTTAGCGTCAATTTATAATTGACAAACACACTTCTTGGAGGAGTGTCAGTGCATATATTCCTACAAATAAGCATGTCAATTCCAAACGCTTAAAACACATTAAAGTTGTTATAATGGGGCATACAGTTTCCAAAGAGTATCAACGTCAGAAGTCAACGTCGGGCCATTGTAGATCAATATATGCTTGGCTATAAATTATTTTTTTCATAGACAGAAGAACCTTTTGATGTCCTACAACGCCATGTTACAAATGAAGACTCAGAGGAAATTGGCGTACATTTGTTTCAATGTTATTGCAACCACCGAGTTAGGAATCCCACAGGGCAGAGTTTGTATACACAGCACTCAGACTCTGCCATAATAATAAAACATTATACTTGAAGCAACACTTCGTCTTGTGTTCAAGGGCCATACCTCTTGACGAAATCTGTTTTATTCGAGTTGTTAGTCTTTTATTTCAAGTCACCATTATGAATTACATATGTATTCTCGCCATTATCATATATAAAAAACAAAAGTACTGTTTTCTAATATGGTGTTTACCTTCTTTTTTGTAATAAAAGTGTTCGATAATTGAAAATTGTATTCATAAATAAGAATTCATTAGGTTAAACAATCTCGAACCACAGTTCTAAACGAGGAAACTGACTATTGCTTTGAATGAAGGAGCCGAAGCCGCGATGCAATTCACATTTATTCGAAATCTATTACGGGGGCTTGGCGCTTATTGATGTTTATTGACAACAGTTCTTAGGAATCATATAAAACAACGACTTCTGGGCATAGTGATTTATATTTTGCAATTTATTTTTAGAACTCTCTCGACAGCGTTTTGTTACATTTTTAGCTACTCTTGTGATATGATTCCGTGCACGGGTAAAAGTACAAGTTGGCTTTCGTGAACAGTATATATCCCCGGTAGCTCAGTAGGTAGCGATGCGGGCTGTCAATCCAAGGGTTGTGAGTTCGAACCCCAGCTCGGCCAACATTCTTTCTGTCGTTTGTCAAAAGTCACTGTGACACTCGCCATTCGTCTTTCACCAATGGGCTAACAGTCTATGTGGAAAAGCAATGAGTTACTTGTAAAGTATGTTGTGTGGAGTTCTGGTGTGAGCAAACCAGGAATTATACGAGAAGGTGAACTGGTCACCGTGATATGACTGAACATTGTTGAAAACGGCGTTAAACCTCAATCAATCAATGTCCACGTATTACTAACACTCGTTAGACTATTCAGACACCTATTCTGTCTGTAGATTCTGATAGGAATGAGTAGGAGAACAAGATTATCTATCTGAACCTACACTGTTAAGTAATGCCAACCTGTACCTTTTGGTCATGCACCGGCCCATATGATGTATACATATGAACCGTTCCACAAGAAAACCAACATTATGGCCACTACGTAATGTATCGAACCAGATCAGCCTGCACAGTACGCACAGGCTACTCCGGGCCGACATATTCCGTCTCAGTGGGATTGAGGGTTAGAGTAATGTTTCCCGAATCAGAAACTGCACAAGAGGCGAAAAGTGTTTGTGCGGGTTAGCATGTGCGGCATGATAAGGCCGATCTGAGTCGATACTTTACGCCGAGTCCACAATGTTGGTTTTCTCGTGGGACGGCTCATATTTGAACCGCGTCATGCGATTTAGGTTATTAATGCATCTGCATACAGTGAACAATCGGGCGAGCCTGTTCATCCACATAGTCTGGCGATTTAGGTTATTAATGCATCTGCATACAGTGAACAATCGGGCGAGCCTGTTCATCCACATAGTCTGGCGATTTAGGTTATTAATGCATCTGCATACAGTGAACAATCGGGCGAGCCTGTTCATCCACATAGTCTGGCGATTTAGGTTCTTAATGCATCTGCATACAGTGAACAATCGGGCGAGCCTGTTCATACACAGAGTTTAGCGATTTAGGTTCTTAATGTATCTGCATACAGTCAACAATCGGGCGAGCCTGTTCATCCACAGAGTTTGGCGATTTAGGTTTTTAATGCATCTGCATACAGTGAACAATCGGGCGATCTTGTTCATCCACAGAGTCTGTCGATTTAGGTTCTTAATGCATCTGCGTACAGTCAACAATCGGCCGAGCCTGTTCATCCACAGAATTTTACGATTTAGGTTTTTAATGCATCTGCATACAGTCAACAATCGGGCGAGCCTGTTCATCCACAGAGTATCACCAACTAGCTTTTCACGATAAGTTAATTTGTTTTAACGTCATTCAACTATATACTCAATATACTTATTACTCATAAAGTTTGCAATGTAAGCTTTGTCCCATGCTTTAAGGTGCTGAACTCCAAATGGAGATCAACATTTTAAAATGTTGAAACTTCTGCAATATTGCTAATATAGACAACAAAGTAAGTAATAAATAGTCCTAAACCATTTTGGCAGTAAATGTTGAAAAGTCATGAAAATATACCAAATTTGGCTTACTTGGTATATCTTCCCAGTAAAAATGAAGCATAAACGATCAATATTTAGATGTTTATTGTACAGGAAAGAGGAATTTATACTTTAATGTTATCCTAGAATAACGATTCTAATATTTCAAGGCAATTTTTGAACAGTTTTAAAACTTTGACCATACTTTCTATATTCTGGAGTTCAGCACCTTTATTAACATTTCATTGATATCTTCTGACGTTTCAAAAATCTAACAATTGAAACAGTTTTTATATTTTGGATATGTAAGTCACTTTCACCGAATGCTTCAATATCTAAAACAAATTTGTGTTAAAGAATTATTTATTAGTCGAATATTCGAATACTTTAGATACATCGAAACCGTCATTTGTTAAACAGTTATGTTACCTCCGAAGCTATGTCATTTTAACAATAACAAAAACATAACATTCGTCAAAAAAGATGTTCGTTTAAAAGCATATTTTCTTGTCAAAAAGGAAAATGTGTTGACAAACTGATCTATTTAATGTTTACAATTAAATATTTAAATTTTTACTTATACGTATTCAGTTTCGTAGTTTCAAAGACTGCGAAAGGTTCATCATCTTTCTGTCCTAAATGGGCTAGTTTTAACACTTTTACTTTTTGTTAAACTTGTCTTTGTTCGGCATTTATTTATAACGAAACACTGTCACAGACGAGACGTGCCACGAAGGCTCCTTCGATAACGAAGATGAGACCGTATGTTCAAATCCCGGATTGGCCAACGAATATTCCTTAGTTGGCAACACACATTATGATTTACAGCATACGTCTCCCATCAATGTGCTAACACGGCCTGTGTAGGAAGAGAGCCGGATGTATTAAATGACTATATTGAGAACTGGATCAAAATCTATACACGTTTACTGTATACTCATAATGCGTGCTCAAGTATCTGAGTGTTCAAAATCAAATTCGTTCTCGACATAGACAAATCAGAAGTCTTATTTGGAGCATGGAGTTCATTTCTGAGCATGGAGAACCTTTCAGAGTTTTATAGTTTCGGACCCTGTTTCGAGAAAGTTAGATAACGCATGGTAACGTTGATCAACTGACCGCCGCAACTAAACCATCATGAACATGGTGCTTGAGTCCAAATAACCAAGTATCTACCAACGACATTTGTAAGTTAACAGTTTTGAGAAGCGACTGACTAATTCTTGTGTACCCTTTCAAATCGACGCGGAGGTGGAGCGATGGTATTCTTGAAGTTGTATTTCGTTTGTAATCAGCAACACTGTGACTGTCTCGTAGAGTTCCGGTGACTGTTTACCCTTTGCCACAGGTAGACGCTTTCCAACGCCTATAAAGCAGTCGACGTTTGAAAACATTGCGGCAAAAGTACAAGCTGCTCATAATAAGCAATTCATCCCTTTGCCTAAGTGTTTTCAACCTTTTTTCAGCAAGTACACTTTCATTTATATATTTTTTTACTGTTTAGTATTATGTGGGAAAGGGTTTAAAACATTCCCAGATAGCTAGCGTGTTGATTGATACAGGCTACTTGTTTAGTCTATGCGATTCCTATAAGTTTAATTCCTAATCACAGTCTTAACCTGTTAAAATCAGCCCTATAGTCTAAGTTTGGCCACTTTATCGTAGATGTCATCGATTTCGGGTTGATTTCGCGGTCCGATAACGCGATCTTCCAGCTCTCCGACAGATTAATGTGTTTTTAAACAGCACTATCTTATCCAAGCGAAACAAATTGCACTGCAGGACGTCTTCTAATTACTTCATCAAATACATTTATAAAATACCAAAATCTCATTTAGTCAGTAAGAGAATCTATTTCGTTCCGAAGTACAATTTCTTACTTTGTACCAACCGCTGCTATTATGTATTGGAAAAAATGTTCTGAAAAATCTTCGGATAAAAATGTGTTTCAAAATTAACCCTTTCAAACCTGATCTTTGTTTAATTGATTTGTTCAGCTTTACCTTGGTTACGGTCTATAGTACTTATAGGAATAGCTAGATAAAACGTATGGTTTAGTAGCAAACCGTATAGAATCGACTAGCTTGGCTCTACACCGGTGTTGCGGGCTCAACTATATCGGTTGCATCTGTCAATGACTGAACTCCTTACTGCCGAAATGACCAAGGTCGACTTTCCCGTTGAAAATGTGCCCACTCCATTTAACGCAGAACACGAAATGTGGTAAAATTTAACGTCTAAGTCGCAAACAGTGAAGGTGGCGGGAGACAGCTCGTTACGAGCCAACGGGTTAACGCGTTTCATACGTATATAGATGACAGAATACACTAATGCGCTTTCGAACAAACACTTTTGAGAACGTTATATATTAACATGTAATGTAAAATGCACACGGGGCAGAAACTGATCAATACGATATGTCTTGTGCTTGGAATTTCAAAACCTCGACCATTTTATATTCGTCGTAAATATGCAACATGACGGAAAGGGTTGAACGACTATTTATACGTTGTCTTGGTACCGTCTAGTCTACTTTACCATGTCTAAGAATTTATAATTCACGTGTAAACATTTTATCGATCATTGTGATAAACAAATACCACCTGTTAAATTGGTAATGATATGTTACTGTTACGTATTACTCATATGCATGGATTTTACCGCGTAAAATGAATTTATTTAGCAAGCATGGTGCAAACCATAACATTTTAAAATTAAGATATATAGATTCAAGCACTTTATTCAGTAAAGTAAGGTTTACAAAGTTCATAGTTACATACATACATATGATCAACTCATTATATATACACAAGACGTTTTATGCAAAAATGTAGGACACCAGTCAATAATACAGCATATACATTTACAATTATCAATATCCAAAGACTGACAATAACTATTACACTTAAAACATATATCTACTGTAATGGTCAATATGCCAAAATGATACCGACAAGATCGCTATAGGTGCTTGGGAAATATAGATCATGTCAAGTCATTCAACAAATATATATATACACATGGTTGAAATGTAACATAATATTTGAAAAAACATTGCATTGACAAGATACTAAGAGTAAATTTCTGGTTAATAGAAATGAATGGTTTATGTTATGTTATTCGACATTTAAAAGCTATACAATAAACTTGTAAACCATAATATAATTCCTGTTTCGATTCCAGCAAGATGGACCAAGGTGAAATATATTTTTTTTTAACAGGAATAACACTTAATCGACAATCTTTAAAGGCAGAGTATACTTAGTATTATTCTATACCTAATTTATACGTCCAATCGTAGACGCTCATTCGAATCATGTGACCGTACAATATATTTCCGTATCGGGACGCACGCGCGTACAAAATAACCCGTATTTTTTTCGTATTGTACGATTCACAGGTCCCATGTTAAACCTATGATAAAGACCGAAACACGTGAAAAGGTTCCGAATGAAAGTCTGAATCGACAGGCGCTCTAGATAAAGCGTTACGATAAAGCTCCTGTTGTCACCGGATCATTATTGTCGTTTGCAAACAAGGAGTAACACTGAAACTAAAATGTTATCCGATTCTGAAATAGATGACTTTGTAATTGAACAGAAACCAAAAAACACTGTGAAAAAAACTAAAAGTGATGTAGGAATATTCAAAAGGTGGTTAGCGCAGGCCGTGCCGACAGAAGGTATAAAATAAAAAGGTCATTTAACATTATTCTGCACAATACAAAATATATTTTGGGGAAAAAGTCGAGGTATAGAATAAAAAGATCATTTAACAGTGTTCTGTACAATACGGAATATATTTGGACTCGTACACAGCTTGGAAAATCATATTGGACTCGCCTAGCGGCTCGTCCAATATGATTTTCCAAGCTGTGTACTCGTCCAAATATATATCCGTATTGTACAGAACACTGTTAAATAACCTATAATTATTCTTATAGACAGGGTCCAATTCCATCAATCTTAATTAGCGCTAAGTCCTTCTTCAATACTTAAAAGCATATTTCATTAATTTTGTTTCCCTAATGAAAATGCCTGAATATTTAATTTCTTAAAGAGTATTGTAAGTCAGCAAGGTAACTTTTTATGTCAAATAAGGCACTTAAATCAACTACACGAAATTATGACTTCAATAAAATATAATTCTGCAAAATTCATATGTGAACAGAGTTCGTCAACATGTATATTTGACATGAAGAAGTAAATACAAACGAACGATCGATTGATTATGTTAGGGATAAACTAAATTAAATGAACGGTCTATATCGTTCGGTCTAACGTTAACCAAATGCTGATAGTTATGTCCAATTTACCTTTCCTTATAACAAAGGGCATACACAGCTTTAAAATAAAAGGTTATGTAACAGTATGAAAAGGAAAACACAGTTTTACAACACTGAAAACATAATGCAAGAGTAATACTAAGCAAGGAAGCAGAGTTAACATTTA
Organism: Serripes groenlandicus; assembly: GCA_031761405.1. Classification (NCBI taxonomy): domain Eukaryota; kingdom Metazoa; phylum Mollusca; class Bivalvia; order Cardiida; family Cardiidae; genus Serripes; species Serripes groenlandicus. The sequence goes on from JASEVX010000012.1 coordinate 35,893,621, forward strand.
TTATCTAATCTTTTTTTCACAGATCGAAATGAAGTATGTGTAACACAGTAAGTTATCTGACCATCGTAAACTTCCAAGTTTTAAGTGCGCCAAATAACACATGTATGCTATATATATATATATCAAACAAATTACATTATCGATCTTGTAACAAATAGTAGACTTTTAATAACATTACAAAAACAATATCTGAAATCTTCTTACAATTAATACAATGAAATTGTAACATATTCAAAATGATTCCAGATGTTAATTTACAATTGACGGCGAAACAAATATAACTCGTCAATAAATAGTAATACCAAGACAAACTAAAGTCAGGAAAACGTGCAAATCGATACTCAATAAATCATGTGAAAATCAAAAGCAATACACTCTTATAAATGTTCAACCGAATAACAATTTCTTCATGAAATAGATGTAGTTATTGCTTCCCGGAACAAAGCCATCAATATTTCAAAGTTGCTATGAACTGTAGAAGGTAGTATGTACTTTTTAAAAGCAACGTGCTTATATGTGAAAGTTAGCAGTAAAACAGGTACTCCATTAAAAAAAAAACATTCCATGACACACTTAGATAAAGTATATGTCGCTTGTGACCATCAATGCTTCGAAGAGTATGCCACATTCCTAAAAACAAAAATCTCACAAAATTGAAATGTCTACAACTACGTTAAAGCATCTATAAAAGGAAGATAATGCCTTCCAATCGTGTTTTGTTCTATCCTGTACATATGTGTCGAACATTTGTCGAACAATACTCCCAATTGATAGGTTTACATCGTTTGTAAATATCGCAATCCGTAAACAATGGTTAGACATACAATGCAACATAAAAATATATATTTCACATGTTGATTATAATAATGTCATAATACCCTCAAAAGAAGCTATAAATATGATAAAAAAGAATATATCTACACATCATATAATTAAATTTAGAAAGCAAGCCCTTAGGTATCACGGATTCTTTCAGTTAATCATGAAGATTGTCATTGAAAATATTTGATATGATATAAATTAATTAATTCCCAATTGATTTCTACCAGTTTGTTGTTAAGGACACTTTGGAGAATTGACATATCAACTACAAATGACAAAAAAAGAAAAAAAGGCGTTCCTAACAGGACGTTTTTCGTCTTTAGTTAATATTTGGCAAACTGTAGACGGGTTGAGGTGGCTTTGGTGATACTGTGCATGAGCACTAGTACTCGCCTAACGTATAATATGAACAACTAAAACCTGATAGTCTATGTTCTCTTATCATATTGAAGATCATAAGCGTCATTAAAAAGCAATTGCCAACGAACCCCGTCATACAGAACGAACACAATTGGTGCGTCATCAGCGATGAACTTATTATTTATCTGTGAGTATGTGCATGTAATATCTCTATTTCGTAAGTATGTTTTCCAAAAGTATAAGCTACAAGTGTGTAAACATATGCCTGTCTATGAGAAACGAGTGTTGGTGCCAAAAATACGGAGCACCGTTCACGTATGCCACCACTAAATATAATGTGCATCAGCACCATATGGAAATTCCAAATTCTGGTTGTTATGTGGTAAAAATTGACGGCTAGACTGGGTAGATGATTAGAATAAAGACAGATATAATGCTTTGCACTAGCATAGACATGTGATATTCTAATTATTACATTTTGTTTTGACTGGAAACGTGTTCCAACATATAGCCCCCATATTATTATTAATCACGAATTAAGGATGAATAGTATATGACATTGTACTTAGACTGAGTGTGATACTGTCTCACACAGTATGATATTTGTTCCTTTTATAAACCCGATATCACACGATGGAGTGCAATAATCAGCTAATAGTGGTTCCCGCCATCGCAGACGACGATTTAACACTTTAAGATTCCTATAACTGAACAAATACATAGCTTTATCTATCACGGTTATACAGTATTGACTAATATATAAACGGTTTACGCAGAGTAAAAATTGACATGATATATATATATGCAATAGTAACAATTAATATATCTATAGGTGCTACCTATTTAGGAAAAAACCTTAAATGTTTGAAAACAAAAATTATACAGCACATTTTGGCCATAATAATCGATTTTATTTTTAAAATGATTGAATGGACGATGATAATGTTCCATTTGTAATGTTTGAATGACCACTATATATTTAGAATTCGTATTTTTTTCGTCTTTTATGAAGTTCGGAAAATAATAACAAAATGACATAAACTATTTTATACCATGAATGTCATATATCTTTAAATCTATGTTGGTTATGCATGTTTGTGTCAAATAATCAAACAGGGATCACATGTATGACCCATATTGAAATACATTGTCGTAAAGACCATCTAGATTGAATCTCGCTAGCAGTATTAACACAATCACACATGAAATGTACGGTATTCGGTATAACCTTTACCATTCAGATATCTTCCGATGCCCTATGCAGACTTTTGAAAACATTGATTGAGAAGAGTCCGAAACGGTTACATTGATTGCCCGCCAAAGGACAATAACTTTAAAGTCTATAATTCAATTAAACATTGGAATATGTCGGAATATGTCGGAAGAAAAATGACTCGAAACATAGCGAACAAGTGTGTTGAAGAAATAATAAAGATGGCTTAAGCTAGAGAGCAGACAAAGGATGAATTCGGATTTCACTACGAGAAAAAGAAATTAGATATTGTTAGTTTAATTCTCCATTCAAATTACAATGTTTAACTAGCGCACACAGACTGCTTGGTGTATTAGTTGAATATGAATACTCCCCAGTTCTACGGCTCATCAAAGGCAGTTCCATAGCTTTTATAAATTTTTCAAAACGAGCAACTACGCCCTTTCTCAGAAGATGTCCATCGCGAGTGTTAACGTAAAAGGTAAGTTATTGCATAAATGTCCCTTTAGCTATTCCAGTTACTACACCCCGTCTGGGTTCTTTGTCTGTTTAACTACCAGTTTGGTATTTTCCTTTGCAGAAGGTTACTATAAAGGTTTAACATTTAGCGCGATTTTATTGCAAACGATCGAATCAAAAGGTTTTGCTTAAGTGTTAATACAGCAACTTAAAGATAAAATAATCTAAGGTTATGATAGATTATCCGGAAATTAAAAATTAACTCAGATTCCATAAGGTTTATGACTTTGAACTCTGGTTCATTAATAATTGGATATTAATTGCTAATGATCAACAATCGACATAGGATTTATTTGGTGCAACGTAGAAATTTGTTTCTTCTTCGGACTTGCATACATACAACATTTACGTGAAATTAATTAATATTCCCTGCGTTATCGTTTGATTATCACTGCTGGTTATTTAAGGTTTTTGTGATAGTTATATTCAGACAAAAAGTTACCAATATAATCTGACATTCAGTATGTAGTAAGGCACCTTTTCTGCATCTTTCAAAAAAGAAATCCACCGATGTTTAACGAGTATTGTTATATACAAAACTTTTTTATACGCTACTATCAATAATACTTCAGGCTTATCAGGGTTTTTCCTTTGTATAACCAGTACTGCTGCTCAGTTTATCCCGACATATTTTAGTACGGATAGACCGGGATGAAAACCCTGGTCTCCCGCGCTCTAGGCGGACGCTCATAACGCTACATCAACGAGGTTGGTCGATATCGAGTTCTGAATCTGCCGTTAACATCTAGATGTTGATTCAGACCATTTTATACGAAATGTCGTCATATACAATACACCGTTTGTAAAATTCATATGCATTATCCGTTCTAAAAATTCTTTTTTTAAAAATGCCTATTATATGAATAATGGATAACCAATCATGAATGTTCAAATTGATACAGTCATCAATGATAAAGTTTATGTTTTGATATATATATATCAAAATGATGACCGAATATATGCACGGCGGTGCCAGTATTGAGCAAGACAAATATAAACCCGACAAAATATCCTTTTTAAATTTTACCACTCAATTTCATATTCGGAGAACTCCTTTGAATGAAAGTTGGCGATAGTTGCCATTTTGCATTATCCGTTCTAAAATTCTTTTTTTAAAAATGCCTATTATATGAATAAGGGATAACCAATCATGAATGTTCAAATTGATACAGTCATCAATGATAAAGTTTATGTTTTGATATATATATATCAAAATGATAACCGAATATATGCACGGCGGTGCCAGTATTGAGCAAGACAAATATAAACCCGACAAAATATCCTTTTTAAATTTTACCACTCAATTTCATATTCGGAGAACTCCTTTGAATGAAAGTTGGCGATAGTTGCCATTTTGCATGTGACATTACTCAACTACACTTTCAAAATTAGCTCGCAATATATCTAAGGTACCTCAAAGGGGAACGAAGCTTTGGAGAGAGCAATTTTAGTATGCATAACAGCATGCGGATATAATATATGGGTTGAGTCAAGTGGTTAACACGTGTATATAATGCCATGCATTTCTTGTTAAGAATATTAATGGTGGCTAAATTGTTCAGTATTTGTTATTCTTTCCCAATAGATGTTCATTCTATGATCAAATATTGCTCGCGAAAAGTATGTTTTTCTTTGGTTGCAAAAGGCACTCCTGATACTATATTAAGTAGAATACACACTTCTTAGTTCAGAATTAATAGTAAAGCCATTCACGTGAATTACTTGAAATTCGCAGGAGTAATTTCTTCCCAATAGCGTTTCCCAGTTTAGCCGATTATAAGAATTTAATTTTTGACAAACTTTCTTTTGAAACAAATAGGAAGGTTTGGCAAATGTATATTTGCATTTATTGCGTCTATTTTTAAGAATGAACTCTTTTTAAAATTACAATGTATGAACACGTTAGGTCAGGTCTGAATTATAAATGAACCCACTATACAGGGGACGTTTATCCCTTCCGTTATTCCAAGGCGACTGTATCTAACTGTTTAAATGTGTAAAGCATTTATATTGTTTTAAATTATTTTGGAATAAAATGATATTAAGCATTGAACAATTGTTTAAAGCATGTCAGATATGAGACTACCAATGGATACTTGAAACATGTATATACACAAATAACGGCATGCGCATCCACGCATTGGAACAAAAAAAAGAAAAATCTTTTTTACAGAAATACCTTTTATGCTTTATTAGGGAATAGTGAAGAGCCAGATAAAACGGCGTGGATGCATGGGACGATATGGATCAACTCATATCGCAAAAACATAAATGTTAACTTTTCAAAGAGCACAGTTCAATTACAACTTGTCTTCTGTCAATTGTAGTCCCGCCGAACCTCAAGTAGATGATAAAACACACGATAGAGAAATACCAATGACACATGGATTGAAATACCATGCACCAAGAGATATTAAGTCAATCGTCGAACAAGTCAGCGGCAGGATAGTGGTAGACCTTGGATCCGTGTGTATCGTCCTGTACCTATTGAGCTTACTCCTCCAGGGGCGTAGCTCCCATTATGCACTGTCGACACGTGCCTACACGTTTTTTCTCAAAATGCTCCAAAATGCAGCTGCGGCGATAGACATCTGCGTAATGTATCGACCAGATCAGTGTCCGCGCAGACTGATCCGGCCGACACATTCCGTCTTAGGGGGATAGATGTATAGAGTAGTGATTCCTGAAACAGAAAATCAACAGGAGGCGAAACGTGTCTATCCGGGTAGGCCTGTGTGGCATGCTTAGGCTGATCCGCAATGTTGATTTTCTCACGAGTCGGCCTACACATTTATTATTGCCAAGCTACGCCCCCTGTCCTCTGTCAACGTTTTGTAACATAATATGAGCAGTTCCATGATAAAACCGACATTATGGACTCTGCGTAATATATCGACCTACACAGACTGCACAGACTGCGTAGGTTAATCCGGACCGACCAAGATTATCCTGCACAGTCTGCGTAGGTTAATCCGGGCCAACACATTCCGTCTCATGGGGATAGAGCTATAGAGTAATGATTACCGAAACAGAAAATCCACAGGAGGCGAAAGTGTCTGTCCGGGTAAGCCTACGCGGCATGATTATGCTGATCCGGGCCGTAACTTTACGCAGAGTCTACAATGTTGGCTTTCTCGTCATTCGGCTCATATAAAGAGTGTTGATTTCATAATGCTTCAAAACGATGCAGGAGCACCATACAGCTTATATATCAGTAATACTCTTCCGTCGATTTTGCTAAGCTGGATTTCACAATTCAGGTTTGGTGTTGATTTTCACGGGAGCAAAACAGTTAAAGCTATGGTTGTAGAATATGTATCTTTGTTTGAAACCTAGTTTACAGACATATCATTATTTTTTAACCTGATCACTTTGTCATAGGTCGTCCATTTACATAATGGCTTATGTTATAACAACGGCACATTGGTACCCCGAAAAGGTACCAACTTATAGACCTACGGATAGCATGTACAATTTTGTTGAAATAATACTTTCTATTGCAATGCCTTGGTCTTGCCATGATACCATGTACCAATAATACTTCATTTATGTCGGGCTTATTCACAGAATTCCTCTTGTTCTGGTCGTCAAGGAATGCATGTAAACACTACGAGTTTTGACGTAGATAATATCCAGAAAGCTAGGTAATATTAGCGCGCTTCTGTGGGTCGAATTTTAATTGTTTTGGATAATCCTGACGATATGATTCCTCCTTATCTATCCACATTGAGGTGTGCGAAAAATAATGCACTCATATCGGACAATAAAGAACAGTTTGCACTTAAAGGTGACATGAACCGTGTAATCTTATTAATTTGTGTATATCACACGTGCCTCAAAACACCAGGGCAATGTAAACCTAATTCCTGGAGAGGTTGTAATGTGAACTCTAAATTATTAAATTATGTGATTAAGACTAAATTGTGGTAGGGCGGCAGTGGACCTTTGTACCAAAGGTCTCGCGTTCGAATTCCGAAAAGAGCAGGTTCTTTCTTTTGGAAGTTTCCACACAAATGGTTTGAATATGTGTTGATTCTACAGAAAGATGACATATAGCAGGATTGGTATCAGTTGAAAGGTGTTTCCAATCAATGTAAATATATAAGTTGAAAACACAAAACCTTACACAAATATCATTTACAGCGATCGATTCTAATGTATTCAGAAATCAATCAATTAATCAATTTCATTAAATACAGTTTACAATATGAATAAACGTCGACAATGCAAATGCTCATAGTTGTTACATAAGATATTAAAACACATGTGAATAGTGTGTAGTTGTTAGATATGTGGCAATGTCTAATTTCGCCAGCATGAATATCAAAAGGTCAATATTAAATACAACATGCATACTGTCAAAACGTGACAACAATCTTTCAGAATAGACAGTCATGTATACTTAATGCATATATTTATTCATCTACGTTATTCTTTCAAAAGACATTTGTTTCAATGTCAATTCAATTTTGTTATTACTCCCATTGTGTAAAGAAAAACATGAGGTGCATACAATTTAGCAATGCCAATGGTGAAACAAAATAACATACATGTATACATAACATTAATCAGGACAGCCCTCTTATGTGTTATTGTTTTTGTTTTAATTAGCTTAGATAAAGTAAGATGTTCAAAAAAGCCCAAATGTAAATAACCAGATTTAAATAAAGTGTACTTTAGTTAGGTTCCAGATTAAAGTGTTGTTGATCAGTTACAACAAACTTGCAGTTAACAGCATTTTGGTTTACGAATGGGTGCTATCTCATATGCACTAACCCCATACTTGTGGTAATCATATTTACTTAAATTAAACATCCGTACAGTTCGCATGCATTATATGTAAATGTTATTTGTGTTGCATTTCAGTAGGTTTGTTTAGTCTAGAAAGTTAATACTAGTATTTTTCAAATTCTTCTCAGAGTTATTGTTATGAGCATACACCGAACAATAATAATGTTCAATGAAACGTCCATATTGAAAACAAGAAAAGCAACCTGTAGTCGTGTCGAGCTCGATTTGAAAAGCAATGTGTACGCCTAAAACATTAGATTATTTCTTTCAACCGTTCAGCTTGTGATACTGTTATCCTCGCCATGAAACATTTGCACACTAAGACGAGCAGCTTATTAAAATGCTAATTTAAATTGAATGTATACATAATTAAAAAAATAATGTTTCTTTCATTGAGCATACTATAAGAATAAGAATACTAAAATTATATAAAAGCGATAAGTCTTTTAAAGGTTTGACAATTGCAATTACAATTGCACTATAACAACATTAAGGCTACTTTTATTTAGCATTCCTCCTATTGAGACAAACTTTTTGTGGAGAATTTAAATAGTGAATTGTTGATTCATCATTTATGTATATAAATAAAGGTCCAATGTAGGCCAACAGGCTAAGACGTGTAAGGGTGAGATATTATGTCTATTGAACACACCCGTCAGTAAATATCGAAACAATTGCTATAACATATCGTTCTGCAATGCAAAACATCATGGAGAAAATCACGGAATTGCAGCTGTGCAAATTCCTAGACACTTTTAAAAGTCCATAAAATAGACAGCCCCGTTGAACATAATACGTTTCATAACCTTTATGAATGACGCAATCGCAGACATATTGCGAGTTACTAACAGGTTGGAGCAGCCTTGCATATGTCTGACGTAACATAAGATGCTGCCCTAGAGTTAACGGTACGGGTAATTGGTGTTTATCGTCAATGGTGAATTAGATTGGCTCATTGAGGAACTCGGTGTCTATGTTTTTATTTACTATTTGTGAAGCGGCTCATCGAGGGATTCGGTGTCCTTGTTTTTATTTACCGTTGTCTGATGATTATTCCTACTGAATTTGTTCCGTGAGAGAAAGGCTTCAAGGACATTGCTGGATAAACAGTATATACGACGTGTGTGTTAGTGTGCTATACTTAATGAATAAGTTCAGATGGTGCTTGTAAAGTGAGTATATGTGTTCGATCTCCGGAGGGCAAAGCAGACCATGTCTGGAGGATGGAGAAAAAACTTAAAAGCATGTTGATTTAGTAAACAATGTTATTCAATTCAATTAATTAAACATATTGCCTTGCCGTTCTTGCTAAATCTGTGCTCCCTAATACTGCAAATATTATTATTATTTATGAAAGCGTTAATTTCCGTTCTTTTATGACATTGTAAATATGGTATATGCTTCTTCTTTATTTCTGTACATAAAAAATGAAATACAATATAGTGGAACAGCGAATATCCTTTTTAAGGAATCTTCGTTTAAAATGTCACACTATATTATCATATTTTCAAAGAAACACTCTGTAATATGTATGAGCCTATTTATAAATTAAGGCTCATAAAACAAGCAAACAATATGTGTTAGTATTGTTGTATGTTTAATCATAATTTTATTTTAACACGAATGTCACATTGCACACATACAACAGATATTGTCTATGTATGGATCTGTTTTGCGTATGTTAAATCTATACTAAGTAGTATGTCCTGAATTTGTAATCACGGAATAAAATATATGTTTGGACATGAGTTCATTGAAGGAAAATCAAGGAGATAAAAATATTATAAGCTGATTGAAACATAAAACAATCTTCACACAAACCTATCTGAAAATAAACATATGTTAAACGACTTTTGCCGCAATAGTATGTGTAGTTGCAATTTCTATTGCACGTCCACTGTTCTTTCTGTGGTTTCCTAAGAACAAGACACTCGTTTTATACAGAACTCAAACGGAAATAACTTAACTATCATGGATAGTTTATTGTATCTAAATATTTAGGAGACAATGCAAGTGTTGTTTCCAAGTGAACTCTTTCCCACATGCAAATATTCTGCAGCAGACGACTTTGAACGTATTTTGTCAGATGGATAACCTATGACTAAAAGTGGAAAACATTGTGGCAAAAGGAGAAATTGCACGTTCTGTGCAATTTCTTCTTTTGTCACTATGTTTTCAAAACGCCGTCTGCTTTATCCCTTTCCCTCATACGACAATTCTGCAGCAGACGACTTTGAAAACATATTGTCAAACATTCGAAAAGTCTCCATAAATGATAGTTGAATTATTAAATAAAAGTGAAGCAATTGTGACAAAATCGAAATTGCACATAATTTGTATGTTTGAAAGGGATTAATTATTATAATTAGACAATCCTAAATAGTGCTTTGTCCTAAATGGCATACTACAAGTTGTATATTTATATCGTTGGAAGAACGATGAATGCTCTTCTATGTTGTGAAACTACACAAGCGGAATAAAAGAAAATGGTAGAAAAACATGTACATTATCAATTAGATATTGATTCTTGTGATAAGAAAGCCATAGTATTTTGAAATATGTATTTAGAATTTAGAGAAACATAGTATACTGATTTTGAAATATTTGGAAGGATATACACGAGGTTATCAAAAAGAACAAGACTTTCCTGGTGTTCTATTTATTAATACAGTTTTATAAAACTTTACATATTGGACAGGTGAATACCACAAAATGTTCATTTTTCATTAAAACAAGTGTATGTCGTAAAATCTTGATCTATGTCTTTTTTTTATAATGTCAAAAGTCCTATAACTTCAGGCGAGCCATCGTGTACTGATGATTCAAAAAGCACAACACTATCTGTCATTATGTATCAAGAAACAAAACATTTTGGATTTGACATTCTGGAATATACTCCTGGCCGTATGACTATTGAAACCGTGTATAGCATACTATGTACATGGGTGTCAATTACTAATTAATGTCACATTTTACATTCCTTTTTTTAAAAAAAGCATAATGATACAATGTAAGAATACGGCATTGATATATCAAAGAAGTACAGACTATCGACAATAGTCTATCGCCATTAACTAGATTTGCCATAGTAATATATACACGACAAAATAAACCTCATACAAAGTAGGAACTCTTTATTACTAATAATTTATGGATGAGTATTTCAAATATGTAACTTGACCTCCTTGACGCAAAAGGCGTATAATAATTACTCATATGTTACGGTAGACAATTGCTACGGTATGTTGTTAGTTAAACTATTTCTTCGGATAAAGTATTCCTTAATATAAAGTTAAAAATGATTTTACTTTGCTGAATGTAAGTAAGTTATCAGTAAGGTTGTAAAGAGCACAAGTTCGATGAATAAAGAAATATATCTGAAGAAAAACTCCGCTAAATTCTGAGACAAATGTGTAAGGCTTTTTCAACCGACGTTTCTATCCAATGCAGCAGTCCATTAAATGTTATTCAATTTGCCTTGTCAATCAGCGGAAAAGAAAATATACAAACTCTTTAAATAATAAAACATAATGTTAACGTTAAATAATCGCACTAAAACATAAACTTAAGGTAGAACTTTACAAAACCTTAATGTTTTGAACTCAATAACGTATGTGTAATATCAAAGTTCATTCCTTGTATGTTGATATGTTATTATTAAATAATTAATTGATACAGTAGTGTTTAGACTAATTCTATTTTCAAATATGCCCATAATAAACAGGAAAATACCAATATATATTTGTGTTCGACTATAGCATCTATGATTAACACTGCATGGTTTGCTCGTTTTATGTTATTCAAAATACACCAACATCACCAATATGACTTTAAAAAGGCCATTAGATAAATATATGACGGACAAATTAAGACTGATTAAATATCAGTATCTGAACAGGGAATACAATCATGTAACTTAAACATAACAATTATGTACTTATATGCAATAAAACAGTTACATTTTCATGGAAGAATCAAAGATGGGAAAACGTATTTTTTCAGCCAGCATTAGCAGTGAAACATTTAACCATTATTCCCCCGTGGTCTGTCCATCTGCCGTCAGTCTTTCACTGAATGCATTTTTTGCAGGCGAAACTGTCTTCTGTTGAAAACCTGTATGCATTACTCGTATTCTTTCTACATTTCAAGTTATATTTGGAGTCTGAATCTCTCAAATTCTTTTTTGTTAACTTGCAACTCTTTATGAAGCTTTTTATGTTATATTTTATTTGATATGGATACTTGACATATACATTAACTAACCTCCCATACGCGCACCTACCCTCCTTTATCTCTTTTCTTCTCTATTCATATATATATCTTTCTCACTCTTTCCCCCTCCCTCTCTCGCCTCTCTCCACTCGCTATTATGTATATTTTGTTCTTGTATGATAAATTACAAAGCTTAAGTAAGCTGATATTTTCTGAACATGTTAAATATTCACCGTGCTTCCTGTAAATCAATCTTTATTGGAGAGGACATTAAATAAGCTATGAGCTTTCAGTCAAATAAACTAAATTCTATAGGCGTGTTTTTCCTTTGTTCAATTGATGTTTGTATTGAAAAACTTGAAAATATCAAAAAACAAAAGTGGATTTTATTTGTTTTCAAATGATGATCACTAACTTATGACTAGCAGTTTAAATTAATAATATACAATTATGGACTTTTCAGCTGTTATACATGATGTGATATCGCCTTGGTCAATAATGATTTTGTTGGTGCATATCAACATCATGTATAACAGCTGAAAAGCCCATAACTGTTTAATTATATAACCCTCAATTTATCATATTGTTTTGATATTGATCAACTTAAAACGGAAGACAGAACTCAAGGAACATTTCTGTTCAGTTTGAGTTATATTGACCAAGCAGTTTAGGATGAGATATTTTTAAAATGTTGAAACCGGACAGAAAAGAATCACGAAAGCTCACCATCAGCTATAGTGAGCTGTAAAAATGTTGGCACCAGATATTTAACAATGTTCACAATTTATTAACATAGCACAAACTTGCTAAAAATATATTCCGTAATTCCGTAGCGTACGGATAAAGGCGAAGCATATTAATAGGCGGCTCATGGGATTCCCCGGTCTTCCCCTGTCACTATTTATAAAACTGGTGCATATCAGAAAAAAACGGTGCATATCGCAAGATATTTTTTCTAAAATGTTACTTTTTAGCCAATGAAAAAACGTCTATTTATAGGTTATATAATAAACATCGATATTTCTGCAATACAACACATAGTTATGGCCCTTGATTTGCTAAATAATCCGAATTTCCGAAGAAATATTCCAAACGTATATTGTAACTGGTTTCTGTTATCTAACTTATTTTCATTTTGCATGCAGGATTTTGGTGAAATGCTTACCGTCATACTATGTAACTATAGGGACAAACAAGAATTTACCTAGAAGTATACACATTGCAGGTCAAAGCTGCCTTATGATGAAACATAACATGTAAACTATAACAAACAAATAGTATATGTTGTAGTTCAGATAAAATGCATCTGAAAACAAAACTCAATGGAGATTTGAACACATAATTTCATTAAAAGGCGACGTCGACTTTTGTGCTTACACCAGAACTCATTGAAGCTGAGTTTAGATACATGCTACAACAATATAAACATATAATACGTTCACCCACACAAAAAGCAATAATATCGCCACAAAACCAATTGAAAACCTCATGAAATGACATCTGAGGAGCATAAACCACTTTGTCCGAGTTCATCAAATGTACGTCTTTATATATAGGGAATAGTATGTTGCAGTAACAATACATGGGTTTATATTGTACCAAGAGGAGCGTGAAAAACAGATATCTCGCGAAACCGACAATATGAAGCCGAATATTGCTACTGGAACATACATGTACTTTTCCTTTGGTTTAAACAATACTTTATTCAATAATTTATGAAATGCAATTCAATTTATAAGCATATTTTCTAGGATCGAAAACAAAATCTACAGCTGTTTTCCTTGAAGTATATATACCTAGAATTATTGTTTAGACATAATTAAGAAACAATACACAAAGTTATATATTTTCAATAATGAAATAACACAAATAACACATAAGATAAATTTTAAAAATGGCGGGTAAATCATGCCTCGAAACTTTGAGTCGTTTTTAATGACGTACCATTACCATCATTTGTATCGTAGTTGACCTTTGCAAGGAATTTCAATCTGTCATGTTGTATTTGGGCGTGACAATCTGCATGTATTTGCACCGCAAAATGAGCAGGTATGTTTATAAGAAATGGCAATATTTCTTCTCATATATCACCATAAAATGAATAGTTTCCAGTATCCTGTAGAAGTGCGTTCATCTCGTGTTCTTAGTTGATCACTTTGAATTTTCGAAATCTTATAATTCCGACTGATGAACCGTTCTCTCACGAAGTTACACCCGGAATTATTGTACATGATGTACTTTATATTAAAACTACATGTTATTTCATTAACATACACTGTACAATGATATCAATAATCGTGTTTAGGAGGAAACTTTTGGATCCATCGAGCGTTGGATTACATGCATAGTTAGCACACCTATTACCTCCTCGCGAAGGTAATGTGTAATAGTGCGTTCATACAATGTAAATATATGTCATCATGATGTGTATTAATAATGTTCCACGTATAGCGAATCTGCAGCAGGCGACTTTGAAAACAACTGGACAAAAATGTGAAAACCATCTGTTAGTTAAATTATAAGTATTGAAAAAAAGCTAAAAGCATTGTATCAAAAGGAGAAATTGCTGATAAGGAGCAATCTTTCTATTTGTCACAATGTTTTCAAAATGTGTCTGTTGCAGAGAATATTAAATTTGAATGAGGTAAATGGCAAACGAGATATCTACAAAATGACTTTGACGAATAATTAACCAACAGACGCGTTTTGACGTCTCTGTTTGTAGAAGACCTTTGAAAACATTGTGAGTAAAGGAGAACATGTTCATAATGAGCGTTTTCCCCTTTTTTCTAAATGTTTTCAATTCTAATCAATTTTCGTATGTTCATAATTTCATTTACATTGCCCAGATGTTTTCGTTGTCATTTGCGGCAGATCTGCTGTATTTGGGAAATGGTAGGAACACTGCACTTAACTTTTTCGACAATCTTTTAACCCTTTCCCTAATAAAAACGACTTTTGTAAACATTGTGACAAAAGGAAAGATTGCTTAAAACAATTTCTCCCTTTTGCCACAACATTTGCAACTTTATTCAGTAATTCTACCATCATTCATTTATAGAAATTGTCTGTGATTTTGCCTACATCTTAAGAAGTCATTAGCTGCAGAATTAGTGTATGAGGGAATAAATTTAAAGGTCATCTGATGCAGATTCGTTTACAGTCATCTCTATCAGGTAAAATGCAAGAGTAGTTTGACCATTGACAAGTCTATTATGGTAGGCGGTACAATAGGTCCGCGTGGGTTTCACGTCGGTTATTACCAAGCGTGTCATGTTTTACGACCTATTGAAGGTGAAAACGTACTGGTATATGGACTGTCGTTAATTGATATAAAATTGTGCGTTTCTACCGAGTATGAAATGTTAATGTCCCCAAATTTAGGGGTGTTAGACTCTAATTAACTACTTCGGGCGGTAAAAGGTATGGCAATAAAAGGAGCATTGCTAACCCATTCCCGCGTGCATCATTTTAAATCTGCAGCAGACGACTTTGAAAACATAGATAACATTGAAGAAATCTCTATGAATGAGATTGTACTAATAGGATAGACTTGAAAATGTGAGGATAAAGGGAGAAATTGCTCAATACGAGGACTTTCTGGGGGTTTTCACCATGTTTTAAAAAGTCGTCCGCTTTTAAATGAATCTGCATGTGGGAAAGGGTTAATTAAACAAAATGGGTATTGGTATACGAAATGTGAAGGCAGAGCATCTGATAAATCTTGCCATTCATAGGTACAACAAAAATCATTTAGGTGTCGATAAAGAAAAGCTTTATGTGTAGCCCTACATTAATTATTATTGTTACATCGACATATTAATTGTATCAAATGAAACACACTTTGTTTTAAATTCTCCATTTATATAACTCATTTCGGGATAAAATATTTCATGTAAAATGTTTTTTTCAAATTGATATGTTGGATGGAGGGAAATGTAAGAATAAACTGTTGCAAACAACTATAACAAAACACTGTAGACATTGTTAACTATATCTACAGCTGAAGCGGTAGAACACGTGTTCATGGGGTAAAGGCTACAGTTAGCCGAGGACGCTAGCCGAAGTTAAGGTCGTAAAACGTTTGGCAACGTGATCAAAGGTGCAGCAGCTAATGTACCGAAAAGGATTTGTAAAGGCTGAAAACGCGTGTGGGCCGAAAGTTATATAGAATTGATGCGGTAGTTCCTTGCCGGTTGTTTAATTCATTTATGTTTTATTACAGTCATTCCGATAACCATTTGTATCAGGTCTGGAGATTTACAAAGTTAGTAGCTTTATTAAATTTGATCAATATGATAACAAGGCATCAATGTCGCCGGAAAAGACTGCATTGATTTATTTATGTATTCTGGACTTTCCTTAGTCTATTCAAACAGTAAGAACGTTCAAATGAAAACATTTACTTATAAATTTTATATTCATACCTACATTAGGGTATCTATAAAAAATTAACGAAATGTGTACACATTTATCTTGGCTTAAATTTAATTTTGCTGTTGTTACTTATTTAAATAATAGTATTCATTCATATAATTTCAATGTTTGTCAATCTTATTCGAATCACAAGGTAAATATCCTGGTATTGCTTTAAAGGGAGGTAATTTGAAGAAAACAAAAGTCTTCAAAAGGAGAACTATATCAGCATTATCGTCTACAGTTTAAATTGTTCTATTGTTTGTGGATTTAAAAATGTTCTTTTTTTCTTATTTCTACATGTACAACGAAATATTGCGGCTTCTCTTTGACGCTTTGCGTCAAACATTCGTCTTGTACTTGTCTAAAATAAAATAATATCACTCGCTTTTTCATATCGAAATGCGCATGCGCGAAAATCGATGTTAAAGGTCACGAACCTACACAACAGAATAGGGTCTATATTTAGCTTAGAAACAGTTCCTACTTTAGATATTCATGGATTAACATTATTAAATGAATTCTACACAAATCAAGACATCTCTTTGAACATGAAAACAACATTTAGTAAGTTAAAATTGCTATTAAAAGGAGAATCCGAAATTGACCTCAATGATGACACATAAGAGTCTGCATTAGGGGGTGTTGGTTCACGTCTTGAAGGGACCACTTTTGTCTTCGTAAATAAGACAAAAAACTTAAATGCGAGTGAAATAAAAAAAACTGCAAACATTAAAAAATCGGAATATTTATTTCATTTTAGATGTGTCATTTATTAGTGTTCGTAAACAACCACAATTGTAATATGTTCAAATCATCTAGATTTGTTTCTTTCTAATAATAAGCCGCCCTCCCATGTGATTTCCGAAAAGCTATTAAAAATAGAAGTCGCGGGCTTCTGCCCGGCGACTAATAATGGGTACACATTTCTTTGTCTCAAAAGGTTTACTGATAATTTGGAATTTCCGCAAAATTACGAATGAAAGACGACCCTTTTGTTAGATAAGATATTTAGACTGGGTCGTTAAGTGCTGACCTATATTATCAAGCTTTCGACTCCGGACACAGTCTGCAGAACGTTGGCAGAGCAGTTGTTTACTACAAGCGCACTCACCCTATGGATCCTAAGTTCTTATCTAAATATACCCAACATTTGTCCTACGAGTATCAATGGTATTAGTGACTATTTCATTCCTCGTCCATAAACATGAAGCCGCTTCGGCTGTGTAATGGAAGGGCGTCCGCCTCGGGTGCGGGAGGTCGCGGGTGAGATCCCCGGTCGGTTTATATATCCAATACTTTACAAATGGTAGTTATGGATTTCCCTCCTTGGCACACAGTATGTTTGGGACTCGCTGGTATATGTATCAGGATAAATTGAACGGTAATATTGGTAACTAACCCAGGCAACGTATACGTAGTGATACAACTAAAAATGTTGAAAGCGGCATGAAAGGCATACAAACAAATCCACAAACATAAACATTATGCTTTGAAATATATTTCGGAGAGGTGGCTTTTGTCAAAGAATGCTGTTCGAAGTACCTAAGCGAAAAAGTAACGAACTCAACGACCTGAGAAACCTATACGAACATAAACATTTTGTTGGTTTTCAATCTATGTTATTTTGTTTTTGTTTTCCTTTTTTAAAACTGCTAGGTGCTCGGTTAAACGCAATAAATATAAGTTTGGGTAATGATACTGTATACAGGCACAGGCCCACCCGAATCTTCACAGTACGCAGATACATGATGACAGGATATCGCTGTACGCATTTCAATAAATAGTTCGACTAAATAGTTACTCTTTTAAAATCCTCATGCATTTGTATTAATACATCTGTACATTGCGTATATACTTGATGCGAATAAAATATTGTTCAACAAGATAAGTAGTTGAAAGCTGAACAAACCGTATGAATCATTGAAAAAAGGCATAATAATGCGTAAACAAAGGGGGGTTCTAACGTGAAAAAAGGCATACCAACGTAAAGCAAATGCGCAATAATGCTTTATGCGAAAGAAAGGCGTAGTAACGCGAAAGAAAGGTGTTTAAACGCAAAAGAAAGGCGAAGTAACGCGAAATAAAAATATGTAGTAGAAAGCTGAATAAACCGTATGAATCAATGAAAAAAGGCGTAAACATGTGGACAAAAGGCGTAGTAACGTGAGAAAAGGCATAACAACGTAAATAAAGCAAATGCGTTATAATGAGTAATGCGAAAGAAAGGCGTAGTCACGCGAAATAAAGGAGTTAAAACTCGAAAGAAAGGCGAAGTAACGCGAAATAAAAATACAATTTAATGCGAAAGAAATGCGTATTGACTGAGAAAAAAGGCGTAGTCACGTGAAAGAAGGGCATATTAACGTGAAATAAAGGCGTTGTAACTCGTAAGGAATGGTAGATACGTGTTCTTACGACTGACTCGCTGGTTTCACGATAAATGAACCAGTAACGCCGTGACATAACTGAAACATTATTTAAAACGTAAAATACCACACACACACATGAATAACATATAACTGTACACTAGAGTAGATACAGGCCCCTAATTTGACATATGAACACATTCGCTTGACACCGGTCATATAGGCATGTTATAAGAAATGATGCTCGTTGATATCTCTTTAATTGTTTACGTTGAGATATACTGTATTTACAGTACGCTTACACTGATAGACTGTGTCTCGTGTCCAGGAGATGTGTTAACCCTTATCCGGCTAAATTTCTATATTCGGTATCCTATACCCTCTATATTTGACCAGAGTTTACATATTTATAACGCTAGTCTTTGATAAGTATCGATTGGTAAGTAGCCACCAATGTAGTACAGGATTAGAGGGCACACACATGCAGGGTTATCTGGTTCTACAATGTTTGCAATTGCAGTTTAAAATCGTGTACAACAGGATAATGGTATAGGTAGATGGTCCACGTCTGGCGATTTGAAGTCGTATTGGCGCTTCGTAACTGCATCATGTTACGATACATTGGCGTGAAACAAGTGGGCCTCCTTTTCTTAATCGTTTTCAAAAGATTCATCTTACATGTACATGAAGTATGCCGAGTCCCGGTAGCTAGGTCGGTAGCGACTCGGGTTGTCCATCTAGAGGTTGTGTGTTCGAACCGAAGCTCGGCCAAAATTCTTTCCTACGTTTGACAAAAATCACTGTGACAAGTCGTCATTTGTCTTTCCCCATTTGGTTAACAGTCTATGTGGAAAATCAGCCAACATTGAAGAGTCGACTTTGTGAAATTACGTTTGATAAAAGTCACTGTGATAAGCGTCATTTGTCTTCCACCAATGGGTTAACAGTCTATGTGGAAAATCAGCCAGCCAATTTTTGACATTGAAGAGTAGACTTTGTGAAATTCGCCAGTGAATGAGTTATTATAATTGTGATGCCCACCAGTTTAACATATCGTCATGGGAAATTCAAACATGTTGTATCATATATCAATTATAAATGTGATGCCCACCAGTCTAACATATCGTCATGGGAAAACATTTCAGACATATTGTATCATCTATCAATTATAAATGTGACGAACTGTCGTTAATCTAAAACTCTATAAGAAAGCCTATAACTCTGATCACATATTAAAATACCGACAAATAAAGCTAATTAAGAAATAAAGCATAAAAGTAGGCTGGAAGATGGGAGACTTAAAATGGTAATACAGCGAGAGACGAGTGACTATCGCTACATTACGTGTAACAGTTATAGTCTATTTTTATTAATTATAATTGTGATTTGCGACATTTAATAATTATTTCGTCAATTAATTTCTTTTCAAGAAACGCCTCTTTTTTCGTCCGCAGATTTATACCGACATAAAATAATAGAGAATAAATAAAGGAACGACCCATGTTGGAATATGAGAAAGTTAATAGGGAAAATGTCAAAGTAACGAGGGACTATCGATATATTACGGATATGAATCATAATATATTTGTTATTAATTATAATTATAATTTGTGGTTTCTCAATGTTTCGTCAATTAAAAACTCTCCAACGGACCGTTAATATTTCCATTGCAGATTTACATCGACATATACAAAATAAACATGACAAAAATAGAGCATAATTATTAGAACTAGAATAAATAAATAACCGTTATTTACATCTCATCATTATACATGTACATACAATGTAATATTCAAAACATAAAATATACAATACAACAGTACGATGCCACTCTGAATTGGAGATATAATTAATAGAAGGACCATCGATATATTACGACATTGAATTATATTTAAATATTTATGAATTATAATTATGATGTCTACCAATTAAAGCTATCGTCAATTTAAACATATCCAAGATACCCAAATATTTCCCATCGTGGTTTTGTACCGACATATAGAGACGTAGATTAGAGTGTGTGAAAGTTAAGAGGAAAAATATAAAGAGTGACTAAGAACTATATATATTTATTACGAATATGATATCATAGTGTATTCAGTATTAATTATAATTGTGATTTGTGGCATGTCAATATATATCCTCAATTAAAAGCTCTCCACGAAACGCGAATATATCTCATCGCGGATTTATACCGCATTCAATATTTGAGAAGAAATAGAGAATAAGTGCAACACGTAGGTTGGAATATGAGAAAGTTAAGAGGGAAAAGTAAAGAGTGAGGAAGGACGCTCGGTACATTAAAACGGAATGCGGTGAAATACGGCATTGTATAGTTATATTATTTTTGCTTCGCATCACTTGAATACGGCCGATATGACGAAAACGATATTGGGAGGCAAATTTATTGGATCATGTCGGGCGAAAAGGCGTCCCTGATTGGATTGGCAAACAGTGGAGACTCTAGCGAGTCCGTGCATCCGTCACAGTCTTGTTAAAGTGTTCACGCTCAGCGAAATTGTATAATAGTCCTTTTAAAGACATATACATGTTAAATTGGAAATGTAGCATTTAAACAGTAGTTTTACTGAACAAGTTTAGGTATAGATTATAATCGAACTGTTTGGTCATTTTTATTTGATACGTCAGGCTAATATATTAGCATATAAATAGGGACAAAAATATGTATTTCTCATCTCAACTGATATATAAAAAGTACTGATACATACTTCGTTGGATTGGCCATGAATCAGTCCCAGTTACGGCCGCGACAAGTCCAAAGGGGATTGTAATGTAATTCTATATTCCGATAAGTACAATTGGTCATCGAAGGTTTTTTCTGTTTCCCGATAAGTACAATTTGTCATCAAACGGTATTTCTAGTTCCCATCAGGGAATTATTTATCATAAGTATTTCTATTTCTTGAAAAGTACAATTATTGACCGTAAGTTTGTTATAATGCTCAACAATGAATCTAAAATGCTAACATTATTTTGGTATTTCTGTTTCCCGATAAGTACAATTGGTCATCGTACAATGTTTCTAATTCCCAACAAGGAATTTGCAAAGTTGGAATCGTAAGTATTTATGTTACCCGAGTAACAATTGGTCGTCGTATTGTATTTCTGTTTACCGATAAGGACAATTGGTTATCGTAAGTTAGTTCTAATTCTCAACGATGAATCTACAAAGCTTGGATTCTAGGGTATTTTTGTTTCCCATTCAGTTCAATTGATTGTCGTAATGTATTTCTGTTCCCCAAAAAGTAATTGTAAGGTATTTCTGTTTTCCGTAAGGTAAACTTGATAATAGTAATGTATATCTGTTTCCCGATTAGTACAATTGGTAATTGTAAGGTATTTCTGTTTCCGAAAAGTACAATCGATTATCGTAATGTATATATGTTTCCAGAAAAGTACATTCGATTAACGTAAGGCATTTCTGTTTCCGATAAGTACAATTAACTATCGTACTGTATTTATGTCTCACGGTAATTGTAAGGTAATTCTGTTTCCCGATAAGTACTTTCGATCAGCGTAATGTATCTCCGTTCCACGATAAGTATAGTTGGGTCACTTAAGGTGTCACATGATCTTTCCTTTTCAAAAAACAACAACCAGGGGATTGTAAGGTTTTGTTTCTCTAAAAGGGGGATGGCAAGATAGTTCTGTTTCCCAATAAGGATAAAAACAAGCACACATTTGTGTTTCCCGACTAGGACGCTACAAAGCTGTTTCCCCAAAACAGTGGGATCGTTATGTAGTTGTTTTTGCCAATCAGTATAGAATAAGTACGCGGTTGCATACGGTGTAGTATGTTCAGAGCTGGTTACAAACCTGTTGTGTTTGAATAACAATAACAATGAATCTGGCTATGAATGTTGCAAATTGCGAAAACATGCCTTCAGCTTATATTCGTCTCAATGTCTGCTTCCCGAAGACTTAACCAGTACTCACGCCGTTTACGTGGAACAATTAAAAGGATGAACCCGATCATCTCGGGATTCGAAGTGTAATTCACTCTATATCATATTATTTTCGAATTAATAAATATAGACATTGTTGTAAGAGGAGCAAATTTTGATTTTTGATTTACAATGAAAACTATTGCGGCATCATTGTTTTAATTAAGATATACACCTCAATAATATAATAGCGATTTATAAGTATATTACTTACATTATAGAATAAGGAAAGAAGCTTCTAAAATTGAAACGCCAAAATTGATTAAAATACAACATTCCTGAGGCGTTTCGGGTTCTGTCAGAGTTAAATTGGAATACAAGTGTATAGATTTTCTTGAGGGAAAGAAACACATTACATCGTTTATTTACCATTCATGATGACAGAATAGTGGGAATGGTCGCCACGCCATAGATATGCTGATGACTATCAAATGAACCTCGTCTCCTAGAGACAGGTCTACATCAGCGAATTGTTCTATAAATAGATACACGAACAGCGCTACCGTGCAGGCTGTAATGCCGCACGACTATTATTATTTTGCTTACAATTCTTTGACGCCTCTGGGAAACAGACTAGCGTAACAAACCCGTTTCGAATTTGTAGTCATTGTGAAAGTATGTCGTCATTAAATCGATTATGGTCCGAGAAACGTGTTTCGGTGGAGCTGTTTAATTGGCGATCGCTCATACATACGTGGTAGCATTACTGAATCATCCCGATATACGTGCAAAACAACAAATAAGCCATTATCGGCCGAAAAGAGAGAATCATATTGGAAACGCGTCAAACAAGTTTGGGTCTTTTTGAAATCACGAATAGTAAAGACTAAGGCTAGCGCAAGTCAATTTTGCAACTGTTGACAAAAAGGTAAAGACCCAAAATGTAGTTGGACCAATCGATCTTCATGGAACTTTGGTCAGAACTTAGTTAATCGACTGTTAAATCCTTTCCGACATGCAGTCGTATTTTGAGAAATCTGCAGCAGACGACGTTTTCGAAATATTTTGGGCAAACGAGAATGTTCCCCTTTCGCCACAATGGTTTCAGTTCAGTTCAATTATCATAATTTCATTTATAAAGAAAATGTTGACAATATGTTTTAAAGATTTATTCTATGTCGGAAACTGTTGACGGTCATCATAGTCTAATGGGCGGCCATCTTACAATTGTGGAGCGTCACGTGATATAGGGTCCTGGTCCGTACTCACCAACTCTTCTAAATGCATTCTATGAAGAATGTTCCTACTTATTGAGTAACAACTTTGTGATAATGTAGAATAAAAACATTAAGAAAGTCAAGAATGGTAAGCGAATAAACGCCTGAGTGTTATCCGTTTTCGCATCATATAAACGGGCACATGCATATAGTTGATTGTTTGATGTTTTACTCCGCTTTCTACACATTTTCAGTTATATCACGACGTTTCTTTGGTAAGTTACCAGTAGTACTGGTCCATTTATCCTGACACCAGCCAGTCAGTCGTAATGCTAACCCCGCAAGCCTAAGCGCCTAGCAGGGCAGCCATTACTACTTAAAGTTTTTGATATGACCCGATCGGGGATCGAACCAACCAGAACCCGCACCCGAGGCGAAGGCTCTACCAATACACCAGCGAGGTGGCCATATGAATATAACCATTAGGGCTACTATGTTTGTGTTTCGTTTGATGTTACGTCTTCTAGTCGTTGTCTCAAATTAACTTCATACATTTAAATATTCATGAGCAGGATCCTCATGTTTCTGTCCAATGAAATGGCAAAATACAACCATTGCTCGTCCATCATCGTTTCTCTATCTCGTTTAATCATATAGATTATCTCCGTTGTTGATAACATAACTTAATTGTTTGCGACTATTTGATTGGCTGGTGCAAATGTCAATCTAAGACGACCTGTAATAGGCAGTCATCATATTGATAAAGGGATGTGCTACTGTAAATGACTGAGTTGACATAAATAGTTACCCTGCTGACATACAATACTTGTTTTTTGGAATTTTTATTAGGGAAACAAAAATGATGAAATATGATTTTAATTATTGCAGTTGTAGGGTTGGTGGGATTGGACACTGGTGTTCAGTAACGGGAAGCTAATATACAAGAACATAATGAAGAAAGGTCCAATTCCAATCTTGTGCATGTTACAAAACCCTATTCTACGTTTTAAATCCAAAGCAAATATGCCAACTAAGAAAATGTATGATTGTATTAAATTTCAATAAAGAGCCACAACAAATAACTCTTTTAACATTAAAAAGAATAAAAGAAATTGAAATAAAGATACACGGATCTTTAACAGACACATGAGAAAGGGAAAAATGATAATCCCAACAAACTATTTCAACCAATTGGTGGACATTTTAATTCCAAATAGTCGTCTGCATCAACAAGTTAACCCTTTCCCTCATATAAACGCTTTCTGACGCCTCTGAAGCAGACGGCTTTTTGAAAACATAGTGATAAAAGAAGAAATTGCACAAAACGTGCAATTTCTCCTTTTGCCACAATGTTTTCAACTTTGTCGTCATAGGTTATCCATTCAATTATTGAGATGTTCTATGTTTTGACAAAATACGTTCAAAGTCGTCTGCTGCAGAATTGTCGTATGAGGTAAAGGGTTAATACAATAACGTTAGTAACAAATAAATACATATTTTGTTAATTACTTTTTCCATTACTTTTAACAACCTCGGGTTACACGTATGGCTTTTCTATATTGTGTGTGTGTGTGTGGGGGGGGGGGGGGGGGGGGGGGGGGGGGGGGGGGGGGGGGGAGGCGCATTGTTCATTTGTTAACGTCGATGGTTATCAATCCATGCGTTCGAACCCCAGCTGGGTTGTTCAGTATTTTCCGATGATTGATTGACAAGCACCATGGTAATTAGCGTCACTCGTCTTCGACCAACGGGGTAACTAGGATATAAATGTATATGTATATGAAGGTAACAATCCGCCTGCGAATAGCCAGGAAACAAGCTTTAACTTAATTATCTGCCTTGATAAAATTGATATTTCGATGAAACCGGCGTTAAACACCAATCGTTTAAATTTGAATGTAGTGTTACAGTGACTCTTATTATGTACAGGATCACCCGGAACTTCACTGTTGGCGGCTTATATGCAATAGGACCCCAACTCGTCCGACGCGGTTGAAATGAATGAAAAGAAGTGGTGTTAATTACATATTTCGATTTCTTTAAACAAATCCGGGTGACTATCTAGGTGGTACTATTGTTAGAACTGATGCAACGAGAGCTTAAGGTGTATTTTGTTTAGCGCCGTTTTTAACATTTGTTCAGTTATATCACGGCGTTTTCTGTGTACTCTACAAGTACTACTGGTTCATTTATCCTGACAACACCGATCAGTAACAATTATAACCTCACAACCGCTGATCGAACCTGATACGTCCCGCATCCGAGGTGGACGCTCTACCACTACACCACCGAGGCGGTCTAAATACAACACTAATGTGTTCGCCAATTGACGTATGAGGTCGTAAAAGATCGGTAATGTATATTGAAATGCGAAAACATATGATAACGATATATCACGACTTTGGCTGGAAAAAGCCGGCGATATATACTGTTTTTAAATACCGATCTCGTGCGGAAATAACCGAGACCTTTCGGTTCTTTGTTCCTTAAAGTCGCATTTTATGTTATTTTATCACCTGACAATTCTTGTATCCGATCTAATCTAATATACCCATTACGTATTTCTTTATATGTAACGTGTGTAATATAACATGACTGAATCAATATTTTTGTATTCATCCGCGAATGTTTAAAAAATGGCTGAGAACGTGGATCCGGTAAATACAAACGTCACGATAGATGGACGAGGTCAAGAGACTATTATCGGTCATTAAAATATTTTTGTTGTGATTATTTATCAGTTTATTAATTAGTACATGTTGGGACTTTTTTATGACCTCGAAAACCCGATTTTCTTTGTTTGTTTCGTTATGTGATAAAAAGAATCTGACATCGTTGTCATTTCATAAAGTTTTATTAAACTTTATATAAAATGTCAACTCATTTCAGATCCTATATGTATGTAATATAATGAAATTAATGGCTGAAAACGGCATAAAATTCAAGCAAGCAGATTAATTTTCACACGATGACATCTCAGTCGGTAGCTTCGAGTGCTATCAATCAAGGGTTCGTTAGTTCGAATCCCAACTTGGCCAGAAGTCTATCTGATAATAGACAAAATAGGACTAGATAAGAGGGGGTTCTCTATTTACTCAACCAAATCCTCTGTTATGTCACTGAGACGATTCTTTTGAGTACCCACAATATAGGGTTTGAATGTCAAATAAGGATATTAGAACATGAACAATTCCCCTTATCTTGAACTCTGTGTTAGGTGAACTGAAAAATAATGTACTTTGCTGTGTACGCGAGTTTGCTACTACAGTGTGTCCGCCGTGGTCGAATGGTTAGCGTCGGGGATTTGAAACCTGGTGTCCCGGGTTCGATCCCCAACTGCGGCACGACGATCATGGTATAGTGCCCTTGGGCAATGCACATTGTCTAGCCTAGTACTGGTTTGTTCACACAGGGATCATGAATGAGTGAACACAGTCGCCGTGATATAACTGAAATAATGTTGAAAGCGGCGGAAAACCCCAATAAAACAAATTACAGTGAGGTTGGTGAGATTGGTGAACCGTAATTTTACTGTGAAAAACAAAGAGAGTTAAAAACGACGTAAAACTACGTTCAATCAATCAGCTAACTGACTAAAATGCAACTCGTTTTGATACAGGCAATAACATTGATGCGCAGGGAACACCGTTCTCTTCGATTGATTGATTGGGGTTTAACGCCGTTTTTAACAATTTCTCAGTCATATCACGGCGGTCAGTTCACCTACTCATATGTTTCCTGGTTTTCGCACACCAGTTCTCCACACAACAATCTCCCCAAGCAACTGGCTGCTTTTCCACATAGACTTAGCCCATTGGTGGAAGACGAATGACGCATGTCGCAATGACTTTTGTCAAACGTCGAGCCGGGAATCGAACTCACAACCCCTGGATTGACAGCCCGCGTCGTTACCGACTGAGGTACCGGGACTTGACCCGTTCTCTTTGAGGAGTTTGCAACTAGTGTAGATTCAAGCCAGACGTCTTTCAAGTATTGTACCTTCGGAACATTTAAATCTCTTCTGCCATATATGACAACTCATCTGTAGTAGACAACTTTGAAAACATCCAGGCAAAATTAGGATTAACGCACTTTAAATGAAATGATAACTATTTAGTAGAGTTAAAAACAATCACTGTGACAAAAGGTGAAATTGCATATTATCATTGTCAATTGCTGCTTTTTCCACTATGCTTTTTAAATACGTCTGCTGCTAAATTGCCAGACGGCGTCTGTATGTGGGAAAGGGTTAAAAGGATGTGCATGAAGATTCGTATCTACATTTGTCGAAAATATGCTCCGGTCTGTTTTCCTGGGGTACCGTTCATTTGAACACTGATGGTAAAAGGGCAAAATTAATGGAGACACGCTCGGCGAGCTTACTACACTTTAATTAAAATATTTACGATTTTGTTTCACAAACTACAGTGACAAGGGGGATACCTTAATAGTGTAAGGTACATGTCATGTTAAAATAACCACCATTAACGTCTTCGTGTGTATACTGAGCTAACAGGTTATGTGGTAAAACCGTTAGTTGCTTTGAAAAATGTGAATTGCTGGTGTGAGAAAGCCAGGAATACATGGGTAGGTTAATTGGACTGTTATATTGTCAAAGGCGTTAACCCTTACCCTCATACGGCAATTATGCATCAGACGACTTTGAACATATTTTGTCAAAAAATAGAAAATCTCTATAATTGAATGAATAACCTATGACTAAAAGTGGAAAACATTGTGTGGCAAAAGGAGAAATTGCTCGTTTTGAGCAATTTCTTCTTTTGTCACTATGTTTTCAAATAGCCGTCTGCAGTAGAGGGGTCAGAAAGCGGCTATATGAGGGAAAGAGTTAAAACCCAATCAATCACTCAATCGCTGTTTATACATTAATCAATTCACACGAATAAATGCCTAGTCTATAAATAAACTGAGCGTTTCAGAAACTCTCCGTTTATCCTTATGCTGTTGGTACATGTACATGTACGTGAAATAATCCGTTCCGTGTTTGTGTGTCCGTAGGATTTCGATTTGATTTATTGATTGGGGTTTAACGCCGTTTATAACAATTTCTCAGTCATATCACGGCGGCCAGTTTCATGTGTTGCCTGGTTTTCTCACAACAGTACTCCACACAACAATCTTCCGAAGCAACTAGCTGCTTTGCCACATAGACATAGGGTTTCGAAGGAAAACAAATTCAAAACATGAAATACGCATAACGTCACAGTGGTTTCATCAAAATATCAATTATTATGCAATAAGACCTTATGTTGTTGGTACTCGATAGAAACCGTATAAGTAAGACGTAACGATAGTTGTTTTGAAAACATGAGCAATGCCACTTGTCTACAGCTCTTGGTGTATATTATTTGTGTAAAAGGGACACACCTCTACAGACTTCTAGATAAGGGGCATTTCTCATGCTCTAAATTCCTTATATGACATTCAAACCCTATGTTATGGGTACTCAAAAGAATCGTTTCAGTGTACCCACAACATAGGATTTTGTTGAGTAATAAGATAAATATTGTGGGGGGAAAGATCTGTTCACTCCTTCTAAATCTAGTCCTCTGCCGTTAAATAAGTTAAATTTGTACATGTAGGATTGTATTATATTTGAGCCATTCCACGAGAAAACCAACATTATTGACTCCGCGTAAAGTATCGACACGGATTAGCCTAAGCATGCCGCGCAGGCTTACTAAGATAGATACATTTTGCCTCCTGTGGATTTTCTGTTTCATGAATCATTACTCTTTACCTCTATCGACTTAAGACGGAATATGTCGGCCCGAATCAGTCTGCGCGGACTGCGCAGGCTGATCTGGGTCGATAAATTACGCAGAGTCAATAATGTTGGTTTTCTCGTGGAATGGCTCATTTGATTTATGTGAATAATCGAACATACACGCCTTTCAATGTCTTCACCGTGATCTGACAGATTCATCGTCCTGCTAGTTTTGACATACGTGCCTTGATAGAAGATAATAGCCTTCAAATATGTTCAACAAGTGTAAATCCAGATCATCCTGTACATGTAGATACGCACAGTCTAAACAGCGTGTGGACTGTTCGGTATTAAGCCAATAGACCATGTTAAACCCTTTCCCATATACGACAACTCTGCAGCAGACGACTTCGAAAGTGTCTACTCAAAAATATGAAAATCTCTATAATTGTAGGTATACTTACTGAAAAATGTTGAAAACATTGTGGCAAAAGGAGAAATTGCTCATTTTGAGCAAGTTCTCCTTTTGTCACGATGTTTTTAAAAGTCTTCTGCTGCAGATGCGTGAAAATGCGTCTAAAGAGTGGATATTCTGGTCTGGTTTTAGGACGGGTATTCTGGTATTAACCCTTTCCCTCATATAGACGCTTTCTGACGCCTCTGCAGCAGACGGCTTTTTGAAAACATAGTAACAAAAGAAGAAATTGCGCGTTTTGTGCAATTTCTCCTTTTGTCACAATGTTTTCCACTTTTAGTCATAGGTTATCCATTCAATTATAGAGATTTTCCATTTTTTGACAAAATATGTTCAAAGTCGTCTGCTGCAGAATTGTCGTATGGGGGAAAGGGTTAACCTTCTCCTTCATATAGACGCTTGTTTACGCACGTGCATCAGGCGACATTTGAAAACATTTGTGGCAGATGGAGATAGTGCTCATGGTGAATACTTTTTCATTTTGCCACAATTATTAAAAAAAATAATGGATCTAGTTTGAGTTTCAGAAAAGTTGATTTCTGTTTTCTAAATGTCAATGATTTCAAAGTCGTATGCTTGCTGCAGATTATTTGTATGTGGGGAAAGCTTCCAGCATACAACAAATGTGCAACAGGCGACTTTAAACCCTTTCTCTCATATAGACGCTTTCTGCCGCCTCTGCAGCAGACGGCTTTTTGAAAACATAGTGAAAAAAGAAGAAATTGCACAAAACGTGCAATTTCTCCTTTTACCACAATGTTTTCCACTTTTTGTCATAGGTTATCCATTCAATTATTGAGATTTTCTATGTTTTAACAAAATACGTTTGAAGTCGTCTGCTGCAGAATTGCCGTATGAGGGAAAGGGTTAAATTATTTGGCAACACTATGGTAAAACTTTGTAATTTTAAGTATACTTATTGATTTAAGGTGAAAACGAAGTGCCAACATGAGAAATTGCTCTAATTATGCAACTTCTCCATTTGCCAAACTGTTTTCATAGTCGTCTGCTACAGATGCGTCAAAATGCGTCTGCAGGTGGGAAAGGGTTGACTTAGACAGAGGACAAATGTCCGAAGGCCCATCTTTCTACTCCGCAGCCCCATTCAGTAAAATCCTATCAACCATTTGTGGGTAGCTCTTTATTGCTGACTTTTGAGTGTAAAAATAAAAAGGGGGCGGGGCTTGTAGCGAACGTACACCAAAGGCAGATTTAAGACTATTTCATCGTATATGTCAATTGAAAAAAGAAAAAAAAAGTGCGTTTATCTATCTGTATAGTTGTACCCTTTTGTTTGTGGTTTTTATTTCTTTCGGTTTTGATGTTGTTTAGTTCGGAATGAAGATTTGATTTTCTGTTTTTACGCCGAATCGTTGTTATTACAAAGTGGATACAATACAGGATATGACATTGTTGATGTTTTTCGAACATACATTTATACTATAAATTAGATGAATAATAGAAGGTTTCGTTGTGTTGATAAAGAAAACTTTGGGGATCTTTATATACAAAAAGGTATTGTTATGTTAATACTAATATGGTGTCAGTCAAATGATAGAAATCATGAAAGTATCAAGTGCTTGTTTCGAAAAAAATGTCAAAGAGTTTCAGATATTTTTTTATTCCGAGTGTGGTGAAGTCGAAACAACGCGTAAGAATGACAGAAAATAGTTTTTTTACAAATAAATGTTTCATCCATTCTGTTTGTTTGCTTGAGTGGTGTTTAACGCAGTTTTCAACAGTAGATCGGTTATATCACGTATTGTTCTGTTTAAACTTACAAGGACTAGCGGTATAATTTATCGTAAAAACTACGTGATTTTCGTAACGCTATCCCTGGAACTATACTATTTGTTAATCTATTTTAAAATCGTGTTTTATTGATCAATTTCCACCAGGAGGAATTGAAATAAATAAATAGATAAATAAATAAATAAAAAAAAAAAAAAAAAATCAACCAATCAATAAATCAATAAATAAATAAAGAAAATAAATTGATCGATCAATAAATCAATAAATCAATTAATAATAATAATAATAATAATAATAATAATAATAATAATGATAATAATATAATAATAATAATGATAATAATAATAATGATAATATATAATAATAATAATGTCAATAATGATAATAATAACAATAATTAAACTACTACAACTAATATAATATTGATGATGATAATAATAATAATAATAATAATACTATCATCATCATCATATCATCATCCTCATCCTCATCTTCATCATAATGATAATAAATAATAATAATAATAATAATGATAAAAATAATAATAGCAATAACTTGGAACTCCCAAGAATGTATTATTAATTTCCGATAAAAGTGACTGCGCCCAATTTTTTAATGAATGAGTCGTATGCCTATCGACTCAGCACAATTCATCCGTGGGCGTATGATATCTACGTAGTATGTCACATCTCCCTCCATATGATAAAAGACATTGATTTGTGAATGCCAACGAAAGGTTCGATATTATGTCATTTACAGTTAATATGTGTTTCATTACATTAAAGTGAATGCCTGACATGTGTCCATGAGGGTATATTTCCTTCAACATTTTTTTTTAAATAATTATTTTAATTATTTATCTTAAATATGCTTTATAATAAGTAACTTTCATTTTTTATAAACACAAGTTGAAGATGTGTTTTGTTTAAATGATCAATTTGCACCTTGATGGAAAAGGACAATACATGAGTAATGTATCGGAGTTGCTGCTGTACTGATTCTGGAAATTAATAATAAAGTTTCGTGATAAAAAGATAACTAAGGAAGAAATAATTCACCACCACACCGCGTATCGATGATTCCGTGCAAATAATATGAACATTGATATATGACAGGATAAGGTTTAATTGATTGTTTGGTGTTTTACGCCGCTTTCAAGAACTTTTCAGTTATACCACGGCATGTCCTGGGTAAGTTACCAGTACTACTGGTCCATTTATCCTGACACCAGCCAGTCAGTCGTAACACTAGCCTAGAAACTCTGAGCGAGAAGGTGGGTATATATTACTACCCTGTAATGTCTTTGGTATGACCCGGCTGGGTCTCGAACCCGCGCACTCCCGCACCCGAGGCGGATGCTCTACCAATACACTACCGGGGCGGCTTTTTGATCATCTTCAGCAGACATTTTATGAGAACATTGTGTAAAAAGTAAAACTTGCTCTCAATTTATAATTTCTACATTTGCTACAATGTCTTAAACTCTACTAAATAATGTTACTGGTTTTTTATAAAGACTTTTCACAGTTTTGCAATAATGTCGGTTTGCTAAAGATACGATGTATGTGGGAAAACGGTAAATACAAAAAATATATACATGTATTAAAAAAAGTAGCGGAATCCCCTATATATACGCATTCCGTTTCCTTGTATCCCCGCCGACCGTTCTGTGCCATGTTTGATCTTGTAGATCGACGTTCTATCGATAGCGCACATGAGATAAGCCGTTAAAAATCTCATTAAGAAATTCATTAAACAAAAGAACATTTATACAATTACGTACAGCCTGGCTGTGCTTTCATACATACCACAAGAGAGCACCGCATTGACCCTGCGCTTACAAAGGAATAAATCTGTTGCGTAGGTAGGTGGGGTGCCATCCGCTTAAGAATGATTCGAGCAGTTAATTGTGTCTAGAAGAATCCGAATTAAAAATCGAACCTAGGCATTCTTTTGGAATGGAGTCAAGCGTCTACCGGGGATTGTTTCTATTGGTGGAATTTGTTTGTACAAGCGTTTCCGTGATGTAGAGTAATGGTGCAATTTTGGCAAAAAAATATGTTATATCGAAAAGTGGATATCGGTGCAAATATCGTTTCTTTATAGGAAAAAAGGGATGCAGTTGGTGCTATATTGACTCATATCAACATTCAAGTTGTCCTGTTCGCGAGTTAAATTAGTATCGAATTAGGTGATCATTTACGTAAATCGTATCGCTTTACTTAGACTGAATGGATAGTACAACATTGTTCACTAGTTCACCAATACGGGTGGAGTCGTAAACTTGTTAACAAAAAAAAAAAAGAGAGGGGGAGAAAAAAGCTGAATGAGATAGTTTGTTAATAGGTTGATGTGTGTTAGATTGAAATTGGATAAAAGTATAAACTAGACTTTAAAGTTATAAAACTTTAACCACAGTCCTTTTAAGCGAGTCACTCATTGCGAACTGGGTTTTTATATGCACCCACATCTCGAAAACCTTTGAACCGCTCGATTTTAGCCGTAAAGAAAAGAAGTAAATTGTCTAATTCACGACATCAAAGAGCGATATTGCCTTCAATCAGAGAAAATATTTGAAACAAATTTTTGTGAAAGCGCCATCGTGTTTGATGGTGTTTTGCAATATTATAAGTCAATAAAGTTATGATTTTTTATACGTATTGGATCGACATTCGGTAGTTTCTGTGGGGTAACAAATTTGTATTGAACCCTTGGTCAGTTTTCTTCTTTTTTGTAGCAGGGGTACACTTATTTGATACGGACATACACGGTGTAAAGTTTCAGCGGGTGACTTTCATGCAGTGCAATACTTCACTAGCGTCCGCGCTCTAGAAAGTTTTATTACGGATTACGGTGAAAATTGAATTATACTTAGAATTATCAACAACAGAAAAAGAGTTGATGAATTTAATTTATTTGGAATTATGATGGATTCGCCAAGTTTGTTTACCGTTGATGTTTTAGTTGTCTTAATTCGGACGTCATGAAAATGTGAAAGTTGTGAAGAAAAAAAAATACGAATAATTATCAGGAAAATAGAAAACTTTGTGAAATGTGATAATTCTCGGTTATAACACGCCGGAATATAAGGCGAAGTGAAAACGAAAGGAGAAAGTATAAGATAATACATTACAAGAATATAAATGGACTTTATTAGTCGATATTCTGTGGAGTTACAATCTCACCTATTAGGAACATGAGAGTGTTGTGCTGGTGTCTAGTTTTAATCCTTTTAATAAATATCAACTCGGCTAAGAAACGACGGCAGAAGGCAACACGTTGGTGGTAAGTCATTTTTCTTTTACTAATCAACGGGTTTTCTATTGTGTTTTAGACCACTTTCAGTAACATTTCAATTATATTGCAGCATCTCCCATGTAGTTACCACTACCGCTGATCCATATGTGCACAAACCAGCTAGCCAGTAATAATGCTAGCAATCCGGAGCGCCGAAGAAGGAAAGCTATTACTACCATGGTTTGACCCGGCCGCTGACTATCGAATAAAACATTTTCTTTTGGAAACATTTTATATTTTTCTATGATTAGTATTAGCTAAGATCAGTCCAGAAACTTAGCGGTTTTGCCGATTTACCTTGGTCTACACTGGACGCCAGTGGGCTATGCTTTTGTAGACTCTTGAAACTTAATATAATATATAGTATTTGTAAAAGTAATCAAAATTTCAAAACAATGATATCTCAATTTCGATTTATATCATAACATGGTGAACTAATCAGAGCTTCGATCTGCGAAATCAACCATTAGGCATTTTCGACCATGGAGGATCGAGATCAGCCAACGAACGCATGCGCAGTCAGATCTGTTCAACCACAAGTCATAGAAAGGTTCCTCAACCTCCAGTGTGGCAGTTTCCATTAGGATCAATATCATGGATGCATAAACAATTGGTTTCCACACGTGTATTTATAACTTTAAGTGTGGTTTTCGCAGAGCAACGGTTATATACACGTGTATTTATTACGTTAAGTTTGGTTTTCGCAGAGCAATGGTTATATTCACGTGTATTTATTACGTTAAGTTTGGTTTTCGTAGAGCAACGGTTATAGTCACTTGTATTTATTACGTTAAGTTTGGTTTTCGCAGAGCAACGGTTATATTCACGTATATTAATTACGTTAAGTTTAGTTTTCGCAAAGCAACGGTTATATTCACGTGTATTTATTACGTTTAGTTTAGTTTTCGCAGAGCAACGGTTATATTCACGTGTATTTGTTACGTTAAGTTTAGTTTTCGCAAAGCAACGGTTATATTCACGTGTATTTATTACGTTAAGTTTAGTTTTCGCAGGGCAACGGTTATATTCACGTGTATTTATTACGTTAAGTTTAGTTTTTGCAAAGCAACGGTTATATTCACGTGTATTTATTACGTTAAGTTTAGTTTTCGCAAAGCAACGGTTATATTCACGTGTATTTATTACGTTAAGTTTGGTTTTCGCAGACAACCGTACATGTGCTGACTGCGGTGTAAGATTTTATCCAGAGTGGTATACGTGCTCAATTAGTTTATCTTAGCGTGTTGTAACTTCATGCAATACAATACGAGGAGAATGAGTAGTTACATTGAATATAATTGCTTAGTCTTTAACCGTTTTGGCACATACAAACATCTCGAGGGCTTGGCGTGAAACGGTTGTAACTTAAAACCTATTTTGAAAACCCTGGATTAGGGGCAATTTTGACCCTTTTGTAAACAATGCAAATTTAGGTGCCATTGCTCAGAACGAGCAATGGCACCTAAATTTCCATTGTTTACCAAGAAAAATGATTTAACGCTTATAAAGCCTTTATGGCGAGGTAAATAACCTTGGTAAAATAAATACCAATTTTAGTTACAACCGTTTCACGCCAAGCCCTCGATCTGCAGCAGACGACATTGAATGTTTTATCATTGGATAGAGTTGAACCCTTTGCTGCCGGCAATGCGCACGCACTATTTCCTTTTGCAAACATGTTTAATAGTCGTCTGCTACAGATGAATAAAATATGTCTGCAAGTGGAATATAGATTTGTTCAGACATCGTTTGTAAATTGTGACCACAGTATCGTGATCCTGTCCTTTTAAAAATGTTTACAGAATTTCCTTTGCAGATGTATCGTTTATCTAACTGTTAGGTATATTCTAGCCGTCTGCAGTGACAATAGCTTAGGACAATTGTGAATTCTCGAAAATAGCGGGCGTACGTAAACATAGTTCAATAACGCATACATCCGGTTCGTTATAAGTTATTTCTCTTTTTTCCAATTGTCGTTTAGAGACAATGGCGGCGCCAAGTGTCGTATGTTTATACTAACACTATTAATAGTTTTACACTCATGTTACGGAAAGGGCTGTCTTCTGATAACTCGAAGCATAGTTTCGAAGATTTCTTTTATTGAAGATTTCAAAAATACAATATGACATTATAAGTAATCGCTAATAACGAGATAAATCACTTGTCACAGGCGATACGCCTTTCTTTTCTCTTGGCTACACATCTTAATGTAAATAATAAGCGGTGCTAATATGATTGATAAAATATTGATACGGAGCTAACCCAAAATCGATCACTCCTTAACCCTTTCCCACCTGCAGACGCATTTTAACGCAATAGCAGACGACTTTTGAAAACATTGTGGCCAAAGGTGAAATGTCCACTAATAGTCATTGGTTATCCATTCAATTATAGAGATTTTCCATTTTTTGACAAAATATGTTCAAAGTCGTCTGTTGCAAATAAGTTGTATGTGGGAAAGGGTTAACGTTATAGAACATATTTTCCCTGATGAGCATCAACTCTTTCAGCGCCGAATTGTTTAAAGTAGACTCTACCATGTTCAAAATCGGGTGTGTCCATTTCTCAATTTATGACAGTTCTGGACTATTTCGGTACTTAAAATGCAAGCAATGCTGATATCAGGTGAGACAGGTCGTCACGAGCTGACTCACCTGAATCTGCATTGTTTGCAAAAAATTTCAATAATGCCTGTGGCGCTAAAAGAGTTAATAAAATACTTCCTTCTCGTATTCTTATTGTTTCTTTCATAAACAAATATATTATTGTCTACTTGTGTCTGTTACATAATTATCTTCATTGACATTAACAAGCTTCAATATCAAACATATGTTGTTGTTGTTGTTACTATGCTTGTAGCAATCATTCAATTAATCAATAAATCATAAAAACAATCTCTCAATCAATCAATCAATCAATTAATTAATCAATCATAAAAACAAAGCAATACATCAGTCAATCAATCAATCATTCAACCAGTAATTCGACCAGTTATCATCCAGTGAGTATATCAATCAATCAATCAACCAGTTAATCAACGGATATATCAATTACTCTATCAATCATCCACTCAAATGTAATTCACCATTATTTCCAAGATGTGTTCTGTGTGCATGATTATATAAAAGTAAATGCTGCCACTCGATTCATTGGCGACAGACGAACAGCAATTTCTTGAAAGACAAATAGACAGAACGCATGATATAATTCTGAGCGATATTTGTAAATGATTCGTCAGAAATCTGTGCGAGTTACTGTCAACAAGTGTGCACATTGTGTTATTGAATCCTTCTTTTTCTGTTCGTGACTTTGAAAATTGTTTTTTCAATTGTTAAGAGCTTGATCAGATTTCTGATACGGGCAATCTAAGTTTGGTCTTCATCACTTGCGTTGGACGAATCTATTCGAGAAAAAAAGATACTACGCTTTCTTTAGCCAGTGTGTTCCCGGAACTGAAGGACAATGATATCATGCTGCAAGGTTTTCTGCAGACCAGTGTTATAGATTCTCTCGCGTCAGTTATTGAGCGGTCACTGAACACATTGATTTAATGTTTCATTTACCCTAGCTAGGTCTATTGTCTATTCGATAACATCACTTTCCACGTGAAAACCAACATTATTGACTCTGCGTAATGTATCGACACGGATCAACCTAAGCATGCCGCGCAGGCTTATCCGGATAGACACTTTTCGCCGCCTATGGATTTTCTGTTTCAGGAATCATTACTCTTTACCTCTATCGCCCTGATACGGAATGTGTCGGTCCGGATTAGCCTGCGCAGACTGCGCAGGCTGATCTGGATCGATACATTACGCAGAGTCAATAATGTTGGTTTTCTCGTGGAAAAGCTCAAATATTTTCGAAACTTCCGTAAATTAAAGTATAATTATTGAAAAGAGTTGAACCTTTTGTGACAAAATTTTAAAATTGATAATATTTAGCAATTTTCCTTTTTCACAATGTTTTCAAGATGTGTCTACAGCAGGTACGTCAACATGCATTTGTATGTAGGAAAGGGTTGAGAGGACACACATATGGTTGACTCTTACACATGTCTCAATAGTAAGGGGGGATACATTGGTCTTTTCCCCACAATATGTCTCCTACAATTGCAATACAGATAAGAATCACGGGGTTCGAACCAATGCCGTTTTAATACGAGATCCCGACGTTTTACAACTTAGCCACTGATTTCCAATTATAAATGTGAATAGCATGTAAGGATGTATCCGTTTACCTCATGTTGTATGTGTAGGTTCGTCTTATTTGGACAAATATGAAACGGAGTTGAAAACATTGAAGGAAAATTGGAATTTTCAAATGATCTCGATTGGAGCAAGAACAAATTACTAGTTTTCTCACATAGGCTTTCAATAGACGCTGTGCGATTTAAAAGGGGTCATACATCTTTGTCGTCTGTTAGGGAGATGGGAATTAAGTTATTTGTAGAATGTTATTTCTTAACCCTTTTCTACGTTCATCAAAACTGCAGCAGACGACTTTGAAAAGATCTACCCAAACACATGAAACATCTATACAAAGGGAAATATAATTTTTGAAAAATAAGTTGAAAACATTGGGGCAAAATCAGAAGTTGCTCCTTTTGACAAATTGTTTCCCAAAGTATCCTGCTACATAGGCGCCGAAAAGTGTCTGCATGTGGGAAAGGGTTAATCGAATTCATTGCACATGCTTCAAACCAGTTTTTGATTTTTCCAGCGTAAGATAACCCCGACATGTAAACGCCCTATTAAATCTCAGGATGTGGTCCTTTGTTTTAACATCTCCTACATTACATGTAGTACATGTAAATTGATACACCGACATACCGGGTATGGCGATAAAAGAGAATCTAAATTAACCGCGCCAGGCGAATTGGGGTCTTATTGTATTAAGTTTAAACTAATTATGTATTTTACTTCGATTGCGAAACAAACGTTTTTGGAGGTTAAAATTAATCACTCTCGATGTCAGCTTCCTAGAGACCTAACCAGTACTCGCGCCGCTTGTGTCTAATAATCCCAAAGGAAGAACCCACTCAACACTTGTTTAGAACATTGGACCTTTTGATGAAGAGGGCGACGGTTTACCAGTGTAACACGGTCTTCCCCGACGACAAAATATAGTAGTAACCCTGAATTAACTACAAGTCTAGATGAGCCGTACTGCGCGAAAACAAACAGTGTGCACTATGCGTTAAGTATCGAACCGGATCAGCCTAGGCATGACGCGCAGGCTAACCAGTACAGACACTTTTCGCCTCCTGTGGATTTTCTGTTTCTGGAATAATTACTCTTTACCTCTATCCTCCCTGAGACGGAATGTGTCGACCCGGAAAAGCCTGTGCGTACTGCACAGGCTGATCTGGATCGATACATTAACCAGAGTCCATAATGTTGGTTTTTTCTCGTGGAACGGCTCAGATATTGTTTGTCAGATCTTATTGCCTCGGAGGTGTAGTGTTAGAGCGTCCGCTTCGTGTGCGGGAGGTCGCGGGTCCGATCCCTGACCGGGTCATACCACAGACTTGAACATGATACATAATGGCTGCCCTCCCCGGTGCTCATGTTTGTGGTGTAAGCATTACTACTGATTAGATCGATGGCTTGGTGTGAAACAGTTGTAACTGAAAACCTATTTTGAAAACCCTGGTTTAGGGGCAATTTTGACCCCTTTGTAAACAATGCAAATTTAGGTGCCATTGCTCAGAATGAGCAATGTCACCTAAATTTCCATTGTTTATCAAGACAAATGATTTAACGCTTATAAAGACTTTATGGCAAGGTGATTAACCTTGGTAAAAAAATACCCATTTTAGTTACAACCGTTTCACGCCAAGCCCTCGAGATGGTGTCAGAATAAATGGACCAGAAGCACTGGTAACTTACCGAGGGAACGGTGTGATATAAATACAAAATTGTTGAAAGCGGGATAAAACATCAATAAATCAATCAATTGCCCGATCTTAGATATTGATCTGTACTACAGGCTCACCTGAGTCGTCACTATTCGCAAAGTGCAAACATAATACCCTAAGATCGTTAGACGGGGCTCCAAGCTGCTGAACTTGACAAACATGTATCACAGATCTAGATGAGGGGCGTTTTCATGTTTAAAATCATTATACAACAATCTAACCTTTTGTTGTGGGTAACTCAAAAGAATCGTCTCAATTAGTGTTTGGTTGGATAAGAAGGAATACATATTGTGAGGAAAAGAGCTTTATACCGACCCGCGCGTTTTCTTGACTTCTGCACACATATACATGTGTATGTGTATGTTAAATTTGTCATAAAAACTATTTTTGAGTCGAATCGCGATTGCTCAGTCGGAAATAACGCGGGCTACCGATCCGTATGGTCTTGAGCTCGAGCCCTGGCTCAGACATTCATTTTTTTTTCCGACATAAGTATTTGTGTCTTGCATTATTCTGTTTTAACCCATGGGTGAATGTCAATCTAGAAGGATTAGTAGCCCTCTGGGAAGAATGATGTAGTAAGGGCTGGTATGAGGCCAGGCAACACATTGACCATATTATACATGTACGCGTATAACCCCAGACCAAATAGAGTCAAAGCTTACAGCATGAATTGAATTTGTCCAGTTAAGCCTTTCCCCTTGGTGTATTTATGCAACTGCACCAGAACGGTTTTTGACATACTTTTACACTGATAGCCAAGTGTTGCTTGGCTACATAAACAATTCATATCGTAGGTTTTATGTTTACGTTGCCAACAGAGTATACAGGATCTTAAAGGCTTCTTCAACAACACAGTGGTATTACGTACCCACATACCTTAATCCAGAAGATCATGGTATAAGGCCTGTTGCAGCAGACAAAATTTCCTGTTGTAAATGGTTAAAAGGCCCAGAAACATTCGTATTGAGTAAGGAGCATTGGAACGCAAGGAGAAAATGTTCATAATGAGCAACATCTCCAATGACCACCCTATTCAAAGATTATACTTCCATTTATAGAGATTTGGCGTATTTATATCAATATGTATCATAGTATCTACTCTGGATTTTTTGAATGACAGATAGCATTTTTGTATAGTCAAGTTTTGAGCATAGACGCATTATGTCTTTAGAAGCTATCATGGTGCTCGTGCCAACAGTTGGCGAACAGTTAATCAGAGCTTCAGATAAGGCGCGTTTTGCTTGTTCTAAAATCCTTATTTTACCCGCTAACCCTATGTTGTGGGTACTCAAAAGAGTACCCAAACATAGGGTTTGGTTAGATGATATGAGAGATAATGTGGGTAGAAGAGCTGAATACCCCCTCCTTATCTGGACCTCTGGTTAATATCCTGTGATAAGATGGCTCGGAGGTGCCGGCTTATCTCGATCTTCTCTGCTCGTTAATCCCAAATTGTCTTTTTCAATGTGGTGTATTCAACTTTCTCAAACCGCAGCCAAAATGAAAGCCCACGGCGTATATCAAACATGATACCGAAAATCATATAATCCCATGCGTCATTCTTGCAACAAGGAATTTTTCTGAATGAACTTTAAGGGCACTTGAACGTCGTGTAGGATACAGTAACGTTATCTCTTTTTATGGGGAATTCTCTCTTAATATTGGATTATGACTAACCTTATAGTCACCCGTAATATGGCTGTAATCGGTCACTTCTGACCCTTTCCCACATCATGTTGACGAAATCTTTTCTATGTTTTTGCAGAGCACGATTTTTGAAAAAAACATTGTGACATAAAGAGAAATTGCTCACACTGAGTAATTTTTCATTTTCTCACAAAATGTTCACTATATTTAATAATTATTCATTTCATTTTTTAAAAAAATATATTTTTTTACATATGTACGCCTAACGGTTTGCTGTCGCAAAGTGCAAATCATATCATGATTTCAAAATACACGTTCCATGTAAACGGACAGTGAAGGCTATGGCGAGACTTTGTAGATGCACACGCTCGACTGAGTCTGCACTGTACGTAGAGCAATTCATAACCCAATTCGCTAGGAAGCGGCTCATAAATTGTTAAATATACCATTAACCCTTTCAGCGCCGAATTGTTTAAAGTAGACTCTTCCATGTTCAAACTCGGACGAAACTATTTTCATGCTATAGGATATTTGGAATATCTTTATAACTTACAGCCAAACAATGCAGATTTCAGGTGAGACAGCTCGTTAAGAGCTGCCTCACCTGAATCTGTATTGTTTGCAAAAAGCTCAATATTGCCTTTGGCGCTGAAAGAGTTAATACAGTTCAATATTATACAGTCAAACCTGTATTAAAACCCACATTGGAATAGAGATTCCCTGTCTATAGCAACCACATGTTTAGTTTCCCAATTACTCCATTTCTGCATAAATGACCCTGTAAATAAAGACCACCTGTGAACAAAGA
This sequence comes from Serripes groenlandicus, assembly GCA_031761405.1. Taxonomy (NCBI): domain Eukaryota; kingdom Metazoa; phylum Mollusca; class Bivalvia; order Cardiida; family Cardiidae; genus Serripes; species Serripes groenlandicus. The sequence continues at coordinate 35,937,075 of JASEVX010000012.1, forward strand.
CCACATATATGTCTTAACATGGGTGGTCTTTATAAACAGGTTTTACTGTACATGGGTATCTTTTCTCAAAGGTCAGGATCAGGTTAACCCTCTCCCTCATATAGACGTTTTCTGACACCTCTGCAGCAGACGGCTTTTTGAAAACATAGTGACAAAAGAAGAAACTGCTTAAAACCATTAATTTCTCCTTTTGCCTCAATGTTTTCCACTTTTAGTCATAGGTTATCCATTCAATTATGGAGACTTTCTATGTTTTGACAAAATACGTTCAAAGTCGTCTGCTGCAGAATTGTCGTATGAGGGAAGGGGTTAAAGACCACCTGTGAAGAGAGACCATATTGGTGTGTTCCAATGGGCGGTCTTTATATGCAGGTTTCACTTTATTATGAAACTGACCGCACACAAAGAGTTTACATACAATACAATACAATACAATACAATACAATACAATATACTTTATTGCAAAAAATCAACATGTGTTATAGCAAGTTTAAAATAAACAGAAAGCATATCAAAGGACAATGAATTTTCCGAAGTTATGTATTTACGAATTGCACAGAACCGATCTAGAATTATATAAAAAAACAAACTTGTTTTGTTCCCTTAATACATGTTTATCTAAATTATGTTAAGTTGTTTATTGGGCATTTTAGAATGTATTTTAACAACTAATTACAATACACTCGTGTATGTTTCAACCAAAGTTCAGTGTTAAATAACTAAAAAAACATTAAAGATAAAAATTACAGACTCAAGTATTCAAAGGTCATGATCTCTAAAATTAACCCTTATTTTCCTGATAGTGGATTGTGTATACGTTCTACTAATCTGAATGATTCTGGGTACAAGACGCAACATATCATCCTAATTGAAGTTTAATTTTTAAAACTCCTTGGAAAATATTGAGAAGAAAAGGGAGTACTTTCATATGAACAATTTTTAATTTTACGCCAATATTTCAAAATCTATAAAACATTTATAGATATTTTCATATTTCCCGATATGTTGTGAAAAATCGTATGCTGAAAATATGTTATATGTGGGAAAGGGTTAATGAGTCTCTGCGTCAATCAAATAGATCACTAATTACCCAATTTAGTGACATTGCCATTGTTTACTCGGCGGTGATAAATTAATTAAGGTGTCTTATCCAGATTGATCTTTAGTCTTAGCTCCATTTTTTGCCGATATAATGTTTCTATATTGATACGAGATAAGACATAAATAAACAGTTGTTATTTTGTATTTTAAAATGTTGATATTATTCATATTATTAATATCAATGCAATTACAAGGCATCGAACAATCAACGGCAATTGGTAGGGAAAGAAACCACTGTCAAAAGTAGCTGTCGGAATATATATTTGTTCCATGAACGGAGTCGATATTGGATCACTTTCCTGATTTTTGTCTAAAACAAAATGTATAGCACGATTCCAGTAGTGGCCTTCTAAATACGGAGTGGCGGGCTGGTTGGTCTGTATCTAAGCAAAGTCGGAAAGTCACGAAGGTATAGGTCCATATAAGGAGCGATGTGTAGCTCCTTTCACCACAATATATGTTTAACCCTTTCCCTCATACGACAATTCTGCAGCGGACGACTTTGAACATATTTTGTCAAAAAATAGAAAACTCTATAATTGAATGGATAACCTATGACTAAAAGTGGAAAACATTGTGTCAAAAGGAAAAATTGCTCGTTTTGAGCAATTTCGTCTTTTGTCACTATGTTTTCAAAAAGCCGTCTGCTGCAGAGGCGTCAGAAAGCGTCTATATGAGGGAAATGGTTAAATAACCCTGTGATGTGGGTACTCGAAAGAATCGCCTCATTCAATTTATTCTTTTGAGTACCGACACTATAGTCTTTGAGCTTCAAATACGGATTTTAGAACATGCAAAACAACCCTTATCCAGTGCCCTGTCAGAAGGTCGGTTTTCGTATATTGTGACTTAGAATTTATATAAGGGTAAAACGTTAATAGGTGCACATATGCATCAATGTCATTGATTCCATGCATGTAGTCGATATTCAATATTCATACTCTATATTAATTTCTACGGACGACAAAGGTATACACTTATTGCTCAATGACGATGCGGCTGTCAGGTTATATAGGTTTTTGCAGATTGAAGTTTCACGACGAATCTCATGTACATGTACTGTATATAAGTACTAGCCGTGCTATGCGAAATCAAACCTTCGAGTATTTGTGAAAAGAAGCATAGAAACGATCAATTTGCATATCTATACTATATGCGATCTTAATATACATTGTATGCCAGAGATTCATTAACCCTTGCCCAAATACAGACGCGTTCTGACGCCTCTGCATCAGACGACCTTTGAAAACATTGTGACAAAAGGTGAAATTGCTCATAATGAGCAATTTCTCCTCTTGTCTCAATGTTTTCATTTGTATACACTGATTATACATCAATTTATAGACATTTTACATATTTTGTCAAAGTGTTTAAAAAGTCGTCCGCTGAAGAATTATTGTATGTGGGAAATAGTTAAATGCTTATTTGGCTAATGAACGAACAGTGCATAACAAGATCAGACTGCAGAAAAGCGCCGTGTGGTATGATTACAAATTATCTATGATTACAAATTATCTATGATTTGTTTATCAGTAGCATCGCTTGTAAGATTGGTTCGTTCGACTGCCGGATCATACCAAAGACAAATACAAATGGTAGTAATGGCTGCCGTCCGCGGCGCTCAGGGTTTCGGGGTTAGTGTTACGACTGACTGACTGGTGTCAGGATAAAGGACCAGTAGTACTGGTTACTTACTGAACTTTTTTTTATATTTTACAATTCTCGTATTTGAACTATGTATTTGTCAACATTACCACTTTTTTTGTATTTTTCTTCGCCTCGTTGACTATGTATATTTATTTTATCCTCATGTATTCTGGTTGTAGAACTGAGAGAACTGAGAGAAATAAAGGTATTTGTATTGTATTGTATTGTTTACCAGGAAACGCCGAGAAACAGTGTATAACTAAACAGTTGTTGAATGCGGCATAAAACACCACACAATCAATCGATAGAAGATGGAGTTCGATTAATTAAAATAATATTAAATAAAAAGGAATGATTTAATTAATGTGCTTAATATATTTAGCGAACGAACAAAGGAACGTATTTGCAAACGAACGAATAGAAGGCCGAACGAACGCATGAATCAATTGATGATTACATATCAATCAATAACGTATGAGCAAATTTAAATGAAATTTCGAACCATACATTCAACTAGTAAACAAAACTACAACGAGTAACCTATTTATGACTGTACTTGCTATTTTGTTAATAAGTATGATTCCATAAAAACACGTGGCTTTTAAACAAAACCATGTGTGCATGATTGCCTTAATGAAACCAGCTCTTAAAATGATCCCGACGGATGAATCAACAACCTGTTCAGCTCGTTTTTTACGTGGCTTTGAACATTGAACTCTACGTAATGTTCTATATTGTCAAAACATTTTTCAGTTGAATATTGAGAAAATAACGTGGATTATATGAGCCGCCTCGCGAGAAAACCAACATTGTGAAATCTGTTTCATGAAACATTACTCTATACCTCTATCCCGCTGAGACGGAATGTGTCGACCCGGATCAGTCTGCGCGGACTGCGCAGGCTGATCTAGGTCGATACATTACGCAGAGTTCGCAATGCTGGTTTTCTCGTGGAACGACTCATAGTAATGACGAAGTCATTGCTTCAAACAGAGATTGGCTAGGCAACAAGGGTGCCGTGATGTAACTGAACTAGTGTCGAATAAATTAATTTCCAAGCCAACAATACCAGTACTATTCTTAAAAAAAAGTATAACGGCAAAACTGGGAGCGATATATATATTCAAACGTGTTAGTTTAATGTCAGAAGCGAATTCGAATTGTAGTAAGGCTTTCTGCAATGCAATCGAATAAACCTAGATTTAATTCCTACGCATATATATATACACTGCCTGCAGCCACCTTTTGATGTAATGGTAAACCTATTAATACCTTCCTCTCTTAATCGCTGTGTAACTTACTATTAAAACCGGCTCGGCGATGTAGTGGTAGAGCGTCCGCCTCAAGTGTTGGTAGTCGCGGAATTGATCCCCGGTCGGGTCATATCACATAAATAAAATGTTATTAATAATGTTTCCTCCTTGGAGCTGAGACTGACCCGCTGGTGTTAGGATAAATGTACCAGTGGTACTGATAACTTACGCAGGAAACTACGTTATATAATTTAACAACATGTCAAAAGCGGGTTTCAAGCCTAGTTCGCAACGAACCTAGTGTTCAAAGTGTCATTGTGCAAGGAATATATCCTAGCCCAATGTTATACCGGCTTGTCTCGCATTTATCATGAATAAGTGCACAAACGCCGTGATATAGCAGATATATTGCCGATACACAGAACATTACATAAATATGTTTATTTCGTTTGACTTGTACATATTACATCGTCAAAGAATCACATACAACATAGACCATATACAACACACCACATGAAAGCATGAAACGAACGTAAAATAATAAAGAAAACAGGGTATAAACTGAGAGTTATTGAGGACAAACAAATCACATGGCTGTATTAAATAGAGAAAATATGAAAAAAAAGCAAATACTTTTCTAGGTTGACAATTGAATTAAGGTAATTTTATATCTTTCTTTTAAGGCATCCTAATTTTGACCAACCTAGCTACGTTGCATTATGTTACTTATGTGCAACACGAGAAACGGCTCATTTTTAAACCCCGCAATGAAACAAAAACAATAAAACAACCATCGACAATTAGAATAACATAAACTTGACACGATATAGGGTTAACAGTCGAAAAATAGATACTCGCAGGACAGTAAATGACCGGTATAAAAAGGTGACCACACATTGGCCGGAGGGCCAGACTAACGTCTTTCGTGTCAAAGATTCGATCTACGATAACCCGTACTACTCGGTCAAGTAAGTATAGAGCGGGCCCGTTCTGCTCCGATTTTACCCGGAGATTTATATGATTTTGGTATTTTAGCCACGTCGCATAAAAATCAATTTTCCGAATGATGCGACTAGGGGAAAGATCAAGGTGCATCTACGTTCTCAGCCACCTCAGTAAAACGACATGTTTATATTAGTACCTATTGTTTAAACCTTTGCACATACAACATATATGTATCAGACGAGTTTGAATATATTAATTGACTGAGGTTTAATGCCGTTTTCAACAGTTTGTCAGTCTTATCACGTTGGCCAGTTAACGTACCCTTGTATTTCCTGGCTATCTTACTCCAGTACTCAACACAACAGTTTTTCCATGCAACTGGCTGATTGTTTACATAGTCTGTTAGCTAATTGGTGGAAGAGGAATAACGCTTGTCACGTTTACTTTTGTCAAGAGTGCTGGCCGAGCTAGGATTCGAACTCACAACCCGTGGATTGACAGCCTTTTTGACGCTACTAACTGAGCTTCCGGGACACGGTAGAGAGACGCGCTTGAATGCATTTAGACAGACATAGGAAACATGCGAACAATCATTAGAGTGAATTTATCATATATACATGCACCGCCTAACTCCTACACCTTATCGTATCACCCTTCTTTTAGGAAAATTGATTGATTGGGGTTTAACACCGTTTTTAACAATTTATCAGTTATATCACGGCGGCCAGTTCATCTACTCATGCATTTCCTGGTTTTCTCACACCAGTACTCCACATAACAATCTTCCCAAGCAACTGGCTGCTTTTCCACATAGACATTAGCCCATTGGTGGAAGACGAATGACGCATGTCGCATTGACTTTTGTCAATCGTCGGAAAGAAAGTTGGCCGAGCCGGGATTCGAACTCACAACCCCTGGATTGACAGCCCGCGTCGCTACCGACTGAGCTACCGGGGCTCGGCTTCTTTTAGGACAAAGTATTGCATTTGAAGTAGGCTTTACATAGGTGCGAAGCTTCCAATGTTCTGTAAACCAAGATTAGAATGCGTCATCGTGCAGGTTCTTTCTTTGGCAGGCGGTGATCATAAAAACTGTTAAGCAATTGAATTTAATAATATCAAACATATCGTAGGCAGCCTACAAAGGGATTTTCAGAATATCACAGGTGGCTGCTTAATACTGTCAATTTAAAAAAAGAAGAAAATGTTGATATGGTTAATTGTCAAGTGGTCGCTTAATACAAGTTCGCTGCTTAACAGAGGGGTCCAATGTGGCAGTAATAAGAGGATTATGGTTGTTTACGCAATATATAAAGTACAAGTTAGACTACAATACAAAGTCGTATTTGTAAGCATCTGGGAATTGAAACCGCGTGTCTCGAGTTCAAACCCCATTTGCGACTGTCATGGAGAACTGCCCTATGTCAAGGCACATATCTTAGCCTAGTACTGGTATATTCACTCAGAGATCGTGAATTAGTGAACTGTCGCCGTGATATAACTGAGATAATGTTGAAAATTGAAAAAAAAACACCAATAAAACAAATAAATAAAACCCAATAAAACAAAGTCGTTTTCGCGTTATTCGTATTCAACACATTGGGCTTAAAAGTGTATGTGGGAAGGTAGTCAGACACCCATGTAGATGATGTGTGGAGTACATGTATGAGACAGACAGGAAGCACTACATAAGGTGAACCTGCAACAATGATAACACTGAAATACCGTTGAAAACAGTCTTCTTTTCCAATCAGTTAATCAATACATCAATTCATCAACACACTCGTATTTAGCGTGATAAGCAGTTTTCCTTAACAGTTCGTATTTCGCAGGATAAGGGTCTACATTATGATGCAGTATAACACAGATGACTCATAAAACATTGCAAACCTTTTCCCACATACCTACGGACGAATGTTGAAACATGTGTAGCAGACGTCCTTTGAAAACATTGTGTCAAAAGAAGAAATTACTCATCATGAGCATCTTCCCTTTTTAACCAGTATTATTTCAAATCGAATTAAAAAATACTTTCATTTTAAAAACATTTTCCATTATGTGTATGAATGAATAGATATGAAGTCGTCTGCTCAATATTGGATGGATGTGGGAAAGGGTTAACAATATTTATATGGTGAATGTTATGAATGAACTATTTTCTTTGATCATCATCTATAGCATACATGCGGTTTGGTGAAATATTTTTCACTCTACTATCGTTTGGTTTTCGAAAACAATCATTGATTGAATCAATGATCGTTTGACCTCCAACGCCTGTGGACCTAACAAACTACTATATGTAACCAATCGGTCGAGTGGTAGACCGAAAGATTGCTTTTATTCGTATTTGTTTTCTTAATGAAAGGTAGCTAAACATAGATCAAAATAAAGTTTTAAATTGAAACGATCTACATTGAATCTTTCTTTAGGTATTATATTTAATTTTCTAAACCGTTTTACTGATAGTCATTTCTTTTAAAATAATCTGTCTTGAAAATCGAGAAAATAACTTTGAAACACAGTTGAATCAATCTCTGATTCATTCTAGAAACTTCTGTCATACGTACTAAACTTGGATTTAATGGCATGAACAATGCTGGCCGATCTGGGGTTCAACAGTATATTCGATATAATCTTACTTAATCATAACAATGTGGACAATATTTACTTATTTCTCAACTCCCTTCCCCACCCTTAATTGCGTTACGTCATATACAAAACAACCTTCGGGACGCAACGACCAGCGAACGTCAAGCTCAGCCTGTGTATCCACACAGTCCGATCAGGATCGTCGCTGTTCGCCATCTGCTTGTACAGTCATCATAGAGGCCTTTTAAGAATAGCTTTAACAAATGACAGGTTAAATAAAAGAAAATGCATTTCCCCGTTCATTTGTGCTTATGATTTAATTAATTGACCCCACTCCATTTTTTCGTCCAACAAGACACTTTGGTAAAATCTAATGTTTAAGTGTCCATGTCTCACCATGACATTACAGTGTTTGCAAAAGCCTTTAATTGCATTTTGCAGCGAAAGGGTTAAAAACTCTCCGAAGGTAGGTTTTCGCGTGGCTTGGCTGAATTTGGCTTTGCCTGCAGCTCTAGCCAGAAAACAAGTGGGTTCTTGTTGCAGGGACCGTGGTACGATACAAATGTTAAAACACAAAGATAAAAAAAGAGAAAACGATTTAAGATGTATCAATAAAAAAGGGGGGTTGTTTAATCATATAATTGGTCAGTCTTTAAAGGCACAGACACTTCTCAATAGACGGAAAGTGACCCGATAACGTTTTATTTGCCATAATTCAAACTAATTCAAACACTTATTGTTTCAAAAACCGAATGGTTTAGCCTTTTGCGGAGTAGAATCATGCGCGTTACGCGATATTAAACCATTGAAAAACGAAGCAACGCGTTAAGTTGACGCAGTTCAGATGAAAAGAAACATAACTACAAAGAACATTCGTAATAACAATTAAGACCGGAAGTAACCGTTATCTCACGGGTTTTACCGGAGTCTCGACCCGTTTCGTTGTTGTCTCGCGAGATTGCGGTCACGTGATGATTATCTTTTTTTTTTTGTCTGGCGTTTGATCACAAAGTTAATCGTTTGATCCCGCTCTCCCTTTTATGTGGCTATAGAGTATCTAATTTCGTTGATCATTTCGAGATAGAAGAGACAAAACGGCCCCTTATGAATACACTCTTTCTAGACCTACAGTTTACAAATCTCCCTCTCCCTTTTTTAACGTAAATTCTAGTTAACCCTAACGTAAATTCTAGTTAACCCACATACAGCAAATCTGCAGCAGACGACTTTGAAAAATGTCTACTCAGAAATATTGAAAATCTCTATAATCATACGTTTATGTATAATTACTATAACTGATTGAAAACATTGTGGCCAATGTAGAAATTGCTCGTTTTGAGCAACTTCTCATTTCGTTACGATGTTTTCAAAAGTCGTCTGCTGCAGAGACGTCAGAAAGCGTCTGTATGAGGTAAAGCGTTAACCCTTATCATGTAGACTTCCAAATATGGTTTTCGTTTTTGTTTGTTTGGTGATGTTCGCCGCTTTCAACTCCTTTTAAATTATATCACGGAGTTTGCCTGTGTTAGTTACCAGTAAACTGGTCGATTTTACTGGTCGATTCAGTCGGAATGGTAGTCTCACAATCCCCGCAATCCTGATCGTCACGGAGGGAAAGCTATTGTTACAGGTTTTTTTAAAGTTTATAGTACGACCCTATCAGTTATCATATCTGTGACCTCTCGCAACCGAGGAGGAAGACTAGCCACTTAACCCTTTCCCTCATACGATAATTCTGCAGCAGACGACTCTGAACATATTTTGTCAAAAAATAGAAAATCTCTATAATTGAATAGATAACCTATGACTAAAAGTGGAAAACATTGTGGCAAAAGGAGAAATTGCTCGTTTTGAGCAATTTCTTCTTTTGACACAATGTTTTTCAGAAAGCCGTCTGCTGCAGAGGCGTCAGAAAGCGTCTATATGTGGGAAAGGGTTAACCACCAATGCGGTCTATATCTAGTATACTGAATCACCATTGACGGCATTGATTCTTAACCCGTTCCCATCTACAACAAATCTGCAGCAGACGACTTTAAAAATGTAAATTATAAAGTATTGAAACTCGCTGTAAATGAACGTAGAACTAATGAAAAGAGTTGAAGTCATTGCGGAAAAAGGGAGAAATGTTTCACTATGAGCAATTTCTACTTTTCAAAAGTCGTCTGCTGCAAATGCCTGATGGTGCGTCTACAAGTTGGAATTGTTTAATTATGGAAAAATACAAACGTTATGGAAAACATTAACATTTACAATGATATATAATAGGCATTTAACGCATTTGTAGCAGGCGACACTTGACAACAAAATGAGTTTAACTCTTCCCTATAGAGACGCTTTCTATTGCTTGTTGACGTCTCTGCGGAAGATGACTTTTGAAATCATTGTTGCAAGAGGAGAAATTGCTCATCATGAGCAATTTCTCCATTTGCCACAATGATTTCAACTCGGTTCAATGATCAAATGATCCTTTAAAGAGAATTTCTATATTTTGGCCTTGATATTTTCGAAATCGTCTGCTGCAGATTTATAGTATGTGGGAAAGGGTTAAATAAAACACAGCCCTTGGTGAGTGATAATTCTTATTCTCACAATCGTTCCGACTCCATGCAAATAACCAGGTTAATACTTTTATCATAATTATATCATCATTTCTTTCATAAGATTATTTTATCAAATATTCTAATTGCATTAAGGTAAAAGGTTAAGATAATCTCTGTTATTTATAAGTTTGTATAAGTCGGTGAAAGATAAACAATAAAAGCATCTCCTCTTCCAGCAAAGGTTCTAAGATCGCCGGATAACTGTGTTATGCATGAACGGATTTATATTGTACAGTTTGTTCTCTATTAATACACCTGTCATGTTTTTTAATTTCGTTTAAACCTTCAACAAGTTTGATATATTCTCGATAGATAAAACGATTGATTGTTTGGTGTTTTACGCCGCTTTCAGCAATTGTTCAGTTATGCCTCGGCGGTTCCTGGATAAGTTACATGTACTATTGGTCCATTTTTCCTATCAGTCGTAATGCTAACCCCGCAACCCTGAGCGCAAAGGAGGACAGTTGCTACCATTTTAGAAGTATTTTGTATGACCCGGCCAGGGATCGAACAGATAGATGAATAAAGCAGTATGTATATAACACAGTTAAAATCAGGTTTCCGTTAAATCAGTACTCTAAAATGATTTTCCTAGATATCAGGTTATAATACTAACGGAGGGCCTTTTGATTGACAATAAGAGAAAATATAGCGTTGTGTACTGATATTGACGCTAGAACGTCGAATTTGAAAATTTCACCTGACATTTTATTACCCAACTTAGCCACGTCTAACGATATTGGTATCTTAATAATAATTGGTTAACTTGGAGATGCATTGACGTAACAGCAGTGGGTTCTAGCTTTCAGTCAAAATATGAATTTATGATTGAGAAAAAAAAGGTAACAAACATTACACGTAGAGAGGGACACTGGAGGCTCTGGTGTGTCTTCGCTGTGCGTAGCTGCTAATAAGTCTCGTCTCAATCTGATAACGGTAGATAACTCAGGTGTTTTTCCTTTTGTTTTAAATTATTCTTTAAGTTTACTTTGGTGCCTTTACTTTTTACTGGTTATAATAAAGTACCTGTGTTCGATTTTCAATTTTAAAAACAAATTAGAATCTGATTCTTGGCTCTATGTTGTAAATAGTAAGTGCAATGATTGTGCGATATGCTTTTATCGCAAGTATCCTATACTTATTGTTAGAATGGCTATGCATTATACTTGTCTTGATTTGTTTGTGCATTGTATGTATATATTTGTATATAACATTGTGTGTACATGGATGAGACTTAATTAAATAAATAAATATAGATGCATTATTGTCCCACAACGCTTAGACGGATCTGTTTGCATGTTAATCCTTAAACGCATACGACAAATCTACATCAGTTGACTTGCAAAACATATTGGCAAAACATATTCGTCATCTCATTAAGTAAAATTATAAGTATAACATGAAGTTAAAAACATTGTCCTTTGCCACAATGTTTTCAAAAGTCGTCTGCTGAAGATACGTCAGAATGGGTACGTTGATAAAGTGGGAAAATGTTAATCAAGGAAATATGATCATTTCAAGGCTTGTTGCTGAAGTCAATCAAACTAAATAAAGATGCAATGGACATATGGTAGATCTTCACATGAAAGTGTGTTATTTTATATCGAGAACAACACGAAAACCACATTTAAAACATTCGTCGAATTCCGAGGAACTTTAATTGTTTTAGCTTCATTATTATTCAAGTTAAACCATTTTGGAATAGATAGATATATATGTACGTTCATTTTATGTCACCTTTTAGTTCACGTAAGTGCCACCCGCAATTCTGTTCTAACCACACCATTAGTCAAGAATAAAATATTCATCATAACAAAGTTAAAACTCTAATTTGACCAAATAAACAACAATAACAAAGTACAATAAATACCACAAAAGGGCAACATGAGCAAATCAGTTTTGGTTCAGTTGTAAGTGGAAACAAGAGTCAATGTGAACGTGTATGCATTTGTATATTTGCATTATCAATTGAATATAACTGTACCGAACAATTGGTTGAAAGCTTCAACAGCAAAACAGGGCCCTGAATAGCATGTAAACATTTATAAATCAATTGATGCAATCTTTGATTGATCAAAATTACAAACGTGGTTGCTTTTAACGTGACACTACGATGGGAACACGTAACGATGGTATTTTACTGGTTCGTCTGAGTAAGGACGCCCCTTTTTACTCGTCCCGCATTGTTCTTTGACTAACTGCATTTCTGTCGCATGATAGTGTTCATGTTTGTGTATATATAAATGGAATTCCAAATCAATACAAACTTGTCTTGCGATAAATTAAAAGGCAATGTTAAATTCATAATGCGATAATACTGTATTTACTAGTATATATACACGCTGATCAAAGTCTACAACGTTGATAAACAGTTTGAAGTCTCTAACAATACGAAAAGGGTTTAAAGCATACCAGTTGGATGTATTTATCGTAAATTTATTGCCATCAAAATAAAGTGTGAATATTATTACCATTGTGGGAAAGAAGTGAAATGAAATATTTATATACGAAATTAAATAAATAGCTTACCCCTGTACATTCCTGTAATTTGTTTACTTCATAGTATGGTGTTTTATGCAGATTTCAACATTATTTCTGTGATATCATTTATCTTGACACCAGCGAGTCAATCTCAATGCTAACCCCAAACGACTTTATCGATATAGAGAAAAAGCCATTACTTCTATTTTAAAGTACATGTAATTTGTATGATCCGGCATGGTATCGATCATATTCCAGTTTACCGGGGTTTTTTCAAAAACGTTTTTGGACATTGTTATGTTAAACTTCACTATCAGTAGGTTCTAGGAAACGTTTTAGTCGGAATACATATATGCCATTTTCTAGTAAAATAAGTATTTGCGTATTTCTAAATGACAAGTATATATTAAGATATGTCTATACTTTCATACAAATACAGATTGCTTGGCAGAAGTGTCTTTATACTTTCTCTGACAATGTAGCGAACAGTTCAGAACCGAACCAAACTACTGTGCAGATGTGCAAATTCATCTGGATCTACACTGTTTTCTACACTCATCTAACTGTTTTGTGTATAGCATGCGGAACCCGCCGTGGTCGAGTGTTTAGCGTCGGGGATTTGAAATCTTGCTTCCCGGGTTCGATCACCAGTCGCGACACGAGGGTCATGGTGGAGTGCCCTTGGGCAAGGAATATTGCCTAGCCTAGTACTGGTTTGTTAACCCAGGGATCATGAATAAGTGAATTGTCGTCGTGATATAACTGAAATAATGTTGAAAACGGCGTAAAAAACAAATAAAACTGTATAGCATTCGTGGGAATTCTCGAAAAAGAAACCCAACAAACTAATTGATTAAAAGCGTGAAACAATTAGCTATAAATCAGTCATAGTATGACTTAGACATTTGTTGTTTCCAAATATATTATTAAATATCATGGGTCATACTAGTAGACCGTAGGTGCATGGTAATTAATAATTTAATGATCAACAACAATGAATGAATAGGCTATGAATAATATTCTTTTGGGATCTTATTTTGTTATCATTATCATTTCCTACCATCCTATATAAATGATGATTCAACTGCGTCTAGCAGATTTCATGATATTTGATTCCCTGTGCTGAAACGACTCAGATGAGCTTGTTCATCTACACAGTATCACCACAGTCTTTACTTTCCTTCAAAATGTCATAAATAACTAGATACAACTTTCTACAAAATGTTTAACTATGATTAGAATAACTTCGTATTATGCAATGCAATCGAAACTGAATCTACAAACATGCAAGAACTGATTTTTTTCTGTTTAACCTTTTTCACATATAATCGCTCTCTGACGCCTCTGCAACAGACGAATTTTAAGAACATTATTAAGGAAGAAATTGCTCATAACTCTAGATTGTTCATATATGTGCAGAGATGTTTCTAAAGTCTCTCTGCTACAGAGTTTATGTATGTGGGAAAGGGTTAAACTTACAAAACACTCATTTGCCAACTTTGCATATTCTAGATCTTAAGACATTTCACAATACTCACGAATCTAATACATTTTATGAGAAATGCACCAACTAGTTGCCATCATCTCATACGCCCAGTGTGTGGAATGAGTCGAAGAACTAATAGTGTACGCCCATGGTGGTATGACTAGATTCAATTACGAGAAATTGTGGCATTTTTAATTTAAACCAGCCACCATGAAAGCAGTGATCAGTACCAAATCATGTTTTGTAGTCGATTATTTTGTCGTAAATGGTCAACAAAAGATTTTCAAGATTATCCAGATTGAATTAACTATTAGATGTTGTAATGATTGTTTGGGGTTTAACGCCGTTTTTAACAATTTCTCAGTTATATCACGACGGCCAGCTCACCTACTAATGCATCTCCTGGTTTTCTCACACCAGTACCCCACACAACAATCTTCCCAAGCAACTGGCTGCTCTTCAACATAGACTTCGCCCATTGGTGGAAGACGAATGACGCATGTCGCATTGACTTTTGTGAATCGTCGGAAAGAAAGTTGGCCGAGCCGGGATTCGAACTCACAACCCCTGGATTGACAGCCCGCGTCGCTACCGACTGAGCTACCGGGCTCGGCTTAGATGTTGTAAAGAAAAAGTCCTGGCTAGACATCGTCGAGACACAGATTGGACTGTATCTGCGCTAGTCGATAAACGGGCGGTCTTTACACTCCGCAGCTTAATTAATAACTATTAGATGATGAACTATGAAACAACGTTCACTGTGCCGCAAGAATAGGTTGCCATCTTTTATTGTCAGTTTATGTTTCATATGTTTTGCCCACCCGTGTTTCAACCCTTTGATTTCTGGAACTGATGTTCTGAAGGTTTTTGTCATTCACCCGGATAACACGACCAGGCTCTACACTGTTGGCTACTACGCTTGGCATTTATATCTCGGTATTCCTAGAGTTGGATACAATCTTAGACTCTTTCAAAATGCAAAGCTGTATAAGTCCATTTTAAAAATTCAGCAATGAAATGGATAAAATAAGAAAACTAGAGAAATAGGAGAAATACTGATTCGCCACTAGAACTACTCCCTTATCCCATTCATGCAACTGATCATTTTTTGGCCGGATTGCTCTAGCAATTCCGGTCTATAGATTGGCGATGTCCGTCCGACTGTCCGTCTGTCTGTCTGTCTGTCTGTCTGTCTGTCTGTCTGTCTGTCAACATTTTGGTTAAAGTTTCAGGTTGAGGCAAAATCTCAGCACTGGAAAGGGTTTCAAACTTAAAACTTTGCCTGAAGGTAACCAGTAACAAGTTCTATTGATTTCTATGATTACTTTGACCTTGACCTTATTTTGTTATTTTAGATATAGTAATGAGTACATACTTTTTTTATTCTGTCTTAAAAGTAATACAAGGTATATAATAAAATAAAAATTAGGCTGCATTAGAGATATTTGGCTTTGCACTGTCTACTTTGTGCGAGGACAATTTGACTTTCTCTACCCCTGGTCTCGCGAGTTTTTAAATTCACCACGCCCCTCATACATGTACATGTAGTACAAGATAAAATCCGATATTTCTACTGCAACATGATATTCCGCCCTATTCATTACAAATACGATCGATGAAGATTGATGACATTTCTCAAAACTGGCCTTATACTTTCATTAAAATAGCTGTGTCCATATGCGCTTTTGAGATGCGAGTGCGTTTTATAACGAAGATGATGCGATATGATCTCAGTTTCTCTGATACAATCCCAAATGTCAATTAATTGTCACAAAGAAATTATGATTTTTCTCATCATTGCCTTCAATAATACTTCGTAGTTTGTTCTTGGTACTCTAACAACAATACAATAAACATATATTACCCATATTGCTATCCACTGATTGACAGCTGTGGTTTTATTGCATCCCACAAAAACCCCAAAAACTCGAATAATAATAAATACAAATACATACTCTCTCTCTCTGTCATACGTACGTAAATCATGTATGATTGAGAAAGACAATTTGTTGAATGAACCAGGCAATATGTGTATTTACTCTGTTCTCACATACTGATGCTTTCTGACGACTCTACAGTAGACGTCTTTTGAAAACATTGTGACAAAAGAAGAAATTGCTCATGATGAGCAATTTCTCCTTTAGTCACAATGTTTTCAACTCTATTCAATGTTTAATGTTTCATTTAAAGTGGTTTGCCTTCTTTTCAATCAGATGTTTCTAAAGTCGTCTGCTGCATAGTTACTTTATGCGGGAAAGGGATAACATTTCATGTGCGCAGACGCTTTTTGAGGCATCCACAGTAGACTACTTTCAAAACAAAAACTCACCTCTATTCAATAATTGCACTTTATTTTTTATAGATGTTAAGAAATTGTCAACATTTATACATTTATGTTTCAAAAATCGTCTGCTCAAGATGTGTTGTATATACGGAATAGTGCTTTTCATAGGTTCGCCTTATAAGTCACAGTGTTTCTGAATGGTCTTTTGACAATCCGATTTAAACTATCTATTTTAAAGTAGTCTAATTTAATTATATATAAAAGGATATGTGTTCGTTTTTTGGTGAGATATTATTCTATGTTTATGATGAGTAAATACTTACCAAAATAAAATTATAATTAATATGTTCATAATAATCAAGTATCTCTAACAGAACATGGACATTAAACCTTTCCCTCATATAGACGCTTTCTGACGCCTCTACAGCAGGCGGCTTTTTGAAAACATAGTGACAAAAGAAGAAATTGCACACAACGTGCAATTTCTCCTTTTGCCACAATGTTTTCCACTTTTAGTCATAGGTTATCCATTCAATTAAAGAGATTTTCTTTTTTTTGACAAAATATGTTCAAAGTCGTCTGCTGCAGAATTGTCGTATGAGGGAAAGGGTTATCTTCTCGTATAAGACTAATTATAATTGTTAGACTATATGCCATAAGCAAGCCAGATGCCGAATCTTCAAGTTAAATATCTAACTAAATATTGAGAATGGAAGATCGTAAATACAGACCCAATAGTCGCGTTGTCATTGTTTGTTTAAGTAAAACTCTACTTAACTATAAGGTCATTCCTCTAAAAAAGATTTAAGATTTAAGAGAAAAAATAACAATAGTGTGGTAAAGTCATAAATATGTTTCAATCAGTTGAGATTCTATACATCAAATTTACAGAGCTCCAGATAAGAAGAGAATTGCACATCCCTAAATCATTATTTGACCATCAATCCCTATGTTGTGGGTACTCAAAAGAATCGTCTCAGTGAGACGATTCTTTTGAGTACCCACAACATAGGTTTTAGTGGAGTCATAAGGGAGATATGGATGGGAAAAGACCAGTTCTGTCCTCATTATCTATTCCTCTGTCATGATCAAGATATTTGGGTAACTATACATTAAAGTGTTATTTTATCTACCCCAACTCCTCTATTACACAAAACCAAAGCCTATGTTGTTTGGCCTCTCAAAATAATCATAATATCTCTATGTGTAAGATTCCGTTGACTTCCGAAAACAATAGTGAGTTAGGTACATACATCATTACGTTTCGTAGAACATGAACTTCCAGCATATTTTTTAAACAGCTTTCGTGTATCTCTGGCCTATAATAGGTGACCGGAAAATGTATTGTATAAATGCGTCTGTCTGTGGGAAAAGATGGCATTTCTAATTCATGATCGCCATCTGCAAAGTCTTTTCAGAATCTGCCTGATTGATTGTGTTGTGTTTTGCGCCGCTTTCAACCCTGTTTCAGTTATATTACGGTGTTTCCTGTGTGAGTTACCAGTACTATTGGTCCATTAATCCTGACACCAGTCAGTCAGTTGTAATGCTAACCACGCAACCATGAGCTCCAAGGAGGGCAGCCATTACTACCATTTTTGAAGTATTTGGTATGATCCGGCCGGGATTGAACCGACAACCCACGACCTCCCACATCCGAGGCGGACGCTCTACCACTACACCATCTAGGCGGTAGAATCTGCCAGAGCAGATGTACGTATTTATAGGATGATCTGAATCTACACCGTTCAGTAATGCCAACTTGCACCTTTTCGCAAGGGCGGGCCTCATTTACCACAAAGGGAAAACTACAACCATAACGATTGGTGGACAAGAAGAAAGTGCATTCAATGTGTATTAATTTATATCGATATATTCAACCTGGATACGTAACAAGAGTCCAATTCCACCAACCGTACCTCGCACTAAGTAATACCTAAATACTTAAAAGCATATTTCATCATTTTTGTTTCACGAATAAAAATGCCATAAGTATTTCATTTCTTAAATAGTATTGTTTGTCAGCAAGGTACTTATTTATGTCAAATTAGACATTTACTTAAAAATATTCCACCATTCATGTTTTACAGAATATTAGAGAAGCAAATATGATGAAACAACATGCTTTAAAATAATAATTAATTAACACTAGGTAAGAAATTGAACCCAGTACTCGCATCGTGTGCGTGGGAAGGTACGGCTATTGAAGCCTGGCCCGTTTGACCACGTGACCGGCGCTCTAGATCTCAGCATCTGTCTCCCCCTCATAAACCATTTTAAGTATATATTTATGATTGGAATGTACAAAAGGGCAATTTGTGATACGCCACACGAAAAACACACCTTCGATTTTTCTTTTGAAATTCATGATAATGCACATGTGGTATACTTATATAAACACTTTTCTCATGACCGTTCCCCGAGGACTTCTAGGATGCTAGTGCGATTCGGGTGTGAACAGGGAATATCATAATCAGATTGCGGGGAACCGTATGTTGATCTTGATCTTCTCTGATAGATAGATAGACGGAAGGAGATTGGTTTTCGCATGGCGTGTTTCATTTCGTTTATGTTTTATTTCAAATTAACAATGTCGTTTTCGTAATACAAAAAGTATAAATATCCACAATGAGAGTCAAAACGAATTTTAGAGTAATACTACAGGCAAATCATTATCTTTATTGTCTTAGATTTAACATTGAACCATCAAAACAATATAAAATCGTTTGTAAATGTTCACATAAATGTATCTCGAATACAATGAAAGAAAATTTAGATTACGTTCAACACATGTTTTATTGGGAGCGGAATGGATTTCGTGGGAAAACAAATCGTTGTTCATCAAATGAGTTGACATTTGATTCAATGTTACTTATAATGAAAGAAGATGTAAGTTTAAATTGATTTGAAGAAAGTGAAAAACGCAATGACAGTCCAATAACCATAGTATACACCGGATTCTATATTTCGGCTGATCCACCGTCGATACACACATAACTTAAAACTGTTTTAGTTTACAACTACTGTAGTCTTAAACATTCCTACAACAATACAAGTCTGCCACTTCAAAGCATATATACTGAAATATGTATAATTGTACTTAAACCAGTTCTCTCACACAAACGTATCTGCAGCAGACTACCTTTAAAAACATTGTGACAAAAGGACAAATTGTTTATTGAGCAATTTCTCATTTTGCCACAATGTTTTCAGCTCTATTCAAATACTTTACTTTAATTTACAGAGATGTGGTCGAATTGTGGCCAATACGTTTACAAAGTTATCTGCTGCATACATTGTGTAATGAAAAGGTTAGAATTCCATAATAACGATGAATTATACAGAGTAACCCGCCTTTCAGCCTAAAAGGTTCATCAGCAATGCTAGATGCTTGAGTGGAATCCGACAAGGCTTATTTCCCTTGCTCCATAGTGAGTGCCTTGCCGCTACGCATAATCAATAGACTTACCATAAAGCACACTATTGAAGACACATTGCACTGCATGCACTGGCTATATTCTGACTAGATTGTCAGAATTCTAAATACGTAATTCAGTTTACAATATATTAAAGAAAATAGGTAAACAATTGGAACACTGGAAGGAAACTATTGACAAAAGACAACAAAAACACTAAAAAATAAATAGCGCTGAAATCAAAGACATTGGTGCAGTGGTAGAGCGTCGGTCTCTCGTACCAAATCTCCCGAGTTCGAATCCCGTGATGGGCGGGTTCAGCCTTTTGGCATATTTTCCCCACACATCGGCGCGAGTACTGTTTAAGTCTTCAGAAAGCAGACATCGAGCACGATTGATATAAAGTGAAAGCTTGTTTTCGATGCAATCGATATTAAATAAATAAGTTTAAACAAAACTAAATACAGGAGCCAAGACCAGCGATCTTGGGTCTTAATTATTTTCGCTCAGTACAGACTTCATGTAACTGAGTCCCAAGTGCATTGTTTGGCACAAAACTAGGAGTGAAGTCCCACTAGTTTGACGCCAATTTGATGTTCTATAAAATCGTAGATAACGAGATAAAAATTAAAATTTCATCACAGTGAAAAAAGAAGCTGTGAAAATGAAAGAATAAATAAACAGTTTCTGATAGATTTCCCATCGAATGTTTTTAACAATGGATATAATTGGACCATGGAAGGAGATAGGGTCGATTTATCAATAAAATTACACCAGTACTAGACTTTTAAAGTTTTTTATAGCCATGACAATTTAACATATTATATTTTATGATCCTATTATTTTCGCTTTCACTGACACTTGTTTAAAATTTACATGTAGCCTGATAAATTAAAGGTATATATTTTCGTTTGTATTATGTTCGGGATAATGGTATTCAAATGTATTAAAACACAATCGGTGTGAAACAAGATCGTCGTGCACGTAAATTCAAGCTAATATGGACCTACTGTGTTCGCCTACAGAAGGTCTAAGGTTAGTTCAATTTAACTCTCTCCAACGTGAAGACACAATTTGAAGCATTTGCAGCAGAAAAAGTTCAGATTAGTTATATGAAGGAAAGGGGATAACCATAATAACATAGATTGAATGATATAATACCTTGGGATATACCCTTTCCCACTTTGAGACACATCTGCAGCTGACAACGTTTAGAAACAGTGTGTTAAAAGGTGAAATCACTCATAACAACGATGAATTTCTCCTTTTGTCACAATGTTTTGAACTCTATTCAGTGATTATGCTTTCGTTTTTAGAGGCGTTCCCAAGTTTTGCCTATGTGTTTTCAAATTCATCTGCTGCAGAGGCGTCATATATGAGAAAAGAGGTAAACCTTCAGTATACAGTTTCGTTACAACAGTGGGTCAAGTTAAACAAGGAAACATAGCAAATGTAAAATCTGGCTCCAAAACTATTAACCCTTTCCCACATACAACAAGTCTGCAGCAGACGACTCTAGAAACATGTGGCCAAAAATATAGAAAAGTTTCTATAAATGAGGGTAAACTTACTGAAAAAAGTTGAAAACATTGTGGCAAAAGGAGAAATTTCTTCTTTTGTCAATATGTTTTAAAAGTCTTCTGCTGCAGAGGTGTCAGAAAGTGTCTATATGTGGGAAATGGTTAACGTATGTTAAAGTATCTGATTGGTCAAATGTAGGTTCATTCTCCAAACTGACCAATCAGAAGAAGCATTGTTTAGAGTTCATTTGTAAATACGGGGAACGTTTTCAGATTGTTAGAGTTTCGAGGCCTGAACAATTACCTGTGAAACATTCTCAAATTTTCCTCTAACAAAGACGACTTTCATCGCATTATGAGTACACCATTGCTGACAAGGAGAACTTGCAGTTTTTCAAATTCGCCAATTTGACAATTCTTTAAACTTTCTATACAAATTAAACTCACATATTTAAAGATAGTAAATGATTATTGAAACGTTTTAAAATAAGTTGACAACAAAATGATACATTAGTTTACGTTATTAATAAATGGTTTAACTTGTGCAAGCGATGCACTTGTTTATAGACTGTATTTTATGTCAACGAGACAAGTATAATGACTGATACATTGTTTTGACTGACTTTTTGTTTCGTCAATGATTCTCGTATTATAGACGATTGTCTCTGCAGTTGTGCTATTTAAGGTGGTCGAATTAAACAATTTGTGTTGAAATCTTAATTCGTCATTGTTTTTTTATCTAACGCAGAAAATAAATAGCACATTTGTAAAAGAATTTCTAATAAAAATAAGAACGCTCGAAGATTTCGCTGTTTTCCTTCTGTTCTGTTTTTTTTTATATACATACACGAAAACGGGTGGCATTTGTATTTATATTCGCGAAACCAATAGTACATTACTGCTGTAAATGGTGTCTTAAGTTTGGTCTGATCACAATTCTATGAATCGAGAAAAAAGACATCACACACTATTGTCTGTCGACCATACAGTAGATAATTCAAATGACGCATAACCATTTCATCGGAAAATACCAACAGTCTGCGCATGACCGGATATACCATAGCCGGAAATTACCGCGTACTAATACAGTTTGGTATTCCGTGAACCTTGCCCAGGTATAAAGGAATGTAGTCCCGAAATTCTTGGTTTATGAAAGTTGTTAATGCAAAGTATCCCTAAACATTGTTATGATATATCGCGGTGCTATAGTATGTGGCTACATTTTAATTTTTCTCTACCTGTTTCATCGAACATTTGTATTCTGTTTATTTTCTACGGTTTTACTGCAATTTAATTCAGTTGAATAATTTACAGATTATGTTTTGATTTAAAGAACAATGGAAATGAATCAAATGTCTAAGAATGGAGAAAGTTTCAACCGAAAAAATTGTCATAATTGTTAATGAGAAATGTTATCGTCTTGGGGGTCTTTGTTTAATCCGGATTGATTGAACTATTTTGATCCAAATTATTAGTAATTGTATTAGTAACTTGACACGTTTCTGAAAAGCTGAACATTCTTTTAAAACCATACAAGACAAAAGTGATAAAACTATAAATTGATACGAACCGCCATGTTGACTGTCCATGATGTTGACAATTAATCCCAATGAAATTTAAAGTCACAAACCATTTAATTAATTAATCTAAAGACACGTTCTTGAACAACTGTATTGTATCATTTCATGATTTCGAACTAGAAGGAATATATAAGCAACTTTAAAACACAACTCACAATTCGTAAATATCTCGTTCTCCGCGTACTTTGATTCTCATTGCGTCGAGCCCTCAGTACCATCAAAGGCTTTAATTATCTTTTATAATTGTGTGTAAGTCTTTGTAAATAAATAGATTTTCAAATATCAAAGGAAGATGAACGTTTGGACTGGAGAGATGCAAGCATTTCGCTGAAAGTTCACCCTTCACCCCCGACATAGGACCCCCATTATTCATTGCGACCATGATATGCGTAGATTACCCTGCGTGTATTTGTATGCTAATCTAGATCTTTATTACTCGTATTATTTCCACAATCCCCCAACGCTGCCCCTGAAATATAAATGAAACGACCAAAGCTCAAAGACGATTACATCAATCGTAATATAATGGTGGAGGTTAAGGGGGACTAAATGAACTCGTTCACGGGAAAGTGTACACTTTGGCATTTGAGAACAGTATAGATCCAGATCAGCATGTGCATCCGCTCGGTCTGATCAAGATCTACAATTTTCACTTATAACTTACACAAGCTTGTAAGAAGATTCCGTCAACGTGTGTAGATTATGATAAGACAAAGCAGGTGGCCAAGATGATTCGAACCTACACCGTTCAGAAATGCTAATGTGTACCCTTCTCTCGTACACCGGTTCATATACCCTCCGATTTTTCCACATGTTTTCGCACTCAATCTAGCTTCAATGTTGCGTTTTAGTGGGTTTCAAAGACACTACAAAGCGTTACATATGTTCCCCCAAATCGACTGATCTTTGCTTGATTCTGCAACTTCTTACAGCACAAATGAACACTTCAAAACCATTTTCTTAATGAAAAAGGCACCGTTTATATGGTTAGCGTGCCGTTTGCCGGTTATATATCCCTTTGATACGAGCGATTCTTTCTTTGAAATGTTTCTTAACGTTGGTTATAAATCTCAAACTGTGTTTTTAAGACTGGAGTAAAATATTGGAACTCCTTGTTTTTCCCATGATTTCATCGTTTTTGTGTGAGTTTTCAATTGTAGATTTCTTATTAAAAACAATGTAGGAAAAGCTTAAATTTTGACTTTTTAAATTAATGCGAAATTCAACGATACTAAGTAATGGCACATCTTTTTTATTTAACATCATTATTAATTTCGTTTTTGTTTATCTAACATCTATTTTTTAATTTCATTTGTGATACCTTGTTTTGATTGAACATCTTTCGTCAATGATCAGCGGTTAGTCGAGTTATCAAAGTCGAAAGACGGAACAAGAAATGACCTTAAGTTATCTATGTATTTGAGTGACCACTGGTTTATACTCTAGCTTCGTAATTCATTAATCCTAAAGCATTAATTAAAAAAACACAAGTCTTTGATTAAACCCTAGCGATGAATCAACTCAGTAGCAATGCTGTTGCACTGGTTTTTTTTCTTAGAGAGATTCATTCAAGAAGGCTATTTAAGATAAACGATGTATGACAGCTATAACAGGCTAGAGACCACTGTATACAGTTAATACATGTCATATTACGATATTTACTACATGTAGTTAAATTACCAGTACTGCCGGTAAGCATTTTCCGACACCAGCGAGGCATTCGGTATGATATCCTTTCGTGTGAAAGAGGGAATGCGCTAGTGCCATAACTGAAGTTCTAAGTATGACCGGACAGAGGATAAATCACCGGTGTCCCGCTGTCGAGGACGAAGTTCTAACCACTACAGAGACATGGCGCATCTTACAGTTGCGTTGTGCAGTATCTAAAGTGTAACATTTTGGTGCACAGAACTCAGTGCTGGTTGAGGGCATTTACCTCTCTGTTCATAGAAAAACTGCTTCTGCACATAAAAACGCACAGGCAATTCTTTTTTTTTGTTTCAACTAGGCATGTTTCTCTACGATTCTAATCAATTCCTGTTTGAACTGTTACAACATGTAAGGTTCGAAGAAAAGAATGTTCGAACTACTTGTTTTGTAGCACTCGTCTTTTAATTAAATGGGTATGCAAGGAGACATAATTAACTGTATTATTTTTATGTTTAGTGTCACAGCATACTTTGGTTTAACTGTGGGTTTGTTAAATGCACTATAAGAATACTTTTGCAAGTGCTTTTTGTTAACAAATAAGTGTGTCCATTGAGGACTGTCCTATCCATGCCTCGGTTATATGGATCTGTAATATCACAATTTAAACTGCGATCTACCTAAATGTATAGCTAGTCATTTATATTAATATAAACATAGTGTATATCTGTCTGTGTGTATGTTCGCCAGTCATTAACTTTATATTAATGTGTAAATTGCCTCGGTTGTGTAGAGGTAAAATATCCGCCTCGAGTGGGGGAGGTCGTGGTGTCGATCCCCGAGTGGGGAAGGTCGTGGGTGTCGACCCCCGAGTGGGGGAGGTCGTGGCGTCGGTCCCCGAGTGGGAGAGGTCGTGGTGTCGATCCCCGACCGGGTTATATTTGAGACTTTACACATGGTACTAATGGCTTTCCCTCTTTGGCACTCAGGGTTGAGAGTTAGCATTACGACTGACTGGCTGGTGTCAGGACAAATGGACCAGGAGAACTGGTAACTTACCCAGAAGAAGCCGTGGTATAACTGACATATTGCAGAAAGATGGTAAACACCATGCATACACTGTATTCATTTGCTGGGGAGTGGCAAGAGACACACGCATGTGTCCACTCGAACTCACTTGATTATATCTCTCCGTTTGTAGACGTGGGGTTTTAAAAAAATTAAAGGACCAAAAGTCAATGCATAATATTTATTACACTAGCTTCAATTTAAGCTAATCATCGACTTAATGATCAGACTTTTTCTTTGTGTTTATAATACAATATATAATTATGTGTCCCCAGAACGCCAGTTAATCTGAAAGTTTAAAACTATTTAAAATTAATGTGACATCGACGACTGAAGGGGCCATTTTCCTTTAATACATGAAGTGAAACAACGGCTGACTCGAGCTCAATAAATCCTTCTTTAATGCAATAATGAATAGACGAAATTCCCTATGGAAATATACGTAGTAATACCAAGTTTTCTAAAAACCCAACTTCTATAATGACTCCTCTTTGGTTTAACACTTATCCCTCTAAATTCCACCAAACGTTTTTCATTTTCGCTGACCTTAGAGAAGTTCTTACATGAATAATGGATTAGACTTCACTTAACTTTTGATAATCTAGATCTATATTGTTCACAAATATGTTTTAAAGTCGTGAATCACGGGATACGTAAACGTCGCGTAAAGTATCGTAGATCGGGGGGTGTGGAGGGAGTAAGGGTTAATCCAGCTCCAGTGTAGGGTAGTTTACTAGCTTAGATCGGGGCAATCTTGGAGTCGTCAGAGGGTAATATTCGGTGATAATAAGTGATAACGATGAGCATACATCACCACTGAGTAAATATACTTCGCACCGCGCCGCGTCACGCTTATCAGGGGACAGTGGTTTTAACGTTGATGAATTGAAAAAAATGAAAAAGCTTTTAAGGATTAAATGTAGCCAATTTAGACTTGCAGCTCATAAAACTTGCAATTGAAACCGGACGATTCGTAAATATTGATAGAG
>JASEVX010000012.1:35963882-36039237 GCA_031761405.1 Serripes groenlandicus
ATGGTAAGAAACCAAACAATCAAGTCATCAAGACCTCAAAAGCGCAAAAAACGGTTTATATCTAAAATATATACTCGCGACATCTGTATATATATACATGAACATCTTTGTCTCTTTTAGGTCACTTGCAATGACGGGGGAACCATCCAACGAGCTCAACTCACCAACTGCGCAGTGCGCACTTGTACAATCTCACCGACACTACTTCCGCTCACCAAAAAACAGCGCCAGATTGGTGACAAAGCACACAAGGTACCATCCTCGCAGTGGCGAAGGGAGCCAGAATAGCCGTTGAAGAATGTAGATACCAGGTTCAAGGACAGACCGGTGGAACTGTCCCGGTGGACGAAAATGGACATGGGGGTTCAATATTTGGAAAAATCATAGAAAAAGGTAAGATTTGTTTCGGAGTAAAATAACACCAAAATATGACATTATGTTCTCCATCAACAGCAGTCCGTTCAGTAACAGTTTACGCTTTAAGTTAGCTAACGATGGTTAATGAACCAATCATATTACAGCAACTCTATCCCTGGTACGAAACGTTTCCAACTTTGAGCCACTAAGATTCCGTGAACGTCAGGAAGAATAAATAGGTTTTAGAAGCATTTCTCCATCATGTTTCGTCAAAAGATTTAAAGCAACTTTGCAGTTTAACTATAGAGCGAATACCTGTTTAGAACGACACTTTAATATGTTCGCTATCCTAACCCGTTAAGCAATTACCCCAATGGCAAATATGAACAAAACACGACATCTCTGTACAGTGAAAACCTGTTTAGAACGACAGTTTAATAATTTATGCTCCCTGTTCTAATGCGTCATTCGTCTTCCACCAATGGGCTATCAGTCTATGTGGAAAAGCAGCCAGTTGCTTTGGAAGATTGTTGTGTGGAGTACTTGTGTGAGAAAACCAGGAATAATATGAGTAGGTGAACTGGCCGCCGTGATATGACTGAGAAATTGTTAAAAACGGCGTTAAACCCCAATCAATCAATCAATCCCTGTTCTAAAGTAAAACAAATGACCAAGTGGCAATTATGAATAATAACCATGTATACTTCCTGACTTTAGTTGAACATATAACGGAAAAATAGAGAACGAGATGCAGAATTATTCATAATTTTAAGGACCCGTTTTCCTATGTGTCGGCAATAGGTTTATAAGAATTGTACAGTGTAAACCTAATTTGAACAACAGTTAAATATTTTCCAAATGAAAAGTTCATAGTTTTTAAAAGACGACTTGATTACAGAAAATCTGCAACAGGCGACATGAAAAACATCTCACCATAAAGATGGAATATCTCCAATAATGAATGTATTCTTATTTGATAGAGGTGAAAACATTGTGATAAAAGGAGACATTTCCTCATACTCTTTTAGTGGCACCATGTTTTCAAATGTCGACTGCTACAGAGGTGTAAAGATGCGTCTGTATGACAGAAAGCGTTAAGGTTACGTTCATTAAAACCTCTCGAAACGACACCTGTAGAGCGAACACCGGTTTAGATCGACAGTTTAAAATGCCCCGGTTGTGAAGTGGTAGTGCTGCGGGCGGTCGCTGATTCGATAACCGCCCGGTTCAAACCAAATACATTTAGAAACAAACGGTAGTAATTGCTTCCCTACGTGGAGCTCTTGATTGTGGGGTTAGCACTAGGACTGGCTGACTGGTGTCAAGATATATTGACCAGCAGTAGTGCCAAATTACCAATGAACCGCCGTGATATAACTGGAAAAAATGTTGAAAACGGCATAAAACAACAAACAATCAATGTATTCGTTTACCGTAATGTTTTCCTAAATGTGTATGCATTCAGATTCATTAAAACGTGCTCATATCTGGAGACAATTATAACCTCTAAATAGCAGCAGTTCTCTAGTTCATTTTCTTCCCAACATGCTGATCTATAGAAGTTGCACTGTACATAGCAAATGTTAAGGTCTCGAATTTAAAAAAAACAATTGATTGTTTGTTGTTTAACGACGCTTTCCACAATTGTTTAGTTATATCACGGCGTTTCCTTGGTAAGTTACATGTACCAGTACTACTTGTCCATTTATCCTGACGCCAGTCAGCAAGTCGTAATGCTTACCCTGCAACCCTGAGCGCCAAGGAGGACAGCCATTACTACCATTTTTAAAGAATTTGGTATGACCCGGCCAGGGATCGAACCCACGACCTCCTGCAATCCGAAGGGGACGCTCTACCGATAAACCGCCGAGGCGTTTTAAGATCATTATGTGTGCAGATTTACAGTTGTTAAGCTGCATTACTCATGAAAATACTTTTCAAATAGCAACGAATCGGTATTGTTTGCTTCATTTGTTCAATAGTTTTCATATTGGAAAATATTTTGGAAAAAATGAGAAAATGCTCAATATAAGCAATTCTCCTTTTACCACAATGCCTTTAATTATATTCAATACCTACACTTTCACAATCATTCAGTGGATGAGCTTCAGCATTCGTACCTAAAGTTTCGTGTTCGAATCCCGTTATGAGCGGGTTCTGTCTTCGTGACTTTTCCACACAAACGGCGAGCGTACTGGTTAAAACGGTCAGGAAGCAGACATATATCGAGATTGATATATGCTGAAAAAACGTGTTTCACAATCGAAGTCAATTAAATAAGTTTAAACTACGACTAGGCGGGACATAAATGCAGGCAAATCTCAGTTAACAGGTGTTGATTTTTTTTAATTTACAGGATTGGCGTTGAAAAATTAATTACAATGACGCACGTCAACGTTTATAATATGGTTGGAAGCCAAAAACAAGTCCATCTCAAAATGCTTAAAGTAGTAACGGCCACCCATCTAACAAAATACCCTTTTCTTAGTTGAGTATACGCATTTCAAACAGTACTGAACTCTTCCAAAACAAGCGGAAAAAAGGTATTAAGTCAAAAATGTTATCTGAATTTGTTTAGAAAAGCATTGTGTTAGAAAGGTTTTCGTCGCTTGCGTCTAAAGTTGGTTGCCTTTTTTAAACAATATTTCTATAAGAGTTTCTATTTCAAGTTCGTTTTTGGAATGCGGAGTTTCTAAAAAATAAGAGAAAAAGCGTTTAAAAAACGTTAATAATAGAACATTGGACCATTAGGCATGGTTAACTTCCGCACTTTCATTAACTGATTAATTCCGGCCAATTAGCTTCAAACGAATTGGGGAAATTTTCAAATGATCACTGGCCTCAATGTAACAAATGATCAAACGTTATTTAACACGCGAGATCGTCGCAAAAAAATCTTACAACAAAACGTCTAAAATTTACGATTCTATTTTTTTTACAACTTTTTACAAAAAAAAAAAGAGCACTAACGTTTAGCCCACTTTTTCTTGTAGATGTTTTGTTATTTGTCAAAGATATACATGCCATGCTGGATTTTATAAACTAGTTTCTATTACCTACTAAAGGAAACATCCTACAACAAGATGAAAGCATTCCCTGTGCTGGCAATTTGTTCATTTTCAGCGAAATTGTCAGCATTTTACACATATTACAGTTGGGGGGCCAAAACAAACAAATCGAAGGGTAGAGGTGTTTTTAATTTTTGTAAAATGTTTCGCTATTTGTAACTCATTACTGCTTAACCGTTGGGTGATCAAAACATAACCATTCATTTAGTTGTTAACCGAATCGGATCATCTGTACTTCTTTAACAAAAGTTTCAATTTATTTGGTTTTCTAAACGAACGGTTAACAAAGCCACGGGAAAACTGACTCTCTGGTATTTTGTGATTAGCGAAATCCAAAGATACATGTCAATCTGCGCATGCAAGCAGTTCTATTAGGCTCTACGGAATTAGCTATATAATTCAGCCGTCCCGCGAGATAACCAACATTATAGACTCTGCGAAATGTATCGACCCAGATCAGCCTGCGAAGTCCGTCTCAGGGGGATAGAGGTATAGAATAATGATTCCTGAAACAGAAAATCCACAGGAGGGGAAAAGTGTCTTTCCGGGTTAGCCTGTGCGGCATGCTTAGGTTGATCCGGGTCGATACTTTACGCAGAGTTCACAATGTTGGTTTTCTCGCGGGACGGCTCATATCAATATATCTGCGTAATGTATCGACCAGATCAGCCTGCGCTGTCCGCGCAGACTAATCCGGCCGACACATTCCGTCTAAAGGGGGATAGATAGAGTAATGATTCCTGATACAGAAAATCCACAGGAGACGAAAAGTGTCTATCCGGGTTAGCCTGCGCGGCAAACTTAGGCTGATCCGGGTCGATACTTTACGCAGAGTTCACAATGTTGGTTTTCTCGCGGGACATATTTAGCTGCGGCGATAGACATCTGCGTAATGTATCGACCAGATCAGCCTGCGCTGCCCGCGCAGACTGATCCGGCCGACACATTCCGTCTTAGCGGGATAGATGTATAGAGTAGTTATTCCTGAAACAGAAAATCCACAGGAGGCGAAAAGTGTCTTTCCGGTTTAGCCTGTGCGACATGCTTAGGCTGATCCTGGTCGATACTTTACGCAGAGTCCACAATGTTGGTTTTCTCGCGGGACCGCACATATGTGTTTTCAGACATCTGCGTAATGTATCGACCAGATCAGCCTGCGCTGTCCGCGCAGACTGATCCGGCCGACACATTCCGTCTTAGGGGGGATAGATGTATAGAGTAGTTATTCCTGAAACAGAAAATCCACCGGAGACGAAAAGTGTCTATCCGGGTTAGCCTGCGCGGCATACTTATGCTGATCCGGGTCGATACTTTACGCAGAGTTCACAATGTTGGTTTTCTCGTGGGGTGGCTCATATACTGAATAAATTGATCACGATTGAATATAATCACAATTTCGCTTTGTTAGTAATCAAAAAGCATAAATAGTCGACTGGAAGTTCGAACTCGAATTCCCAACCCATCGATCGATATCCCTCGGCCTTTCCAACTGAGCTATAGCGGCCAGACTCCAAAATAGGGTGATGTCTGCGCTACATCTGTATCGCTTTCACTGCACGAAAATTGGGATTTAATTTAGAAGTAAATTTCCTTAAATTTCCTTAAATTACGAAATTTACTTGCACATCAAGTAAATTTCGGAATTTAAGCAAATTTAAGGAAATTTACTTTTAAATTAAATCCCAATTTTCGTGCAGTGTTCCTGCACAATTTGCAATTCTTGTGCAATTTCTTCTTTTGTCACTATGTTTTCAAAAAGCCGTCTGCTGCAGAGGCGTCAGAAAGCGTCTGTATGAGGGAAAGGGTTAAGGAATCCGCCATTAAGTGGTTAGTGGCGGGCGACTCGGGTCGATCCCCAGTCGCTACACGGCGGTCATGGTGGAGTTCCCTGGGGGCTAGGCACATTTCCTAGCCTAGTACTGGTTTGTTTCACCCAAGGATCATGAATAAGTGATTGCTTGGAAAGTATATTGTGTGGTGTAATGGTGTGGGAAAACCAGGAAACGCATGAGTAGGTGAACTGGTCGCCGTGATATAACTGAAAAATTGTTTAAAACGGCGTTAAACCCCAATCAAGCAATCAAGCATGAATAAGTGATTGTCTCCGTGATATAACTAAAATAATGTTGAATACGGCGTAAAACCCCAAACAAAACAAAACACAAATTTACTTTTTTTTTTATGAAATTAAATCTTCTAGCTGATAATAAAATGCGAAAAACAAATAGCAACATGCTATGATACTGGTACAAAAACTCAATGTTTAAAATTGATCGAATAACGGCACCAAAGGGTAAAAGTTAAGAGATATTATTGAAGGTATGTTTATTGGGCTATTGCGTGTCGCGTTTAACTAAATGTGTTAAAAACGGTATCGTTATAAGGGCATCGAGTTACCTTTAAAAAGCTTGTCAAAGAAGTGATATTTAACTTTTTGACAGATGTCCCTCTTCATAATTGAATTAAGAACTCTTCCATTACGTTTAATCTCACATTTTATCGGAAAATATGTTTAACTCTTTTAGCGCCGAATTGTTTAAAGTAGACTCTACCATGTTCAAAATCGGGTGTGTCTATTTCTCAATTTATGAAAGTTTTTGACTATTGTGGTAACACTAAAAGGCAAACAATGCTGATTTCAGGTGAAATTTTTTGACAGATGTCCCTCTTCATAATTGAATTAAGAACTCTTCCATTACGTTTAATCTCACATTTTATCGGAAAATATGTTTAACTCTTTTAGCGCCGAATTGTTTAAAGTAGACTCTACCATGTTCAAAATCGGGTGTGTCTATTTCTCAATTTATGAAAGTTTTTGACTATTGTGGTAACACTAAAAGGCAAACAATGCTGATTTCATGTGAGACAGCTCGTTACGAGCTGACTCACCTGAATCTGCATTGTTTGCAGCCAACACCTCAATATTGCCTGTGGCGCTGAAAGAGCTAACTCTTTCCCATATACATCGAATCTGCTGCAGACGAATTCGAAACCATATACATTATGCACTAATATGGGAAATCTTTAAACATGAAAGTAAAAAGAATTAAATACAAGTAAATATAGTGTGTTAACAAGAGAAATTGATCATACTGAGAAAATACTCCTTTTGCCACAATGTTATTAAATGTGGTCCGCTGCAGATGCGGCAACATGCGTTTATTTGTAGGCAAGAGTTAACGCAGTTCAATGTTTCCCATTCACTGTGGTAAACGGTTAAACGCTATTAAACAACCTCGTAATATCTAATATTATATGTATATTTGTATTTGGATATTTTACAAAACTACAAAAACCGAGAACGAATTAGAATATTTGCCTATAGCCAGTAATTGCTCCATTAATCTCAACTATAAACATGCTGCAGTTGAAGGGCGTCGGCCTTTCTCACCAGTGGGTCCGGGGTTCGAATCCTGTGATGAGTGGGTTCCGCCCTTTTTGACCTTTTTTCGTTATCTATATATACTGAAATATAAGTTAATAAGAAAGAAAAACACTATTTATAAACAAGACAAGGCCAATGATCGCAATGCCAGAACCATATGCATAGAATTCTCACATTAATACAGAGGTTGTCTAACAGAACGACTTTCATGGAATCCCTAAATCAAATACATGTAGCAGATATAGTTCAATCTTGAAATATTGTAAATAATCAACTTAAATTTGTATAAGAACTTCAATATAGAAATATTTAGCCTAGTGCAATTTTATTTATAAAATGGTTAGATCTAGCAGTGCTAAGAACACGTGTGTTTGGAAACCAGTTATAACCGTAACGACAAGCGTCATTCGTGTTCCACCAATAGGCTAACAGTCTACTCGGTAAAGCAGCCAGTTGCTTGAAAATACTGCTGTGTTGAGAACTTATTTGAGAAAGTCAGAAAACACATGTGAATGTGGACTTGACGGCATTGCTATAACTGTTGGAAACGTCATTAAATCCCAATAAATTAGTACACCAATCAACAAATCAATCTGACCCATTTTTAGACTACGCGACCAAAATATAAAACATATCTAGGTTTTTTTTGACAAAAAATGAGAAGTTCTTAGTCATTGGTTTACCACCGATTTCTTTTAGCGCAAACGTGATTAAGATATTTCATTTATCGATAACGCATCTGCATTTTTTTGTCAAGACAAAATTTGAATTTTGATACATTGTACATTTCAAAAATAAACATCAAACGTCGTGATAATGACCTCTAACACGTAATCTTACCCATATATCAAATGTTCATTATGTTACAGTTAGAAGTCGTAATTAACAACTTTGATAAATGACTTTTGATATTTGAGTTGATTTCAACGTTATGTCTGCATAGTTTACAAAGACATGAATTGATACCCACGCCTTTACGTTGCGTCGTGTCGAAAACGTCCATAATGATGATGTGAGTTTATTTGAATGGAATCGGAAATGTTTGTACACGTGGATACATGTTGTCTCATCCGAATGCTTCCTGGAGACTGAACCAGTTTTCGCACCGTTTGCGTTGAAAACAGCCAAAGGCGCAAACCCGCTCACCACGGGGTTCGAACCCGGGACCTTGTGTACGGGAAAAAACACGCTATAGCACTGCAGCTCTGTCTTTAGCAGCTGTATAACCGTTCATCTCAATGTTTGTTTATAAAGCAGACATTTTGTATCTTTTTTACAGCACAATATAGTCGTGGGGGTTTTCAAACTGTTCCTAATGTGCCTTTGCAGCAAATAATTTATGAGAATATTGAGAAAAGGAGAAATTGCTAAAATGATACATAGAGGATATTTGTTTGTTTTGAGTGGATATGGAATATATCTCATCGAGACGTGATACAATTGAATATTTTCACGAGCGCGTAGCGCGAGTGAAAATGTTTAAATTGTATCACTTCGAGTTGAAATATATTCCATATACACTCAAAACAAACAAATTTTCTTTTTATTTAATGACAAATTGATGAAAAACAAATAATATACCCATTATGTATTTCTTTATATATAACTTGTGTAGTATAACATGACCGAATACTAGGAAAATGACGTCACGTCAGCGGTTTGACGTCATAATGTTAGTCTCTTTGACGTCATTTATTCATATTCCACAGTGTGGAATAAGGATTTTATATTTCACTCTGATAAACAGCAAATTCATTGGTTGTCATATAATAAAAAACAATATTATGAATTTAAAAAAAATATATATGTAATAGAAACCACTATGAACCTATCGGAAGTAGTTGTAGTTTTAGACATCTTAAAAAAGAAAACTCGAAGACATTTAATCTTTATGAACTACATTTTATTTGCTAGCAAGTTTCAACTTAACGGACGAAGGGAAAGAAAAGGGCCAAGTAAATTAATAACCTAACCCAAACGGCTGTTAAACACAAAATATAGCATTTTTGCCATGGGTAGCTAGTAAACAACAATACATCTCGCCGAAACGCTAAGCCAAATAATGAAAACAAATCTCTTAAAAGAAGCTCGTAAATTGAACTACCTTCGCTTGTATGTGATTAAGTCTTTTAAATGACAACTCAAACATTTTATTTTCTGTGAATACAATCAAATCGTTAAGTCTATCATATAGTACTTTATGATAATCTCATGTGGAAATAAAAACAAAGCAAAAAGTATTTCACTT
The DNA here is from genome assembly GCA_031761405.1 of Serripes groenlandicus. Lineage (NCBI taxonomy): Eukaryota > Metazoa > Mollusca > Bivalvia > Cardiida > Cardiidae > Serripes > Serripes groenlandicus. The sequence continues at coordinate 35,972,941 of JASEVX010000012.1, forward strand.
AAGTAACCCACACTCTCACAGAAAGAATTTCGCGAACAAAATCGCAAGGTTTTTTGAAGTGGGTTTATCGTCAATGAGAAAAACGATCGAGGAATAATGGGTTTAGCGGAAGGGTGACTTGTACCTACGACCGCGGAACTAATGTCTCGCTAATGGAGTGCGGTGCATTGTCAACACAAGCTGCAAACGCGTAGATAGAACTAAATGAGAAAACCACACACAATGCACCTAAATTAAAATGCGCTATTTTCGACAATCTTATTTTTAACGTCGATGGTAGGCATACTTCTGAATTTTAAAAACAGTCCAGAGTTTGATTTAATATATCCCCGATGTCTCATTCGGAACTGACGAGTGCTAATGATCCAGGCATCATGAGTTCGAAACCTTATTTATAAACATTCTTTTCCGATGAATGACCAACTAGCTATAAGTTAAACGACTGTTATGCTAAATGCTGGTGCTAGATAATCAGGGATTGCATGGACTGGCCACGTGATATAAACCAGTGCCAAAGAAAACATTGTATTAGCAATTCAAATTTCTAAAGCAACGAAACTTTTATTTTTTTCAAATTACTCATTTTCGGCATAAATGATTCTGCAATTAAAGACCACCTGTGAACAAAGACGAGAATGTTACCTTCCCATGGGTGGTCTTTATACACAGGTTCCGTGTCAATTTATAAGCCTTTCCAACATGCTTTGATGTTCTGGTGTACATGCAGCAGACGAATGGGTAACTCTTTGTTGCAAACAAATAAACGATTTCTCATCTTTTCCTCAATGTTTTAAACTCTTTCAGCGGTCCAGATAAGGAGGGGGTATCCCGCTCTTTTCCCCACAATTTATCTCTTATTATTAAAGCAAACCCTATGTTGTGGGTACTCAAAAGAATCGTCTCACTGAGACGATTCTTTTGAGTACCCACAACATAGGGATCGAGGGTCGAATAAGCATTTTAGAACATGCAAAACGACCCTTATCTAGAGATCTGCTCTTTTATAGTTCTGTTTCTCCAGTTGTTCTATATTTATATCGACTTACTTTCAAAGTCGTCTGCTGCTGATAAGTTGTACGTGGGAAAGGGTTAAGTGAACTGTTCTTACGTAATGTTCCCATATACAAAACAATCAAAGACCATTTTCATGTTCAATCAAACTGGCGTTCCAATACAACCACGGGTCCATTCAATAAAGTGATAAATGCAATATGGTTACACAACCTATATTACGTCTCGTTGGAATAACATCTACGAATGTTCTTATACAAATTTTTTGAAAGTTATTTAACAGTGGAGAATTAACACTTTCCATTATATATAGACACTTTAACACGCCTCTGCAGCAGGCGACTTTTTGAAAATAGTGTGCCAAGAGGAGAAATTGCTCATCATGAGCAATTTCTTCTTTTGCCACAATGTTTTCAACTCTATTGCTGCAGATGTTCCATGTATTTTGTTTGTATAGACGCGTAAAGTAGTCTCCTGCAGATGTGTTGTATATGAGTAAGGGTTAACATGTAAACACCAGCTAGACCATGACCAATTTCTACTTTGATTGAGAGCCAGCGATGTTACTAGAACTTAAATTGTATGGAACGATGCACGAGCAATGCACTCACATTTCACAAATAGGTTGAGTTTATTGTATCAAACGGACTGACCTACAGCATCGCAGCGAGTTAAATGGTCATCGGGAATGAAGGATATGTATTAGCCACGACATTGGAAAATTGGCCTTCAAACACCTTACATCAGACGACACATGCATACTCACTGTTCCCGTATACAGACGCTTTTTGACGCATCTGTAGCCGACAACTTGAGAACGTAAAGTTAGAAATCGCTCACCAAGAGCATTTCCCCCTTTTGCCACAATATTTCTAACTCTGTTCAATAAGTTTACGTTTATTTACCGAAATAGCCCCTGTTTCTGTCCAGATATTTTGAAATTCGTTCAATGTATATATCGAGGGCTTGGCGTAAAACAGTTGTAACTACAATTTGTATATTGTTAACAAGGTTAGTCACCTTGCCATAAAGTCTTTAAAAGCGTCAAATCACATTTCTTGGTAAGCAATGGAAATTTCCATTGTTTACAAAGGGGTCAAAATTGTCCCCAAACCAGGGTTTTCGAAATAGGTTTTTAGTTACAACCGTTTCATGCCAAGCCTATGTTGTGAACGGTTACAATAGGAGTCGTGGTTAAGTAAGTTACCTGTTTATGGGTAAACAAGTATAGGTGGTAGTAATCACAGCTCCTTGAACATCGACCGTGATGCATTTGGAAACAGTGTAAGTCCCGAGATCAAACTGCGCATCTGTACAATCTGAGAGGAATCGGCACAGTTTGCCAATTAGCCCTTTCCCTCATATAGACGCTCTCTGACGCCTCTGTAGCATACACCATTTGAATTCATTGTGGCAAAAGGAGAAATTGCTCACAATGAGCAATTTCACCATTTGCCACAATGATTTCACTACATATTGTCACAATATGTTTATCTATAGAGAATTTCTAGCAGAAGACTTTTAAAAACACTGCGACAAAAGGAGAAATTGGTTAAAACAAGATATTTCTCCTTTAGCCACAGTGTTTTCTACTTTATTCAATTGTTATACTATTATTTATAAAGATTTTTAACATGTTTGCAGACATCTTTTCAAAGTCATCTGCTGTAGATTACGTGTATATGGATGGGTTAAACACTGAATGTTTCAATAACTTTCTGACAAACTGTTAATACGTGTGTAGTGTAAACAGACAAGAGTGCGGATCTTAATCAAACCATATCACACATACTGTCGGATTGATTTTCTTAACTACAAATTTTTTATTTATCTTTTTTTTATTTTCTAAAACAATATATTAGCAAGAAAACCAACATTGTGCACTCGCGTAAAGTAACGACCATGACCAGCCTAAGCATGCCGCGCACGCTAACCCGGATAGACACTGTTCGCTGCCTTTGGACGTTCTGTTTCAAGAATCATTACTCTATACCTCTATCCCCCTTAGACAGAATGTGTCGGCCCGGATTAGCCTGCGCGGACTGCACAGGCTGATCTGTGTCGATATATTACGCAGAGACCATAATGTTGGGTGTCTCGTGGGTCGGTTCATATAATAATTTCTTTGAGGTGTATCTTTTCTCAAAGTATACTCGTGAGGTATATTGGCCTCCATTTAAATGATACAGAACATATTATCAGCCCTGATTGGTGCCTCGTGCAAAGGGAAATAATTTACCAAGAAAGTTCCACGAGTAAGTCTACAGTCACGTGTCTTACTCCATCAGTTAAACGATGAACATTTAGCGGTTTCTATTCGAAAGCAGGGGCGTAGCTTTGCAATAATCAATGTGTTGGCCGTCTCGTGAGAAAATCAACATTATGGACTCTGCGTAAAGTATCGACCCGGATCAGCCTAAGCATGCCACACAGGCCTACCCGGATAGACACTTTTCGCCTCCTGTGGATTTTCTATTTCAGGAATCACTACTCTATACATCTATCCCCCTAAGACGGAATTTGTCGGCCGGATCAGTCTGTGCGGACAACGCAGGCTGATCTGGTCGATATATTACGCAGATGTCTATCGCCGCAGCTGCATTTTGGGGCATTTTGAGAAAATATGTGTAGACACGTGCATACAGTGCCTAAAGGGAGCTACGCCCCTGAAAAGCAAAACATTTATGTGTTTGCGACCAGTGTGGATGCAGACCAGAATGCGTATCCACGTAGGATTATCTGGCTCTGCACTGTTCACCATTTAAGTCAAAGAATATTTAAAAAAGGACTTCTGAAAATCAATTGCTATTTTGATCCGATAGCAAATATTTCTTGAGAGACGTGTACTAATTAGTTCAATTTCCCCTAACACACATTCTGTTAAAAATATATGTAGCCACGCGTTCTCTTTAACATGTTTTTAATTCATAATTTGACATAATGTAGTACTATATTACCATTATCATATCAATTTTGACGAATGTTTGTGTGTAGCAACCACGAACTGTAACATGTTTAACTAGAAAAGTAATATTTGTGTTCTGTTCTGCTCTCACATACAATTCTCTTATGCTGTTTAAGTGGCCGATTTTCGGAAAGGTCCTCGGTATAAAACTGACCTCTAAACGCTATAGCTGAATGGTTAGAATGGTTGGCTTTTAACGCCGTTTTAAATAATGTTCAACCATATCACGGCGACCAGATCACACTAGAACACTATGTGACAGTTCGATCCCTGCTCAAGGCGGCCATGGCGAAATATCCTTTCGCAAATCACATTTCCTAGACTAGTACTGTTTATTCACTGTTTATTCACCAAGGGATCGTGCCGTTGTGAAATGTAGCCGTGATATAACTGGAATACTGTTTTAAATGGCGTAAACCCGAATAAACCAATGTGTTAGTAGTTTGATTTACGCCGCTTTCAATAAGTATTGAGTTATATCGAGGCGCGACCTAAGTAGGTTACCCGTACTATTGGTCAATCTATCCTGACACCAGCGAGTCGGTCGTAATGCTAACCCCATGATCATGGGCACCAATGAGGGAAAGCCATTAATACCATTTTTAAAGTCCCCGAAGAAAGTAAATTAAGGTAGATTTTGCCGTGGCGTGACTCGAATCATAGCTGATGTGTATCGATGTTTCATTAACGGGATGTAAATTGATTTATGCCCCTCTAAAATGTTTATCAATGACGTATCAAATATTAATTATATATCTGAAATCACGCGCTATTTCAAAACATTTTTTTTTTTCCATAAAAGGATATATAAATTATCATATTTAGACTAAAATCTTCGTATTTTGGCAGAGAATATAGGAGGAAAAATACGATAAGTGAGGAATGAATGATTTAGTCTCGTAAATATAATAAACGAGACGGTAGAACTTTATATGTTTACCCTCTTTTGTTTGTTTTATGGTGTTTCAGGCTACTTTTAATACAATAAGAAAACACATTGGACCGCCATGATATGCCTTAACCCTTTCCCTCATATAGACGGTTTCTGACGCCTCTGCAGCAGACGGCTTTTTGAAAACATAGTGACAAAAGAAGAAATTGCTCAAAACGAGCAATTTCTCCTTTTGCCGCAATGTTTTCTACTTTTTGTCATAGGTTATCCATTCAATTTTAGAGATTTTCTATGTTTTGACAAAACATGTTCAAAGTCGTCTGCTGCAGAGTTGTCGTATGAGGGAAAGGGTTAACTCTTTCAGCACCAGAGGCAATTTTGAGGCTTTTGCAAACAATGCAGATTCAGGTGAGTCAGCTCGTAACGAGCTGTCTCACCTGAAATCAGTATTGTTTGACTTTTAGTTACCAAAATAGTTTAATTTTTCATAAATAGATAAATGGACACTCCCAATTCTGAACATAGAAGAGTCTACTTTAAACAATTCGGATCTGAAAGAGTTAATAGTTATTGAAAACGGCGTTAAACCCCAATCAATCAAACAGTTCAACGTCCGGATAATGTTTCTTGTTATGTAAACATATGATGCGGCCAATGTCTTTAACCCTTTCCCTCATATAGACGTTTTCTGACGCCTCTGCAGCAGACGGCTTTTTGAAAACATAGTGACAAAAGAAGAAATTGCTCAAAACGAGCAATTTCACCTTTTGTCACAATGTTTTCTTCTTTTTGTCATAGGTTATCCATTCAATGTTAGAGATTTTCTATTTTTTGACAAAAAATGTTCAAAGTCGTCTGCTACAGAATTGTCGTATGAGGGAAAGGGTTAACTCTTTCAGCGCCAGAGGCAATTTTGAGAATTTTGCAAACAATGCAGATTCAGGTGAGTCAGCTCGTAACGAGCTGTCTCACCGAAATCAGCATTGTTTGCCTTTTAGTTACCAAAATAGTCCAAATTTTCATAAATAGAGAAATGGACACACCCAATTTTGAACATGGAAGAGTCTACTTTAAACAATTCGGTGCTGAAATAGTTAATAGTTAATAGGAAAACGGCGTTAAACCCCAATCAATCAAACAGTTCAACGTCCGGAAAACTTATCTGTGTTTCTTGTTATGTAAACATATGATGCGGCCAATGTCTTTAACTCTTTCAGCGCCAAAGGCAATATTGAGCTTTTTTCAAACAATACAGATTCAGGTGAGTCAGCTCGTAACGAGCTGTCTCACCTGAAATCTGCATTGTTTGGCTGTGAGTTATAAAAATATTCCAAAAATTCTATAACATGAAAATAAAGTCGTCCGAGTTTGAACATAAAAGAGTCTACTTTAAACAATTCGGCGCTGAAAGGGTTAAACTTGACTTCAACACAATGTTAACACTTCTCGTATGTAAGAAGATGACGTTCGTTTTCAGATCCATCTACTTGCTTGCGGGTAACAACTGCGATGACAGTTGTCAAACACGAGTCAAAATAGTTGTGGTGAAATGATGACTCTGCAAATGTTGCTAGATGAGCGGTTGGTCATAACAAACAAGATATTTATTTAAAAAGGGTAACCAAACTAGTTGTGTTGGAGGAAGATCTCCTATATCAAAGTAATAAAATGAAATAGAAATCTGATCAGAAATGGTACCATCGACTAAAAGATGAAAGTACACTACTTTTACAAGTTACATTATAGACATATATTTGATTTAAATACATATATCTCAATTTAAAGATATAATAATCCTCTAATTTGGATTGATTGATTGGGGTTTAACGCCGTTTTCAACAATTTTTCAGTCATATTACGGATGCCAGTTCACCTACTCATATGTTTCCTGGTTTTCGCACACCAGTACTCAACACAACATACTTTACAGGAAACTGGCTGCTTTTCTACATAGACTGTTAGCCCATTGTTAAAAGACGAATGACGCTTGTCTCAGTGACTTTTTGTCAAACGTTGGAAAGTATGTTGGCCGAGCTGGGGTTCGAACTCACAACCCCTGGATTGACAGCCCGCGTCGCTACCGACTAAGCTACCGGGGCTCTAAATTAGAGATACATCTCCAAATTTTGGAGATACATGTATGCCTCAAAGTTAAAGAAATATCTCTCGAGGTCACAGATATATTTCTTAAGTATCTAACATCTTACTAATGTTGTCATACAGTGCAGATTCATCCCAGAGTACTGAGAAGTTAAATCATTTACAAATTGGGAGATTGTTGGAAAGTGATAACATTTAATACACGTTTAGTTTATTACTAAGAGTTAAACTATGTTAATAGGACTTTAAACGCTTTAATATACAGAGATTTTTTTTTCTCTCGTTTTTGCTCCATCAGTTTCGACTATTTAAAGTGTACACGTATGAAAACGGCTCTTATATCTATGTAGAAACCTAAAGTCAGGTGGAATTATGTTCCTGTTTTAAAACTTAGAACTACAATTAGACTAATATTCACACTAGTTATAGAATACCTGCCAATGGGGATATTTTAGTGTTCAATATTGACTGAAAATGTATAGTAGGTTTACAATTATAGACAGAGGATAATTCGAACTTCAGAAATAAAATTTACTTTGCTATAATACAGTGTAACTCAATTTTATAAGTTGCCCCCTTGCTTTCAGAGTGCAATTGCAGAGTTTTCAATGGGGAAAATGTAGCTTTTTACAATATGTCTGATTGTTTGTCCATCCGTGCTTGAATATTACAAACATCAGTTTATAAAAACAGGGTTGTCTGCTTCAGTGACAGATTTAATAGGGCTGACGTTTTTTCAGTAGATCAATTTTTGAACATATTTTCAATTACTGTCGGAGTAAAATGAAATTAAAATCTTCGCCACATTCATCTCCTATCGCTTTTTATAATCTCGAGACTGGTTCATGCGCGATTAAACCCATATTTTATTGCTATATTTATAACCCGGGTCCACCAAAAACGTGGTACGTGCGGTAATCATGAAAGGCTGAAACAGGAATGTGCATGTGTCCTTCCGTCCATCTTACCAGCGTCATCAGTGTATACACTACACTTATACAACATCTTGGTTTTCTACAATGTGTGACAATATTCTAGAAGAGAAGCCTACTACTGCATCAATACGAACTATTTCGTTCGTGTAATAGTCACACTAAGATTAACTACTGCACCATTATAGTATGACGTAGCTCCCTTTCCCCACATACGACACATATATATGCAGCAGATGACTTTATAAACATCCAGGCTAACAATATAGAAACTTCTAAATATGATAGTTTTCAACTATTGGGTAGAGTTGAAGATATTGTTACTAAGACAGACAATGCTCATCTTACGTATTTTCTCCCTTTGCCGCAATATTTTCAAAAAATCGTCTCTTGTATATATGCGTCAAATGTATCTACGTGTAGATAAGGATTTAACCCTTTTCCTCATATAGACGCTTTCTGACGCCTCTGCAGCAGACGACTTTTTGAAAACATAGTGACAAAAGAAGAAATTGCACAAAACGTGCAATTTCTCCTTTTGCCACAATGTTTTCCACTTTTTGTCATAGGTTATCCATACAATTATTGAGATTTTCTATGTTTTGACAAAATACGTTTGAAGTCGTCTGCTGCAGAATTGTCGAATGAGGGAAGGGTTTAAAAAGTAGTCTTATTCAAATTAACCGTCTACCTCCACAAACATGACATGAATTAGATTTCCCCCAAACAGCTCAATCCCGACACCTCATTCGCTCGTGTTCCGAAGTGCATCGGACCGAGAGACTGTATGGTAATTTTCGTTTAAGATTTACAAGTTTGAATATTATTTCAATGACGTTTGACAACCCCTTTTTTTGAAAGATCTAAGGTCAAATCAGCACTTTTGAGGTCAGACTGATTTATTTATTGGGTTTAAAGCCGTTCTCATCCATTTACAATACAGCAAGGCAACTATCATTTCGACATGTAAACTAGTCTGAACAATGCGACGAATACAATTGAAACCTTAAAATGTAACATTTAGGACATAGAACAGAACAATAACGAGTACCAAGTATACTGTCATTATTTATAAGTTTATAATATTTTTCTCTCCCATACGCTCAAGTTTTAAAATATCTCTGTCTCTGTCCCTGTCCCTGTTGATGTATATCGGTCTCTGTCTCTTTCTCACTGTCTCTCTCTCTCACTGTCTCTCTCTCTATATTTCTCTCTCTCTCTCTCTCTCTCTCTCTCTCTCGCTCTCTCTCTCTCTCTCGCCCTCTCTCTTTTTCTCTCTCTCTCTCTTCCTCCCCTTTCTCTCTCTCTCCTTCTCTCTCTCTCTTTCTCCCCTTTCTCTCTCTCCTCTCTATTTCTCTCTCTCTCTTTCTTTCTCTCTCTCTCTTTCTCTCTCTCTCTCTTCCCCCCCCCCTCTCTCTCTCTCTCTTTCTCCCTCTCTTTCTCTCTCTCTCTCTCTCTCTCTCTCTCTCTCTCTCTCTCTCTCTCTCTCTCTCTATCTCTCTTCCTCCCACCCCCTCTCTCTCTCTCTATCTCTGTCTCTCTCTCTATCTATCTCTCGTTTCTCTCTCTCCCTTTCTCTTAATCGGTATGTCTCCCTCTTTCTCTCTGTCTATATATTTACATATATTATATATGTAAACATTTTATATTTAAATCAAGAGTTAATTTCGTCCAATCTGATAGCTTTTCTGCGTACTTTTTTTGTATTCTGCCATTTTATTTAGATGTATCATGTACGTATTACATAACAAATGACATGAATTAAATGCAATTACCAAAACATGTAATGTATTCATCAACAACGATTCGTCAGCCATGAATTGAATTCAGTGGAATTATCAAAACAAATACGGTGTTTATCAACAAACATCGACCAGCCAAGATAGAGTGTCCGACTTATAAACAGATGTGACATTGACAGAGACATGACTCAATGATGTATCTATTAGACACACGAATCTCATCTCCGAAGGGTTTAAACGTACTTCAACACAATAAGGATGTTTATCAAATACAATTTGATGTCTCTATTTAATTTCAGCCTCTAGTATAATTTGAATAATTTTCCCATATATGTAAGATTGTACCACGTGCGCCTCTTCTAGTAAAAAAGGGGTCGTTTGATTTAACGCTCGTCTCGCTGTTTTCCTGTAACAGATATCATAACCACTGATTTTCTTAAAGGTTTTACACTTTAACCCTTTCCCTCATATAGACGCTTTCTGACGCCTCTGCAGCAGACGGCTTTTTGAAAACATAGTGACAAAAGAAGAAATTGCTCAAAACGAGCAATTTCTCCTTTTGACACAATGTTTTCTACTTTTAGTCATAGGTCATCCATTCAATTATAGAGATTTTCTATGTTTTGACAAAATATGTTCAAAGTCGTCTGCTGCAGAATTGTCGTATGAGGGAGAGGGTTACTTATGTAGACTTTGCTTTATATCAAATCGCCTCGATGATGTCGTGGTAGAGAGCGTCTTCCTAGGGAGCGGGCTGTCTCTGGTTCGATCCCCGGTCGGGTCATACCATTGAGCATTGCGACTGACTGGCTGGTGTCAGGATAAATACAATACAATACATTTTATTACATTCAGGCACGTTTGCCTATAGTAAGTTATACTATACAAGTATTTTCAATTTTCAAAACGTAATCCCTTTACGAAAAGCAAAGATAAAAATAAATTATGAATATTAAACAATTTTTCCGACAATAAAAACAATGACCATAACAATAGAAACAAATACAATAGTGCATACCAAACAAATACAGTAGTACTGGTAACTTACCAAGGAAACGCCGTGATAACAATTAACAATTGCGTTTTATTAATACACACGTGTCGAGAAATTGAGACCGATATTAGACTGCAAGAATGTGCAAGTGATTACGAACACTGTTCGCAAATGTGAATTCAATTCGTGCATAAAGGCATTTGTAAATGATGTTTAAAATCCCATGTACACGTAGCGGTATAAGAGTAAGGCAGTATTTGGCTACAGTTGACTTTTAGTTTAAACTTATGCAGCCGACTTTTAGTTTAAACTTATACAGCCGACTTTTAGTTTGAACTTATACAGCCAACTTTTAGTTTAAACTTATACAGCCGACTAATTTGAACTTATTTATTTTACATATATTAGATACTTTTAAACTAAAAGTCGGCCTTAGCAAAACAACTCCTAACAGCCGACGTTTGGCCACAGTGCAGCAGAGTTTTGATTCACCGGAAAAGTATTGGCCTTTTTTTCAATCATTACCCTTTTTGTAAGTTTTATTTTCTGTCTAAATACGATGTCTTTTATTCCTCAAGCGGTTTGCACTGAACGTTCATGTATATATATGTACATGACTTCAGTATATATTTCCTAGTTTAAGGCCATGGTAGCTCAGTCGGAGCTAACAGGGTATGTTGAAAAGCAGTCAGTTGCTTAAAAAGACTGTTGTGTGGACTATTGGTTTTAGAAAGCCATGAAACATAATTATGTAGGTGAACTGGCCGCCGTGATATGACAGTAGCTCGACCAACATTCTTTCCCACGTTTGACAAACGTCAATACGACAAGCTTCTTCCTTCAATGGCCTGTCAATCGGGAAAGCAGTCAATTGCTTGGAAAAGATTGCTGTGTGGGTTACTGGTTTGAAAAAGCCGGGATAACTGGTCGCCGTCATATGACTCAAACATTGTTGAAAACAGCGTTAAACCCCAATTAATAATTCACTTTACCATTCGTATGACATTCATAACGTATGGTAAAGTACAGGTTAATTTGCATGATTTATGTAACTTGAAAAGTTTATGTACAGATTTCTGTGTAACTTGTAATTGTAGTATATTTGGTATAGATATAGAGAGATATATATATATATGAAAGTGTGTGTAAAATAAGCAACACAATAAATAGTATGGTACAAACGTGTTCGCATGTTGGTTTGACCGTTGCTAATCTGTTCTGTAAAAAGTAATGCGATTACATCAAATATGAAAGCTTGTACAACGAATGAATGAATGAATGTATATTGTTTTATGGCGCATCGACAGCTAAGGTCATTTAGCGCGCAATTATGCATGATCCCTGGGTAAACAAACCAGTACTAGGCTAGAAAATGTGCCTTGCCCAAGGGCACTCCACCATGACCGTAGTGCCGCGACTGGGGATCGAACCCGGGACACCCGGTTTCGAAATCCAACGCTAACCACTCGACCACAGCGGATTCCTCTTGTACAACGAAGTAAGTTTTGATATTATATACTAATTTGTGAAAAGGCAATTTTAAAAACAAAGTAAACTTAGTAAGATCATGCCAATGTTCACACAGAGGGTTCAAACGAACCTCATGTGCTTGGCATAATAGCATTTGGGTTATTAGAAATTCATCACCAGTAAAACAATATTAAACAACATCTTATTTTGGCTACCGCCTCGGCGGTGAATTTGTAGAGCGTCCGCATCGGGTGTGGGAGGTCGTGGGTTCGATCCCCGACCAAGGCATACCAAATTTTAACAGATTACTTTTGGTAGCATTGTCTTTTGCCTCCTTGGCGCTCAGAGCGGTGGGTTAACATTACGACTGCTCACCTGTTGTCAGGATAAATGGATAGGTACTACTGGTTAATTACCCAGGAAACGCCATGATCGTATTGAAACATGATGAAACGGGGTAAAACACCAAACATATACATTTGTTTTGCATACTTCGCAGAGCAGAGCAATGCCAACATACACTGTATCTAAACAACAATACACTGCATACGAGGTACAACGTCGTGCCAAAATACCAACAACAGAAAAATGTAAATTGATTGATTGATTGTTTGGGGTTTAACGCGGTTTTTAACAATTTCTCAGTTATATCACGGCGGCCAGTTCACCTCTCATGCATTTCCTGGTTTTATCACACCAGTACTCCACACAACAATCTTCCCAAGCAACTGGCTGCTTTTCCACATAGACTAAGCCCATTGGTGGAAGACGAATGACGCATGTCGCATTGACTTTTGTCAATCGTCGGAAAGAAAGTTGGCCGAGCCGGGATTCGAACTCACAGCCCCTGTATTGACAGCCCGCGTCGCTACCGACTGAGCTACCGGGGCTCGGCAACATTGTAAACAAAACGTAATGCCATTAGAATTTAGATGAACCCATTGACTGCTGTTACAGATTATGTCATAAGTATAGAATCAGACCAGCCAGTGTATGATTGCCTTCTGGTCAGATGCTGCACTATACTGTTGGCTGCTCAATTCAACAGTTAAATATTGGTTTTCCTAGAAATGGCCAAAACCACATTCGAATGCAAAGCTGGACAATTCTATTTATGATAAAATTATTGAAAGTACAAAATAAGCATCGTCATCTTCGTCAAATGGATATATCATAGTAAACCTTGTCTGGCCAATTGGGGTCGTAGTAAAAACTCCGCGATGATATCAAATAAAGTTAGATTGGCATAACATTAATGGGGCTACAATTCTAAATTTCTGTCTGAAGATGAATTCATGTGTATATATATATATGCAACTTATTAGCGGACATGGAAAACTCTGGTGAGATTCTGCGTATGCACAGACTAGCCTGGGTTTTCACTGTACGCAAATGCACCAAGACCACCGCAAAATGGCTTGACACGGCTCATATCCATGTAGCATATTTCTATGGGTTAATTCAATTTATCTGTATGAAATTCATATTTAATTGCATTTTTGTAGAACATTTCATAAATCGTCATTGAAAAGTCTTTAGCAACCAATAAACAACGCGTTTCTCTCCAGACACTAGTCATCATCATTAAAGAACAGCCTAGTCGAATCAGATTTTTTCACATTTCATATCAATGAACGCACAGTATCAAAACCGAATAAAAAAAAAGGACATGAAATAAGCGTCAAGCAGGGAGATACAAATTGTCAGAATTTAGACCCGCCGTAACACCCCTTTATCTACGGGGGGTTCTAAGGCGCTGTAACGAAATTCCTTTGAATACAGAGGGTTCCCATGCGGGAGGTAATGAACCGTGAAATGTAGAAAATAATAATCCGGCAATTTGCGCGGAGTTAATACGCTTAATATGTTTAACATATGCTGTTCTTGAAAGGGAGCGCAGCAGTGGAAAACAGGCTTATTTGATTGATAGATGTTTGCACTCTACCCTTGGCGAGTGGGGATATATGCAGGAGATGCTCACTTCTAATATCGAACATCGAAATTATTACCGATCATGGTTACTTGTAAAGTAGGTCTTGGTTTGCACTTTTCGGTGTATTTCATGTTTAATTTTTGCAATATAAGTATTCTTAATGTGCATTTAAGCTGTCATATATAACGAAAAGAAATGGCTAATTTCCACGGAATGTTAAAGAGATTAAAGGATACGTCGATGGTGTTTTTTTTATCTATATTTCGTAGCTTTTATGTATCAAAGATGTAAAAAGAGAGGTGATCTCTATTCAAAATGCATTGAATATACCTGGCAAAAAAATGTTCGTTCACAGGTGTGCTTTTCAAAACCACGGAATGATTTGTATTCATACAAAATAATGTTATTTGACAGTTATTTAGTTGAAATTATAAAGTTATGTCACCCGAAACAGGATTAAGTCTTATTTAACCAAATGTTCACTGTTTGATGCGGTTAGCTAAATAGTTCCACACGTGGTCCTGAAACGATAGCTGGGTCGGTAACCACTTAACCCTTTCCCTCATACAGACGCTTTGTGAAGAGCCCTCTGCAGGGGTTGATATTTAAACATCATTGAGGCAATAGGCGAAATAACTGATGACAAGCAATTTCTCTTTTTGAAAAAATGTGTTCAACTCTTTTAAAAAATTACTCTTTCATTTTAAGATAGTTTTTCATATTTTCCAAGATAAATTCAAAGTCGTGTGCTTCAGATTTGTTGTATGCGGGAACAGGCTAATACTTAACTACTTGGCCCGCTTCACTCCTTCTTAAGTATAACTGCTACATACTACATTACAAAGGATTATGGCAAATGGAGAAATTAATCATAATGAACAGTCGCTGACATTTGATCCTATGGTCATGAGTTCGAATAACGGCTAGGTCATTCCTTCCTTCCGATGATTGGCAAACAGAAATTGTGACTAGCTTCTTTCGTCCTCCATCAATGGGCTAAACATAGTCTATGATGAGTTGTATCGACTTGCCTTGAAATAATGTAACGTGAAGAATGGGTGCGAGAGAGCCAGCAAGCACCACATGTTGGATAAACTGGCCTCAGTGGGCGAGTTCGGATGGGCTTCTCTAGGCTAGAGAACTGTACGTCATGTCTAAATATAAATTCAGAAAACATGCTCACTAATGCTTTCCATCTGAACGGTGTTCCCTCGTCTTAGAAGTAAACCATTCGGAACTACTCGGGTAATTACGTAATTCTTCAACATCCATTGAAGCATACATCACCGAGGTATTCCGAATGAGTAGTAAACATCGTTGGTCGCCATTTTGAAATGCTAGTAACCCCAGGCTTGAGGTGAGGTTTGGGGTCAAAAGGTCAAAATGACGTCACTAAGGATAAAAGTACCACCGTTCAAATAGATTCCGAGTGCACTCGGGCTGTTCTCGGATCCCATATGAACTCGGCCAGTGAGGTAAAGGAGATACCCCTTATACGACGTAAAACACCAATGCACCATTGTTGATGCATGAAGTGTTGGGCCGGAATCAATACATTTATTTTGTCTTCAAACCAAATGTATTATATTCCCCTGGCCTTATATTTGCATGCAACGATCATACCAACCAAAGTGAAGACAAGGGATAGACTTGTTGCCCAGTTACTTTGGAAGAATAATGCATGGATTTCAGGTGTCAGAAAATCCTGGAAACACACGTTTGGTGAACTGGCGGCCGTAATATAATCGAAAAGCATTTGAAACCGCGTTATACATCATAAAACAATATCTTTAAATTGGCGTAACTGTATGTCGAAACAAGTAGGTGTTACACTTGTTTCGAAACTAATTTACCAAACCCAAGGTCTATTTGTTTCTTTGGCCTTGCAATGGAATGACAAGTGTCCATTCATAAATTAGCAATTATCTGGTCGCGTAATGCGATAGTAAGGAAGGCATAATTAATGGCCCTTTTGAAGTTGTCAACGTTCTCAAAAAAGCGCAGCCTTCAGTGGAAACAAGACACCATGCTATTCGTTGAGCTATACAAATTCCTTTTGTCATCTTTAGATATATGACGTGTTCCGTACATGACCCTATCCGAAACCATTCATTCTCGATGAAATGGGAAGGATTTACGATGTCTTAAGGAATAGCACACTCGTATGATATAAGTGATATAGATAGGTGACTCACGCCCTTGCATATGAGTGATTAATTGTGTGTTTTTTTACGCCGCTTTCAACATTTTTTAAAGTTATATATCGATGTTTTCCTGGTTACGTTACCAATACTACTGGTCCTTTTATGCTGACACCGGCAAGTCAGTCCTAATGCTAACCCCCGCAACCCTGAGTGACAAGGTATTTGAATTAAGTACTTGGTATGACCCGGCCGGGGATCGAACCATCGACCTCCCGCACCGAGGCAGACGCTCTACCACTTTGCATAATAATTTAATAACGATATGTGGTCTTAATACCATCCGTGTAGAGTGAAGTCTCAGTCTCAGGCAAGTCTGTGCACATTATATACATGTATGACTTTTATACCTAAACGCATATTAATATTATTCTAACAAAAGTCTAGAAGTGTAACCCTTCCAATTTCTTGCCAATCTATCTTTACATGGCGTCAAAGCGGAGTATCATTAAAACCCTAACTCGCACGACGTGGCCTATTTACATACAGTTCTTTGAACTACACTTAATGTTAACGTAAGCATTGTCCGCTCAATCGTCAATATTTGACGAGTGCTCTGCGAAAAACCAACCCTAATTTAATCCTTTCCCACCTATAGACGCATGTTGATGCATCTGTAGCAGACGACTCTTGAACACATTATGACAATAGGAGAAATTGCTCAAAACGAGCAATTTCATATTTTGCCACAATGTTTCCATATTTGTTTTTAACCATTTCCTTCATATAGACGCTTTCTGACGCCTTTGCATCAGACGGATTTTTGTAAACATTGTCACAAAAGAAGAAATTGCTCAAAACGAGCAATTTCTCCTTTTGATACAATGTGTTCCATTTATAGTCATAGGTTATTCATTCAATTAAAGAGATTTTCCATTTTTTAACAAAATATGTTCAAAGTCGTCTGCTGTATATTTACTATATGAAGGAAAGGGTTGAATGTCTTCAAAGTCGTCTGCTGCAGATTTACTGTATGTGGGAAAGGTTTCATTGGTGTAAATGTAGATAAAGACTTGCCTGTGCATCCATGTTAAGAATCGGAATTGATACTGATTTACAGAAATGACTTCAAGCCTTCTTTTACGTAATGGTCAACGATGCCGATGCACTGGCTGGTCTTGATCTACACCGTTCGCCGATGCATTACGGTTGGGTTTCGCAAAGCGCTGCCCTTATAAAGTATCAGTATGGTTTCAATCACGTGGTCAGTATACTTGTATATCGTTGTGTTACACAACTAATATTTCATTAATTATAAACGTGTTAATACGTTAACGCGTTTGCAGATGAATTATTAACACAACTTAGGAACATATCTACAGATGATAACTGAAAAGATTTTAAAACATTATTGCAAAAGGAAACATGTCTATTCACGAGTTGTCGGCTGCAGACGCGTCAACATGCGTTTATATGGGTTTTTACTCTTTTTTTTTTAGATTTGTTTTATTCTCCCAAGCTTCGACAGTCACGTGGTAGAAAAAGTAGGACACCAAGAATCAAAGTAGTTAAACAGTAAAATGGACTTTTTTTTCTACTGACGTAAAACAATTACACATTGCTTCTAGCCTTTTACATAGTTATCGGGTGCAAACATGTTGACATGCGCGGTATGGAATACCTACGTGTATGCCGGCCGTGATGCGATACGCTATCAAAGTTAACAGTCAAACCTATCCGATGTCCAATAACCCACGGGGCCCACTTTCCCTTCTATTCATCAATGTTCAATGATAATCAGCCTTTTCCGACTTTGTTCAACAATTTTAATGTGGTTTCCACTTTGTTTGTGAATTGTTTTCAAAATAGACAATTGAACGTGTATTTTCTGTTATGAATTTTTAGATGTATATTACCGCGGGCTCGGAATGCATGATTCGTTTCAATATATTATGCACTTGAAACACATAGATAGACATGAAACTATTTATAAATATTACTACGTTGATTCATTTAGTAAAGCGTCAGAGTAGATTAACTTTTGTATTTATAACTATTACAAGAGAAAGTTGATGCAAGGCATCAATGTCGCCGGAAAAGACTGCATTGATTTATTTATGTATTCTTGACTTTCATTAACCTATACAAACATTAGGAACGTTGAAATGAAAACATTTGCTTATAAATTTTATATTCATACCTATACATTAGGGTATCTATAAAAAAATAACGAAATGTGTACACATTTATCTTGGCTTAAATTTAATTTTGCTGTTGTTACTTATTTAAATAATAATATTCATTCATATAATTTCAATTTTTGTCAATCTTATTCGAATCACAAGGTAAATATCCTGGTATTGCTTTAAAGGGAGGTAATTTGAAGTAAACAAAAGTCTTCAAAAGGAGAAATATATATATTAGCATAACCGTCTACAGTTTAAATTGTTCTATTGTTTGTGGATTTAAAAATGTTCTTTCTTATTTCTACATGTACAACGAAATATTGCGGCTTCTCTTTGACGCTTTGCGTCAAACATTCGTCTTGTACTTATCTAAAAAGTGTAAAGAGACGGCTCTCTGCAAAGGAGATTGATCTACGCAGTTGGTTTTCGCGAGTCACGCTTCAAGCAGGTGCGCGTATGTAAACAAATTAGACTGCGACGTAAAGGTTTGTAGTTATCGCCTTTTGAGTACATGTAGTATATAGTGTAAACATACAGTATACCAGTCTAGCTAATAGGGACCGTTTTGTCTTCGTAAATAAAACAACAAAACATAAATGCGAGTCAAAATAAAGAAACTGAAAATACCTAAAACATCGGAATATTTATTTCATTTTAGATGTGTCATTACTTAGTGTTTTGAAACAAACACAATTGTAATATGTTCAAGACATCTAAATGTGTTTCTTTCTAATAATAATCCCCCCTCCCATGTGATTTCCGAAAACCTATTAAAAATAGAAGTCGCGGGCTTCTGCCCGGCGACTAATAATGTTCACGACTAAATTCATGTTGTTTGGTAAATGTATAGTGTATTTTAGAGGCATTTACCTTCTAACTATAGTAAGACCACTAATCATTACTCTATACCTCTATCCCCTGAGACGGAATGTGTCGGATCAGATTAGCCTGCGTGTCCATAATGTTGGTTTTCTCGTGGAACGGCTCATATATATTACCCATTTTCAGCGATATTATAGTTATCTAGGTTGTTGCACACTGGGAGACTGTGATAAATTAATATTCATTTGTATATGTCTGCTTTTAGTGCAGTTCTTGAAATACTGTATTCAGGTATCCACGGTCAAGTTATACTAAGAATAACGCCTCTAGGTTAAATATGCTCATCGGATTTTATAGACGGTTCATTGATATCATGTAAGAGAAATAATAACAGCTAAAATAAGTATACGTCTTGTTTGAAGACAGTTGAACAAGTGAAGTTATGTCCCTTTGTCTAGTTTTTGTAGGCTGTATACAACAACTACTATTCTACTAAATCCGCAGTATTAACAAGGATTGTTTTGTTGCGCTATCATTACGGTCGACTCGCTGGTGCCAGGATAAATCGACAAGTAGTATCGGTAACTTACACAGGAAAATCCGTGATATAACTGGAAGGTTGTTGAAATTGGCGTTATACACCAAGACACGAACTGTTGTCTTACTCTTTCCATTTAGATGTTGCCCAATGTCTCTAGAATACATTCAACTTGTCTTAAACATTCACCCAGTGGAAAGTAACAAATTGGCTGTTGAAGACAGGTGGCTGTTAAATAGAAGACAAGTCAATATAATAAAGTGAGTTTTGGTTGCTTAATACAAGTTTGCTGCTTAACAGAGGTGACCACTCACACACGTTTGACTGTATTACTATATCATTTCCGTACATTATGATAGCTTGTAAAAGTGTTTGTGTCAATGTAGTATCGACATATATTTCCACTAAGTGAGCATGCAAAATATGTCTCTCGAATGGAAGTAAATCGCGATTTCACATCTTAACAAACTTTGATTGAATGAAGACTTGCTTAACAGTTGAACATATCACTTGATAAAGTTTACCATTTTCGAGATTGAGTGTATCAAGATATCACCCAGGATATCAGTTATTTCTCAAATAATCCATTGAAAAACCATTTAACGATTAAAACATCTGTAAACGCTAATGCAGACCTATATACATGTAGTAATGCATACAATCATGTGTGGGCTGATCAAGCTCGATATATTTCGCTTAAGATGTTTGAAGTCGCCTGAAGCAGTATGAGCATTGATAATTTCATCTCCTGACAGAATACCTCATTTATTAATGATGCCCCCATAGAAAAAAGCCCACATCTGTATGTTTTTAAGACATTTTAAAAACATTTTCACTGAAATGTAGAACAATGCATTTAACTACTCATTTCAACTCAGAACTGTTAACAATGTGAAACTAAACGTTGCCTCTTCATATAATGCATACTATGCTTACCCGGGGTATATAACAAGTAACAGTTCACTAATCAGCTAAGTTGACTAAGTTATTGAACTGTTTATCTTTACTAGGCATTGGTGTATTGCCTGTTTGTTACTGAATACGTATTACTAGTGTATGATGTCAGTGAACTTTTTACGAGAAAAAAATTGCTGATAAACAAAGACAACTTCTGAAATGAATGTTTGGTTTCATATCTCATACAATAGGCTGTAATAAGCAATCAATTTTATGGAAAAGTTTAAACTAGTTTTCCTTGGGTAGTTGTCGTAAAATTGTCATTTAATTTGTTCATCGATGACTACAGTAACTTTTATAAACTGCAACTAATCACTGCCTATTAAGCCTTTCCTACCTACAACGCATCTGTAGGCGGAGATTTTGAAAATATTTTGGAAACAATATGGAAAACCTCTTAAACCCGGTTGTTGAACTGCAATTATTGAAGAAAAGCGTTGAAAACAATTGCAAAAGGAAATATTTTCAATTTCTTCGTTTGCCATAATGTTTTTAAAATGTCATCTGCTGTAGAAGGCCTTAAACACGCGTATTTTTTTTAGTGAAAGAGTCGAGCAAGGAATAGCTGGATATTGAGGTACAGCATTGAAGGATAGGAACATCATGCATTAGTTGTTAGGCTTCATCTAGTGTGTCTCTACAGCTACAGCCATCTGGAAATCTTTCTATATTGCATAGCAATCCTCTTACCACCATATTATTATTGTCACACACATGAACGTATCAGTTTGGTTTTCACAGCAAATTAAAATGTCATAAACGATAAAAGTCACGATGAAGTCAGATAAAGAAAAACGGCATTGACACTTAAACTATGATGAACACTGATGATAGTCCTAACTGGCGAATGACACCTGGTCAACCCTGTCAATGCTGACTTATTAAAATAGGCTTGTCTAGCATTGCATTGCGGGTTTCTACAATATTTCAGTTAAACTAAGCTGTTTCCTTGGTAAATAACCAAACTTATCCTGACACCAGCGAATTGGTTGTTTTTATCTATTCCCTCAACCCTGAGCTATAATATAGAAAGCAATTACTACCATTTAAAAATAATGTATGACCCCACAGGGCATCGACTGGGCATCGAGCTTTATTTTCCCCCAATCGAGGCGGATGCTTTCATCACTATACCATCGAGGCGGTCTCCACTTTGATATATCATGAACACATTTTGACTTGTATTTGTCACTTATTTTTACTGAAACAAATGTCTTGATTATTAATACTTCTGAAAAAGATATTCACTGTTCTTTTAAACGATTCAAACGATGTTATAGATGCTTGCTAAAAGCAACGAGTTATTGGTATTGCCGATCTGGTTCCATACAAGATGAATACAGACAATTGCAACTCACTAGTTAATGAACCATGTCAGCAGAAAACTGAGTACTTTTTTCTCTCTGTATAGGCATTCTATGGATTATTACAATGCGAGATAGTTGCAGTTATAAAATAATTTAACAAACGTAACACGACCCCCGTTCGATTGATGCAGTTCATATCTTGTTCTGAACATGGTTAATAATTATGCATTGCCTAAGAAAATTAAACGAACTTCTCATATGTCAGGAGTGTATTGAGATGTGCATGCACCTATCAAGTCGACATGTACGCAGTTTGCTAGTTAAAACGTGTAAATATTTGGTGGGTATGGTTAACATCTGTCTATCAACGTTTCTAGTAGTATATCATAATTCTCTCCTGATCATAGCTCAATCGACTACAGTATTCTCGCGGCCATAATACCTACACAGAAAATATCAGAAAGAGTGGACGTCAAAGAAGGCAGACCCTTAAAGGAATCTCCCGAAAATTGACTTTGGTTTAAGCTACTGGCAATTTGCCGGATTTCGATTTTTCAATGGTGTGGTTCAAATAAAAATAAATATCATATCAAACAATTTATTTCATGTGGTTGATGGTTCACCGCTGAACAACTTGTGCGGTTTTGCGGTCGTTCTTGAAAGAGACTAGCACCATCTTGGGTATGTGCGATAAAGATGTATTTTAATGACGATAATTACATTTTAATACATTTTTACTTGATCTGTTTCACATATATTCCGGGAGATATAATCATCATGCATCCGTTAGATATTTACGCCTTACACTGTCCGCGTTCTTTAAGTCGTCGTTAGGGTTATATTCGAAATAAGACCAAGATATGTCAGATCAAATTATTGTTCTTACAGGAAAACAATAATAAAACAAAACATATTCTAGTGTTATAAACGTTTCATAAGGATCGTCCATTTAATTAGTTTAAAATAAAGGCTTAATTTATAAAGAGCGTTTCACTCGATATATATATGAATAAAAAGAAAGAAACCTGCCCAAATTAAAACCTCCCGAATACTATGTGATCAATGATAACAAGCTCCATAGAATTACTAAACAGAATCGTTTTTTGATACGTCATATATTGTCGGAATATGGGTAAACATTACAAACAAAATATGTCGCTCACTATGACCTGAAGTCGGACGTGTACGCATTCACATTAGCCATTGAAACTTCACATTGGCGTTGGTTACTTGTTGACAAAGATATACACATACACTGATCGGGCATTGTACAATGGTTCGTCTTACAGTTATACACATAAACAATATAAATAAATAAAATTATTAATAAAACAAGGTTAACTCTTTCAGCGCCACAGGCAATATTGAGGTTTGTGGAAACAATGCAGATTCAGGCGAGTCAGCTCGTAACGAGCTGTCTCACCTGAAATCAGCATTGTTTGCCTTTTAGTTACCAAAATAGTCCAAACCTTTCATAAATTGAGATATGGACATACCCGATTTTGAACATGGAAGATTCTACTTTAAACAATTCGGTGCTGAAAGAGTTAAAAATCCATTATACAAAAGTTGATCCATATGATCACGTGTGGCATGTGAATATACTAAAACAATTTTCACCGGAGTCCAGCAACACACTGTAAATTTTGGTTGGCCAGAGGTCCGGATAAGGAACTCTTTTCTCAAAGATATCTCTCTTCTTAGAGCTTATAATGTGACCTTGTTGTAGATTTTGGAACTGCAATAGCATAAGAAAAATGCTAACAGTTTTGATAGTTGCACGTACTTATACTTGCTACTGATGTCTTTCGGACACAGCAGAGGTTCAGATAAGGAGAGGTAAACAGATCTTTTCTCCACAATATCCAACAAAACCCTTTGATGAGGTGCCTCAATATAAACGTATCATTGAGACGATTCTTTTGAGTACCCACAACATAGGGTTATAGGGTCATATAGGGATTTAAGAACACGCAAAACGTCCTTTATCTAGAGGTCTGGTTTATACCTGTGCCCTGTTAATATTGTGAGTTGACGGAAAGTCTTATAGCTTGAACACAGCCAATGTTCCGCGTTTAATCTGTTTACATAAAAATGTATTTTCTTCTATTTACAGGTTTCCGGGAAACTGCATTTATATACGCCATTACAAGTGCTGCTGTTGCTCACGCGGTCGCACGCGCATGCGCAGATGGAACAATCTACACGTGCACGTGCAATTACAGACTCAAACAGCCTGACGGGGTTGACTGGGAATGGGGAGGTTGTAGTGATAATGCCAACTTTGGTAAAAAATTCTCAAGAAAATTTGTGGACGTCGCTGAAAAGGGGCGTGACTTTCGATACATGATGAACCTACACAACAATGAAGCAGGTCGACGGGTAAGTGCAGATAGAAGACGGACATGTTACCAAAACTTGCTTAAATAAATATGCGTATCACCGATGCAAAAACAACTAAAAGCCTGGTTCATGAAATTAATTAAGATATCACTTGTTTTACCTTAATTAGTTACTGCGCGCCTGTAATGTAATGGATCATGTATTTATCCCATCTTAGAAATTAGCTCTGGGCATACTATGATAGACATTAAGATCAGAATAAATATAAAGATGCATGTAATGCCAAAGACAGGAAAAAAACTAATAAAATGTCAAAATATCTGCAACGAAAATGTTTTGTTGAAGTTGTACGCCGTTTTCAACATGATTTCAGTTATATTACAGCAACAGTTCGCTTATTCATGAGCCATGGTTAAACAAACCAGTACTAGTCTAGGAAATATGTCTTGTCTAAGAGCACTCCACCATGACCAAGGCGCCGTGACTGGGTATCGAGGAAACGTACATTCATTGGTTTATGTCTCAAATATCTACTCTGAATATCTACTTAATTAAAACATGATAAAGATACCAACAGTTTATCAAATGCTAATTGAATCGTTAAATAGGTCGTTTGCGAGGCTATATTTCGATAACCTGTCAGGGTAATCTGACATCAAGAAAAAAATCGTCGTCTGTCTTTGATACCGAATCAAATTTGTCAAATATCTCCTGTATCAAAATGTTGAAACGCTTTTCGTTCAATCCCCAGTTGAACATAACGAAGCATCATATTACAAACGTATAGCAACAAAGGGTTTAACAACTAAAACCTTCAATAAAATATCTTACGGCATCCGTGGTAATTCATTTAATACAACAATAAAACGTGTATGTGATACCGAATTATTAGCGGTTTAAGCTGGTAGAGACATAGTGTCAGTTATTAAATATCATCCTGATGTATCTCATTCTTAATTTGATTATCAGTACTTTATTGGAAGTATATATGTATCTGCCATAGAGCAAATACATACTATGAACAAATAAAAGAGATTTGAGTAGTCATATACTTGGAAGCATAAAGTGCCGGGAGCATAACGTGCCGGGAGCATAACGTTCCGTATGTGCAGGCTTATCTTGGTCTTTATTGTGCACTTAGCGGATTAAAATTGCCTCTGATTGGAGAAGGATTCAATGCCGTTTAGGACAACAGTAATGTCGGTTCAAGTAAATATTACCAGTATGTTTTAAATATCACACAGTATTGTGTTTCTATCAGGAACTTCCTAAACAGTAATTGAGAAATCAATCTGGTAGTTGATATCTGCTGTTAACGGCAAACTACGCCATTAAATATTTTAACTATCTTGTCAAATTGGAGCGACGAATCTGTCATCAACTTGTTAAAAAGAGACATCAAGGCAGTGTATAATGTTCACGGCCAAAATAAAAACGCCACTTTATTCATTGTCTAATTATAAGCATACCTCTGTTCTAAGTTACATACATTTTGCCATTTTTATTTAATTGATGCAAATATTGTTTTGGATGTTTAATGTAATTGTTTAACTATACGTGGAATCTGACTCCGCTAATACAACATCGCTGACCACTAAAACAACTATGAAAATACCAACATTGTGTGTATAATCATTAAACAAATATCCTAAATTTTTATTCTACCTCACATTCCGAATTGACAATAATTTCAAAACCAGCAGTAATTTTTATCACATTGAATCCGGATGATGAACTCGTGAGAAATATTTGTCGTCTGATGTATCGAGAGTTTACGACTTTTACATCAATACCTAGAGCGCACATGTTGACCCTACACAACGGGTAAGGAACATCCACCAATATGCTCGGTGATTTCCGTATGCAATTGTTAGACATCGGTATTACACGTGGATTTGTCGGTCATTTCCAACTTATAATAATGGAAGTAGTAGATTCCCTCCTTGGCGCTCACGGTTGTTTTTGGGATAGCATTGCGACTTATGCGCTGGTCTCAGGTTAGCTTACCAGAAATACTGGTATTATTCAAACGAACGCCGTGATATGACTGAACTACTTTTGAAAACGGCGTAAAACTAAAATACAATACGAACAAACAACCAACAAACGTTTTTACTTCCTTATTTGTACAGCACGTGAAAAGGGAGATGACAAGAGAGTGTAAATGTCACGGGATGTCGGGTAGTTGCACAATAAAGACCTGCTGGATGCGACTCCCACTGTTCCGAAAAGTGGGCCACATACTTAAAGATAGATTTGACGGTGCATCAAGAGTTCTTCCAGGTAGGTTTAAGCTTCTTATCCTTTTTTACTCGTGATACTGTTCACAATCAGCTAGGTTTTTTCCAGTAGCTGTACGAGATAGAAATGAATCATTCTGAAAGGCAATCATCGAAAACAAACCACAAGCCATTTACAATCAGATCAGCCAACGCATCTGTGCAGGCAGACGTTACACTTCACTCCTCGCAAGTTAGTTTTCAAGAAACTTGTGTACTGAAGTTTCTGTTTGGAACATTTGCACATGAAGGTCTTTCTCCACATGTGTAATAATTATTATTATGTTGGTTTACCTGGAGTAGCGTTCATTTAAAGTGAGAATACAATATGTTATAGTGAGAGCTGTTTAATTGTGTCAGAAAATGTCTTGTCCGATGCTCAATTTCATTTGTAAAGTTGTCCGTTAAAGAAATGTAAAATATGTTCAGTACCACGAATTTGACTAGGGGGCAATGGCGGTTAGATCTCGAACGTCGAACAGTCTAGTTACTGGATCATAGCCATAGACAAGACTTCTTGGACAAAATGAAAACTTTGAGAAGGCTTTGTTGATATAAGAGGTTCATTTTGTTGGTTAGAATTATCAAAATAATTGTGAAGAGGCTTGTCTCTTAAAGTCAGAAAACGTACAATCTACTTATCAAACGTCTTGCCATGCGTAACACTGGAGCCGCATCTGGCGATCTTTTCTTCTTCATCGACGACTTAAGTAAACATTGTGGCAAAATAATGAGCAATTTCTCATTTTCCAAAATATGTTTACATTTATTCAATAACTTCGTCGTTTGCCACAGATTTATTGTATGTGATAAATAGTGAAAGCACGTATGGACATAACATAAGGAGCCGTGTGTTCAACAGACATCGACACATAACATATATGTATACGTTTCAGAAGTTTTCGTTGTATTACTGTACAAACTAGTGTTTGTAAAATGGCTTTTGCACTAGCCAATCAAATAGTCGCAAACAATAACGTTAGGTATAAACAGGGGAGAAAACTTTTTTGAATTAACGAGATAGAGTAGCGATGATAGACGAGCGATGGTTGAATTTTGCCATTTTATTGGACAGACACATGGTGATCCTGCTTATGAATTTTTAGATGTATGAAGATAATTTGAGACGACAACTAGAAGACGTAATATCAAATTTGAAACTTTGTACCCTACTGTTAATTCTCGTGATATGTTCGATGTAATCATAATACGTGTTTTCGTTTGTTATTATGGCAATTGAGACAATGCCATCAATCATGATATACTTAATAAATATATTGCTTACCTTTTAGCACAATATATTGCGTTTAAATTACCGGTTACATTGCTTTCATATTTCTGCAATAGGTAGCTGGCAAGCAATACCAAACGTCATGTGAATGCTTTATCTTTGGGCAATTCCTACAATTGAATTAATGATAAGGCATATTAGGCATGAATCCCACACAACAGTCATAATTATATAAACCGATAATTAATGAAGAACGTTTGTACTATAATAATATCAAGGTAAAATTTGACTTGCGAACAATGTTTGCATTTAGAACCATATATCCTTGTATTTGTAATCGATGAAAGCATTGGTACGCACCTGGGTAATTTAAGTATAATCATTTATAATAATACATTACATGTGGTTGCATTGTGTTTAAATTCTAGTACAAAATGCTATAATTTGTCATATCCAGAAAAGAATAAACTGCGTGAGTGGTAATCTGTTAAAATACAGATTTTTATCATGATTATATCAGGAACCATATTTTTGTAAGATTCGATTAAGTTGATAGTGATCTCAAGCTGTCGATATATCGACAAAAGAACGGTTTATATATAAAATTACCAAATACTTGTTACTTCTGTTTATATTTCCAATGTTCCAATGTATCTATACGAATGATATGACAGTAGTGATTGATAGGTCGTGATCCCATGCAGCACATATTTCCTTTTGAACTTTAAAAGTACTTATTCAGTAAGGCATACCTTTGTCAACACGAGCTCTTTTGTTACGGCATACGATCTGCCACCTGCTATTTACACATGCAATTTACCATGTTAAGAATTACCAGTTATAAATGACTAATCCATACTATTACAAGCCAATCTCCTAGTTAATAAATATTAATGCAACAGTTTATGTCTCATATCAGTTTAATCTCATTGAAATCAGACCAAACTACTTCGCTTCAGTTATATTGGATCTGGCGACACCGCATACAATGTCGTCTCCATTTGAACCTTTTCATTTAAACATTCATGAGCAGGGTTTCGCTCATATGTACAATGGCATGGCACGCTGCAGCCAACCCTCGTCCATCACCATTATATATATTTTATATTTATATGGCTTATTTCCCCTGTGGATACCTAACCATTTTGTAGGCGACGATATCATTGGTTAATGCAAAGGTCATTCTCAGACGACATGTAACAGGCAGTCATCAGATATATTGTCCTTAACTACTCCAGCCATATTTAGAGTTGGCAATTTATCCTTGATGAATTGTTATAGAAAGAGTGTGTGACCTTTATTCATATGCCATCAACTATTCCAATCGCTATTAAATTTGTCAAAAAGCCTTTTTCATCCATACTTTCACAGTATTAGCAATCGACAATAATTTGTCGTGTCCGTTTATCTATCTTCATCAAATCAAACCGTTTCAAATGGCATAGTTTATGTGTATCATCATCCTTATTGATTTCTTATATCTGACAAATAACAGCAATCTCTTAATCGTATCAGACCATTATAGTTTTCATGTTTCAGGATCCGTTTCTAATATTTGACAATTTAACCTATCAAATCCTTTCATATTTAATGTAACGCTTCTTATATCTGACCTTTAACATCTTTATCATATCAAACAGTTTTAATTTTCATTTGTAAGGAATTGCTTCTAATAATTGATCTTTTTATCATATTTTATGAAACCGTTTTGTTTTTCATAGTTTCTAATATGACAACAAAATCTTTATAATATCAAACCGTTTTGTTTTGAATATTTATATAAGGTTTCTAATATTTAACAAATAACCTCTTTATCATACCAAACCGTTTTATTTTTCATATTTTAGGTAACGAAGGGCGGAATGATCCCGAAGGTTAGTAGATATTGTACTATCACACTGCTACTCCCCGGCTTGCACCCCCGTTTTATATGTTTGTTAAGAAAAAACGAGTTATTTTTGTGGTGTCTGTTACGCTCAATGTTTGTTCATGTTTACCTATATATCGCTTAATTTAAGGCTAACACTTTGATGTAATGGTACGCGGAGATGTATCTTGGGGTCTGGTATCTTTATTTTTCTGCGCGGATGAAAGGATTTCGAATGTAACACGCTTTTCATCTCTACTTCAAAACACATGAAGGGGATTACATAAGAAACCTTAAAATCCGAAAGATATGTATGTTTCTGTGGGATACAAATATATATTTCAACACCTACGTCTTATCATAATGTATACAAGCAAAGCAAAGAACATGCTTAGACTTGCTGAATGTTTTAGTCGAAATTAAAGAAAACAATTCTATGTTACTTATATCACTGTTTATGCACTTAAGTATATTCGATAATGATTGCGGATATATCTGATACAAATAATTTAATTATTATAATTAACCTAATGTTTGATTTTAATTAAAGTTCATGGTAATTTTATTACAGGAATTTATACAATAGTACTATAAGCTTCAACCTTCGAGGATCATACCAATTGAATATTATATCTTTATAATGGTTTATACGCAATTATACTTTGTTTTTGACGTACTTTATATATAAATAATGTTACATGTAAACATGATGTACTGGTTATTACTATATGTTATTTCACAAATAATTTATTGTTAACACTTTCCCACACAAAACAGCTGAGAACTTTGAAGGCAGCGTGGCACACGCATGGAAATTATCTCTAAATAAAAGTAAATTATAAATAGAGTTAAAAACGTGTGACAAAAGGGGTAATTGGTTATCATGAGCAATATCTCCATTTACCACAATATTTTCAAAAGTTGTCTGCTGCAGAGGTGCCAGAAAGCGTCTATAAGTGGTAAAGGGTTTAATATCCAAGTGTTGGTTGGCGTATTACACGACCAGAGCGAAGATAGTGTTCATATCATTTGTCATTTAAATACTAACAACTGCTTTCTGTTCTGTGTTGGTGTGCTTCCTTTGTATCGTGTAGCCCGTATCTCGAAAACATATTAATTTGGCTAAATGTTGCTAAGGCTGGTCCCAATTTGATATTGAATTGGATATCAAATATACCAATCGGGGCTGCGTTTCATAGACATGTAACAAGACGGTTCAACCTAAAAAACATGTTCGTTCCAACAACACGAATTCAGTTTTCACAGAAAATTACTGAAGTGTACTGGACTTTCGCATGAATTTAGATGTAACTCAATGACACCTTCATTGGTTCAATTTCAAAATGAAAAATATTGATCCATGAATATGCAGTATCCACTGGTATATACACATGTCTGCAGTCTTGAATATTCGAGCACTAGAGAACCAGGGGTGTTTTAAGCTTTACCTAATAGAGAACCAATCATAAGTGTTTCTTGAAGTTAGAAGAAACATTCATTGTGGTGGAAATAAACATAAACGATCAAATTTGGTATCGTTTAAGAGAATTTTTAGTTGATTAATTCCTCTTATAAGCAATTATTGGCTAAAATTCGAAATATATCTCAAATGGTAACGAAAGTTATATTATATAAATTATTTTATTTCATTTTTTTTTCAACGTTAACGAAACTTGACGATGGCGATGACGATGACCTGAAATTCGAGCCAGTTTTAACAACTATCGTATACAAAAATGACAAATGTAGGTCATTATGCAGCATTGCGTTCAATTGAAAGTAAACGGTAGCCAATACACCGATCACATTACAGTTTTACCATCTCCCTTACGAACCATTAAACACTGTGAGCTTCAAATCTGCAACACAGAACTCATGTCAGTAGTTTGAATAAAACGCCGCCAGAGACAAATACGACAGTATACTTTTCCAAATGGTTACATATACAATAATACATATACACAATCAATAGCTGTAATTTGAAGGCTTGATCGTAAAGTAGAGATTCCTTCGACCGAACGCCTTAATGTGAAATGTGTGTGATTAAGAATGTTATATGTTAATGTAGAAACTTCAAAAGTTATACCGACATTCGAAACTGTATCATATATGAGGCGTGTCTGAGGAATTGGGATATTTATGCATCCGCCTACAAAACTTTCAATGTTATAACACTGACCATATCATTATGTTATCGTGTGTGAGTCTCGTCTTGCGATTAAAGGTATTATGGGAGACAAAGGTGCAGTGATAGAGCGTCTCGGCCTCTCGTACCAAAGGCCCCGGGTTCGTATCCGGAAATGAGTGGGATCAGCCTTTGGAATTTTTTTCCACACAAACGGCACAAGTACTGGTTTAGTCCCCAGGAAGCAGACATCGAGCGCGATTAATACAAGCTAAATGTTTGTTTCGCAATAGATGAAAACATAATTTAGATTAAACTTA
This sequence comes from Serripes groenlandicus, assembly GCA_031761405.1. Taxonomy (NCBI): domain Eukaryota; kingdom Metazoa; phylum Mollusca; class Bivalvia; order Cardiida; family Cardiidae; genus Serripes; species Serripes groenlandicus. Next base: position 36,005,096 of record JASEVX010000012.1, read on the forward strand.
AGTCTTCACCGTCCACGTATATGCTATACATACCCAAATGCAGCTTCTGATTAATATTTGGAAGTGTGGTTTCACTAGTTTTAAACGATGACAAAAGTGAGTTTCATTAATACATTTAATCACTGGACGAGATCGATTCCACAATTATAATGTCAGTGTTTTTAAATTGTACTGCGATGTCGTTATTTGAAGGATTAACTCATCGGCCCTATAACAATACTCAAAGCTATGTGATACTTCATTTGTATTGTTCGTGTGTTTGTTTCTTTGTCTTGTAGTGTGTGTCTTGTGTTTGTTCTCTGCACGTAACATTGGATTTTCGCGTTTAGCGATTTGTGGTGCTTATCCATCAGCGTACAGTGAACGCTCGTGCAAGTATATTATCCAGAGCACCAACTGGCTGTCTGTATGTATTGAAGTCGTAGACGTATCAGATGATACTAAACATGTAGCCCGATTAGTTTGACCAATGTATCTGTATGTGATCGCAATAAAACCCCAAAATGCCAAACGCGACTCACGTATAATTATCAGATAATTATGTTGCTGAATATATAACTCGTAATTTGCTTCATTCAGTGTATAGTTATTCGTGCACGCTGATTGATTGTTTGTTGTTTTACGCCGCTTTCAACATTTTTTTAGTTACATAACTGGGTTTGCTCAGTAAATTACCAGAACTAATGGTCTATTTTTCCTGACACCAGTCCGTCAGGCGTAATGCTAACCCTACAATCCTAAGCGCCAAGGAGGGCAGCCATTACTATAAAGTATGTGGTATGACCCGGTCGGTCGCTCTACAACTACACCCCCGTGGCGGTGTGTTTGTTGAGTGATTACCAAAACATGCGTGCATGATACATGTACATGATATCTCTTCAGCAAAATAGGTTGATTTAAAATAACTGTGATGTAGTGGCTACAGCGTCCGCATTGGGAGCTCCACCAGGGCTCCATTACTTGTCGGGTCATACATTGAAGTGACGGCTACCTTCTTTGCGCTAAGCAAAAAGGGTGCCGCAATACGACTGATGATTCGGTGCCGGTATAAACAAAACCAGAAGTACTGATAAAATACCCAGCAAACGCCATGATTTAATTGGAATACTGTCAAAGCGGTATATAACACCATTCAAAGAAACACATTGAAATTACTTTTGAAGGGCGAATACAGAATGTTTTGATATCTGGGCAGCGTAAAGAAGACTCTACACGTAACCGCTCTGCACAAAAACCACGTCGATCCAGTGAAACGAAACGGTTTTAATTGGAAGACACTGGACCGTATTGTGTTTTCATGAATTATGTTTCTGTTTGATGTTCATTTCATGTAGGTCAATACAACAAACATAACATTATTGAATGAACATTAAATGCATCCCAACATTGATTTAGAAAAAAAAATATATATGAAAACATTTCAATATGATCTTGCCTGTTTTCATTATTAAATATTACCATTGCATCAACTTGTTTCAATTTTGAAAAGCCTTCGATCAATTCCATATATGGACTAACCTTTAATTTGCAATATTTGTATGTTTCAGGCAACGGTAACGGGGGACGCAGAGGAGGTCGGGAAAAGAAGAAGAAATTCAAACTGGAACCAGCTGATCCGAACCATAAACGACCAGACAAAGTTGATCTGGTTTATTTCGAGGAGTCCCCAAGTTTTTGCGAGAGGGACGAGAACATAGACGCTGATGGAACTATGGGAAGGGAGTGCAACGCCACTTCTATCGGTATAGAGGGGTGTGATCTAATGTGTTGTAGCCGGGGTTACGCGTCCGAGACCTACACGAAAAAGGAACGGTGCAGCTGCACCTTCCACTGGTGCTGCGAAGTGAAGTGTAAAACGTGTACGGTGACAAAGACTCGGCATACCTGTAAATAATTGTATGGTTGTTATGTATACACTTATAAACGTCCGACATTGCTGTAAATATGTATGTGGTTACCATGTTTACACTTATAAAGGTCCGGCATTGCTGTAAAAAAGTATATGGCTACTGTATATACATTAACTTTGACAAAGTGTTTAGCATTGCTGTAAATATGTGTATGGTCGCCATGTATACTGTAACACTATTAAAGGACATACATTGGTGTAATATATGTAAGGTTGTATACATTGACAGTGACATTGTCATTACTGCATATGAGTGATTGATGACTGTGTTCATTCATAACACTAACAGAGGGTCAGACATACGTGTACATAAGTGTATGGCTGCTGTGTTAGACCTAACATGCTTATATGCATACGATGGATCTTTTGGCAACTTCATGTAAAATTAGCTAGCCTCCGTCAAGGATCATTAACTTAATAAAGCGAGCATACATAAACTCGCAATGAACGGTAGTGTTGAGCCCAAACTCTTCGAAGACGTGTAACATCGATTACATTACGATTTGAGTTATGATGTGTAATATTGAAGAACAGTGAGTTGGTGACTAGAAACGGTAAATGTATATACAATATGTGATAAACTATAAATATTAGAAATACAAATTGTTTCTATCGAAATGAATGATTTAATTATCATCATATAAAGGTAATATATTTTGTTGAAGATAGATGTACATGTATATAGACATGTGATACGTTATTGTGACAAAACAAAAGACAAACTAGTTCTTGCTTAAAAGTGATTGGGCGTTTGTTTCATGATAATATTATTAGGATAGTTCTTAAAAATATCTGTTCTTTGCCTTATCATTCTTCTCTACAACACACGGAATGCATTTATAGTGCAATGGTGCAACTGAAACGACCCACAAATACAAAGAATTGACGTTAGCCGGAAGCTACAGTGGATTTGCATAATAATACGTCATAAGTAAAGTTCTTTCCCATACAACAAATCTACAGCTGACGACCGAGACAACTGACAACTTTATATGACCTTTGACATGCCGAGTTTAGACATTTTCATATGAAGGTAATTAGAAGAAAACGTTTTACCTTTGCACAAAAGATAAATATATTTCTGAATTGGAGGTCTTGAATCGAAACAGTGTCATTTCGAATTTCTAAAGAATGTGTTATAAGCATATGCTTGAATGTTTGTAATGATTTATATTTTAATATGACAATTCAAACAGATCTTCTTATAATATCAATAATTGTGCCATATGTATACAAACTGCTGATTTTTTTCATATGAAGAATGACAAAATATATACTTATTTGTTTTCTCTAGGTGTCTTGATCTTATTATTTACAAATAAGATTTTCAAATTGTTATTGTGTAGACAAATTGTAAACTTCTTAGATAAAATACAATGATGCTGGTCCCTAATTAATGATTTTTAGATTGAATATCGTGAGTAAATGTAATTGTTCATAGACATTTACATCAGCTATGCCATCGGAAAACCAATCTTAATGTTTACATGTAGATGATAAGTAAGATCTACCTACGCATTCATGTTATGCATACGTAATCAAAGTACATTGGAACCTTCATATGAAGAAGTTTATTTCAAATATAAATTCAATAGGCCACATGACCTGTGATAAAAACAAAATACACAGACAGACTATCCATTGGAAGACAAACGTCTGGTCTTTAATCGCAGGTCATTTTGTTCAGAAAGTGAGTAACTTGGGAACTAAAAGTATGGTTGCTATAAGCAGGGTATGCTATTCCAAGGTGGTCTTAGTAAAGGTTCGACAGGACTCAGAAATTCATTAACGACTGGGACCTTATGCAAAACTTGCAGATTGATACCAGGCTCAGCAGATGCTCAGCGTGATATGTCTCTATAATGGTCTCATATGGCATATACATATGTAAGGTTGGTTGTGCTTGAACCTTGTTACATATTTATATAACTGAAATAGTGTTGGAAGCGGAGTAAAACCCCAATAAAACAAACATATTGACAAAACACTTTTAAAAAGGGATCACTATTAAAAAACTTACAACCGATAGTAAAGAAAGAACAGAAATTAGAACATCTTTGTCAAATACGACCCCGGTCTCCGAGAATATTTCATATTCATCTAGCACACCGATCAAATGGGCTAGTTAAACTCTGTAATTTAACTGTTGAATTCGGAAAAAAACCTTCCAACAGCTGTTCTTTTATGTCTATATGAATAACCCCTGGTTACATGGTACGAGGTTCCTTTTATATTTAGAAGTCTTGTATAGCGGGCGGTGTATTTTGATATGTTTCCAGCAATGTCTCTTTTGTTGATCAACTAAACCCTATGCTGGGGTAGTGAAAATAATTGCATCAGTGTGACGTACTTGTAAGTACCTTCAACATAGGGCTTCATTGTCAAATAAGAACACAGTTTCGTCTTCATGTCCAGAATTTTAATTTATACTAAGATAGCCAAACTATTATATTATTCTTGTTGTTTAGTTATATGATATTCTTGTGTACATAGTATTGTAAATATATTATTTATATGCCCATTATCATTATCAATGATATTTTACTTATCTTTTCATGTGTTCATATATAAACTCTATTATTGATAGGCCAGTTTTGTGATAGAATACATATGTACATTTTGTAATTACTGTAGACCAAAATCCAACATGCAGATAAGTGCAATCTGACGCGTAAGTGGGTTTACCTATCACACCGAACCCTCGGATGTATCCTAGTTAAAAGCTTTAATTTGCCTAGCAACCTCATAACATCGCTTCTGTTAGGTACATCGAAACTATAGAAGTTTAATCTGTATTCAGAATTGGTGCGCCAGTATTTGATTTGTCAAAAGTAAATTCATTGTCCAAAATTGCCCAATCATGTATATATTCTGAGCCTGAATACTACCTTAACACCACAGTGTTTCTTGTTAAGGTTTGCCTTTTGCCTTAAGACGACAACTTAAAATGCCTTTACAACAGAAAACTGTTGAAAACATGATGGAAAAAAGATTGGAATTACTCAATGCAAGCATATTTTCACTTTCCTAGAAAGTGTTTAATTTGGTTTCAAAATCACCATTCAAAATGAATCGATACTTGTGTTTGTTCCAAAAAACAATTCAAATGCAGACGACCCTAACATTTCATGCTAATTATGAATGACATTTCCCAAATTTAAAGATGTGACATAGAAAAATGTACAAGTTGGCATTTCTGAACAATGTAGGTTGATATCAGCTTGTCCACTATCTCAGTCTTATAAGAATCTACACAAGTTGAAATAATCTTCTTAGAATAGTATGTAAGTACTATGTGAACAGTGTATATATCGATCAGACATTGCAGATACTCTGGCTGATTTAGATCTACTTTGTTCACAACGGTCAATGTGTACCTTTCCACCCATGTACAGGCTGATAGCTAACATGTAGACAGAGATCGATGTGTACAACCATGCCTCTTATTCCAATTTAAACTGTTTATCAGAAGTGTGTTTGACATCCATTGTGAGTGTTTTGCTGTCTATGCGGTTACAGCTTAGACTGTCTGAGTGCACAGTTGGATAAGACACCGTCTTAGTCGCATATGACGTAAGATTTGTTTTTTCGAAGTCTTACGCCAATGGATGTATTATATAGATTTGCCACTGTCCGAGACCTACGTTCGTCAAAAATAAATCATTAGTCTGTTAAAGACGAATTAATGACTTCTGAAAGTATGTAGTTTCATCATTCTGTTAATCATTCATCAAGACGACAGCCATTCTGTGCTGCAAGTTACATAATTATGTTTAGTAGATTTTTTGTAAAATATCAACCCTTTTGGAAAAGTCTTAGGAATTTAAATATGCAAATTTATATTATTTATTCAACGGATGAAAATAAGTTGAGTTGTTCTCTGTTGGTTTACAGGTATATGTTTCAAATACTACCAACCGAAACAAGCAGTGGTAAGACACAGTCTGGTCGATTTCTGCATAGTATAAAATAAGTTAGACAAAGTTTGTGTACTGACTGAATGAACCTGGTTCTGATCGTAACGTACATTTAAATGGTAGAACTGGCTTTCCTTCCTTGGTTTTGGGTTAGCATTACGAATGACTTGCTGGTGTCTGGATAAATGGACCAGTAGTATTGGCAACTCGCCCAGGAAATATATATAACTGAAAACTTGTTGAAAGTAGCTTAAAACATAAAACAATCAATCAATCCTTCACTGCAATACTCTGTTATTCGACCCAATACACACCCATGAAACGCCATGATATAACTGAACAATTTTTGAAAGCTGAGTAAACATCCATACAAGCAAGCAAAATAGCTGTGCATAGATTACTACTAATAGAACCGTCTGTTGTAACACATAAGATTATTGTGTAGCGTCATTGCATAGTCTACTACGTTTCATTTGAAAGTGTTGTTGAGTTGACTTGCTGAACTATTTATATTCCCGACGACTCTAACTTCGACTCTTTCAACGCCAATGGCAATATTGGGGTTTTCGCAAACATTAAAGATTCAGGAGAGTCTGCTTGTAACGAGCTGTCTCACCTTAAATTAGCATTGTTTGCATTTTAGTTATCAAAATATATTCCAAAATTCTTATTACTTGAGAAATGGGGATGCCAGATTTTGATCATGGAAGCGTCTATTTTAAACAATTCGGCGCTGAAAGAGTTAACTATTTCGATGCTGATTTTTTCTAAATGGACTTATCAAGCTTTGCATTTATAAGAGTCCATAGACAAGTCAATGAATATCAATGTGTTAAGCTGAGCAGCATACATAATAAAGCGGAGCAGCCAACAGTACAGAGCCTGGTCAGACGGAGCGGATACGCCCACTGTTCTGGCTCCATACTCGTGGCACATACTTCACACGTCTGGTTCCAGCAGTCAAAGGGTTAAAGTAAATTTAAGGTTTGTTTACGTTGTAAATTTTTGTACAACAGCGTCGTGATACTGTTCTATGCAAATAAAATGTTTTCTAATCTCCTAAGTAGGTTGTTGTTGTTGTTGTTATTACTGTGTCCATGCCTGATACTGAGACCATTCTGTTTCGGGTTGCTATAAACCTCTCATGAATGTTTTCAATATTGCTCTGAATGTTCGAAAACATTTGACAGACACCCACGAATACCAATACTACAGTTGTGACTTCGTTCATCGAGTCCATCGAATACTTTAAACAAGATAGTAATGGCTGCCCCCCTAGAAGCTCGGGATTGTTGGATAAGCATAAGGCCAGACTTCCTAGTATCAGGATAACTAACCAAGGAATCACGCTGATATAACTGAACAGTTGTTGAAAGCGACGTTTAACACCAAGCAATCATCAAGTGCATCGAAAATAAATTGATAATTTCATTGAGGTGTTACGCCGTGTTGAAAAGTAGTGGTTTTATCCCCGGATATTGATACACTTATCTATGACAGCAATGACATCCACGATTGGGTTCGAACACCGCACGCCCTGTCTCACACCTGCACTGTCACAATATATTTCTATCGATAAACAAATCGATTAAGTCTGGTTTCCGACTATGCTTTTCTAAAAAGGTGCTAAAGTAGTTCAGACCCATCTTCATTAATCCCTTTCCACGTAGAAGACACCTGCAGCAGACGACTTAAAAACCATAAAGAATACAATTTGGGAGATATCTCTAAATGATAGTACACTTTTAAAATGACATACACAAGAACAATATTGTTGGAAATGAATTGCTAAATGTGAGCAAGGTTTCCCTTCTCAATAGTGTTTTTAGAAAAGGTGCTTAAGTAGTTCAGACCCATCTGTATTAACCCCTTTCCACGTAGAACACACCAGCAGCAGACGACTTAAAAACCATATAGAATACAATTTAAGAGATATCTCTAAAAGATAATACACTTTTAAAATGCCATACACAAGGACAATATTGTTGGAAATGAATTGCTCAATGTGAATAAGGTCTCCTTTCTCAATAGAAAGTCTCCTTTCTTTAAAATAAGCCTCTGCTACAAGCGTTACAACACACGGTAAGAGAAATAAACACTTTTGTATTAATCAAAAATTAAATACATTGTTGACACAATAGCATTCAGATGGAAAAGAGAAAATTCTGACGATGAGCATTTAATATTTCAACAGGGTTTGAACGTGACTTTTGCAGTATGCAAATAGAACGCAGCTAATGTGACAAAGAGAATTGACGGATCCCTGTACATTTCTGCAAGGAGTAAGTTAATATGTTTCGATTGAAGAAATAAAAACTTGATAAAATCACAAACGCACAGAGTGATAATTGGTTGCAATTGTCCGCCACAAACGTTAAGAATATCGAGAGGGACAGCTCACATACCCATGCAGACTTTAATACTGTATAAACATATCGAGTACTTGTCGTGAAACGGTTGTAACTAAAATTAGTATTTTTTTACCAAGGTTAATCACCTCGCCATGAAGTCTTTATAATCGATAAATCATTTTTCTTGGTAAACAATGCAAATTTAGGTGTCATTGCTCGTTCTGAGTATGGCACCTAAACTTGCATTGTTTACAAAGGGGTCAAAATTGCACCTAAACCAGGGTTTTCAAAATAGGTTCTTAGTTACAACTGTTTCACGCCAAGCCATCGATATGTCCTCTGTGGCGCTCTAGGTTGCGGGGTAAGTATTATAACTGACTGGCTTGAGTCAGGATAAACAGACCAGCCTTGTGTTCCATAGTAAACACAACATAAACAGTTTAAGCTATGCCTATCAAACGGAACGAAACCAACCTGTGTTATGAATGGAAAACAGCCCTGTGTTCCATAGTCACCAAACCCAAAACCTGTTTTGCGAAACCTATATAGGTTTCGTCGATAATCCGTGCATTAGTCGGTAAACCAAACCTGTTTGACGGGAGTACATGCATAATACAGGTAGGTTTCGTTCCGCTCCATAGACAAAACGTGTTTACGTTGTGTTTACTATGGAACACAGGGCAGGTAGAACATGTTTGGTTAACCGACTAAGGAACGGTATATCGACAAAACCTATATAGGTTTCGCGAAACAGGTTTTGGGTTTTGTGACTATGGAACACAAGGCAGTAGTAGTGCCTATTGGTAACTTACCAAGGAAACACCGTGATGTAACTGAACAATTGTTGAAAGCCGCGTAAATCACATAAACATTTATCACATACCCATGCATGTCTGAGCTTCTTCGCGCCAGCATTCGACACATGATATTTTGTTTGTTTGGAGTTTAACGCCGCTTTCAACAGCTTTGGTCATATCACGGCGGTCAGTGCACCTACCCATGTTTTCCTGGCTTTCCCACACCAGTACTTGCACAACATTCTTTCGAAGCCACTGACTACTTTCTCACATAAATCAGAGGTGAGAGGCAATGGGAAAAATCGCCCGAAAGAATGTTCGCCTCAACCGGGTATCGAACCCGTGACCTACCGATCACAAGTCAGATACGCTACCAACTGAGCTACCCGGCCGGGTTCGACACATGATATTTTCATTGGCATTTGGTCCAATTCCACAAAGGCGATTGCTGGAAGATGAATACCTCTTGCCACGGTGACCTTTGCAAGCTGAAAGAGTTAATGGTCGAGCCGAGGTTCGAACTCACGATCCTTACACATATAGCTCTAGTCATTTACAACGGAGTTATCGCAGCAATGTACACACAGCATCATTTAAGGGTATTCATGTTCATTCAAGACAATTTTACTTTTCGTACTTAATAATGTCTTTCGCTTCTCCATCGATCCGTAGCGACATTGATTCAGGGGTTGTGAGTTCGAATCCTTTCTTAGATAAATGTCTGTTTTGTAAAAAAAAGTCATTGTGACAATTGCTATTTTCTTCAACCGCTGGGGTGGAGTCAGGATAAATATATCAGCAGTAGTGCCTACTGATAACTTACCAAGGAAACACCGTGATGTAACTGAACAATTGTTGAAAGCCGCGTAAATCATATACACATGAATCACATACCCATGCATGTCTGAGCTTCTTCGCGCCAGCAATCGACACATGATATGTTCATTGGCATTTTTCCACAAAGGCGATTGCTGGAAGATGAATACCTCTTGCCAAGGTGACCTTTGCAAGCTGAAAGAGTTAATGGCCGAGCCGAGGTTCGAACTCAAGACCCTTACACCGATAGCCCTAGTCATTAACAACGGAGCCATCGCAGCATTGTACACACAGCATCAGTTAAGGGTATTCATGTTCATTCAAGACAATTTTAATTTTCGTACTGAATAATGTATTCCGCCTCCCTATCGATCTGCAGCGACATAGCTTATCTATTCAGGGGTTGTGAGTTCGAATCCCTTCTTGGATAAATGTCTGTCCAGTGAAGAAAGTCATTGTGACAATTGCTATTTTCTTCAACCGCTGGGGTGGAGTCAGGATAAATATATCAGCAGTAGTGCCTACTGGTAACTTACCAAGGAAACACCGTGATGTAACTGAACAATTGTTGAAAGCCGCGTAAATCACATACCCATGCATGTCTGAGCTTCTTCGCGCCAGCAATCGACACATGATATGTTCATCGGCATTTTGTCCAATTCCACAAAGGCAATTGCTGGAAGATGAATACCGCTTGCCACAGTTACCTTTGCAAAAGTCTATGTGTGAGGGTAGCCAGTTGGCAAATGTTGTGTTGAGTACTGGTGTGAGAAAGCAACACGCCTTTTAAAGATGAACTACCGATGCAATGAAACTGAATTAATGTGGAAGTGGTTGTTAACAAAGACCGACTCAGTCAATAGTTGAAGTGTATCTTTTCAACCAGTGAAGTTCTGAATATATAATGAAGAGACACATTTGTCCGTTTACTAATAACAAATAACTAAAGCCAAACGCAAAGCGTGTCGGTCAGACGGACAGACAGACCGACGAATTGACATATTCGACATAATGATTGAGATCTGACCTCAACGCGTTACCATGCCAGTGTAAGTAGATACATGAAGTGACCACATCAGAGGTCGATATCCCATGTTCAGTATGTCTTCCTGTTAGAGTCGTCTCCCTTTACCGCGTATTGAGATTAAAGAAAAATAACTCATTTTGAAAGCGATCCATTTTAATCATTTCTCTATATAGTTTGCATATTTTCTAGATGTCAAAATACAATATATATCAGCAACATACATTTTAAATCGTAAGAAGAGATCAAAAGATGTAATTATTCTTGATGTTTTATATCTATAAAGTGACCATCAGGATTTATAATCCAATCGCAATAAATCTATTTTTTAAAGTAGAACACCACTTTCGTCTCGACGATTTCCAAATGAGGTTACATTTTGTATGTGCGTAGACTTGGCTAATTCTGTCCGAAGTCGGAAGAAGTCGGTATTGATGGTGGAGTTTTTAGAAAAAAAAACGTCAAACTCACGAACACGAACAATACCAATGTCAAACAACCTCAATTACGGAAATTGTCGAGCCAATAAGGTATGTTCTTCTTTTAGTTATTTATACTTCATATTATCAGACAACTATTTGTCAGACATTGGTATTATTATGACGTTCAAGTATTTTCATCAAATTTGATGGAAATATATGTATGCTATGATAATATATCAAAATGCACAAACGGAAGTAGGCGGAAATTGACGCGATATAATTATGACTACAGTGGCACCAGATACTTTTAAGATACCCATATTAATTATCATAACCCTTAAACAACTTGTGTTCGTCATGTTTTACTCGACTTTAATAAACTATGTAGACCAGACCAGCCTGCTCAATTGGTAAGATTTAATCTTTGAGAACATGAAAGCGTGTGAGATATTTCTCCTTTTCCCGCCTTAAACCAAATTCTCTTGTTTCAATCATGATAGGTAGTTAAGACACACTGCAAGCTCAGCTAAGTTCCGGCCAAAGTAGTTTCCATACACCGGGACCAGGATACCCGCATATTGATCGCAACAAGAGTGTTAGTAGCGATTTATATAATGTGTTTTCTCTCGATAACAATGTTTTTGTAACGAGGAAACCCATGCTGCACAGTACCGCCCGGTGGTGTAGTGGTAACGCATCTGTTTAGAGAACGTGAGGTCGTGGGTTCGATACCCGACCGGGCCATATTTCAAATAAATGGTAGTAATGGCTGCCCTCCTTGGCGCTTGGTTCACGGGGTTAGCATTACAAGCGACTGGCTGGTGTCGGGATCAAAGGACCAGTAGTACTGGTAACGCCATGATGTAACTGAAAACTTGCTGAGAGCGACGTAAAACACCAAACAACTAATCAATCAACTTGCTACACAGTTTAGTTTTCTATCATTAATGAGCATAAATGTTGCTTACTATATCTACATATTATTATACATTTCGCCGATTATATCGACTTTCGTACCCTATTTCTATATACACGTATTTCACGATGCTATAAGACACGTATTTTTTTTCAAGCATCAAATACAAGTTTCAACATTCGTTGACGACATGTATGTCTTACATGTACAACACCAATGACGTATGAAATAAATACAAGATTGGTATTCAGTATATATCTATATATGCACGTGAATAGCGCCCTTTCCATGCACGAACAAATGTTTCAAAATTACTAAATTTTGACATATTATTTCTAGTAAAATTACATGATTTACCTTCCCTGTCGGCTATGTTGCTTATATGTTGAAAACAGGAAAAAACAAATGAACTTCGTGCGCTAATAATAATGTTATCAAGAAACTGATTTAATCTTACAAAACAAACGTTTTAATGTATATGGTTATCAAACTTAAAACTGCATTGTGTTTCATAATTGCCACATGTTTTTGTAATATACTCTATCGAAGCTTATCATGTTTTGTCTATCAAAATTGCCGACAAGGGAGGAAGTTATTGAGGTTCTGAGAACTATGTATTGCACATTTAATGTGCTTGGAATTTAACACCAATTTATCAGTGCCAATCTGATGGCGCCTTTCAGTTACAAGAATTCTGATGTACGCTAAACAACTACAGTGTTCTTGGGATAACTCGACGTCGACATGAATTACTTCGAGTTATCGACGTGTTCGAGTGATCCCCCGATTTATGCTAATTTCATTTATGTATTCTAATTCTTTCACTGCCGAATTTAACGAAAAATCCTCTTCCGTGTTGAATATTGGACAACTCCATGATTGATCCAACATGAATTTAGGTAACATTTAATGTCTAAATGGCAATCAATTCATATTTCAGGAGAGACAACTCTTTACGAGTTGTTTCACCTGAATCTGCATTGCCTGCAAAAGCCTTTTAAAAATTGCTTTTAGCAGCGAACGGGTTGAGCTTCGGAATCGATTACTACTTAACTGTTTAGCATCATAAAGTAGTCAGTGTTAAATTCTTATAAACAAGTCCAGCTAAACAGCAGTTTTGATTGATACGCGCTGTTTTCAAAAAACAGATCAGTTCAGTTCAAGGAATTGGATCGAGTTAAGCAATATATTCCAGAAATTAGAGTTACGGCGAGACCACTGTTCGATGTTTACTTCCCACGACTTCAAACACAATTTGCGAATATTGCAGACCAGAATTAGCCCGTACATTAGGGAATTCTAACATTGGTCTACTTCATTCCCTATTTATCTTTTAACCCTTTCCAACTTAGAGACGTAATTTGATAACATTTGAAAAGCTTCTGCCAAAAACAGAAACTCCTCATTATAAGCAGTGTTTCCTTTTGCCATTATGTTTTCGACTATAGCAATACTAAGTTACTTTCACTTATAAACATATTCCATATATTTGCCTAGTTGTCGTCTAAGTCATCTGCTGCAGATTTGTTATATGTTGGAAAGGGGGGTTAATAAGATGCAAAGGTTTTTTAACAATTCAGCGCCAAAGGCAATATTGAGGTTTTTGCAAACAATACAGATTCATGTGAGTCAGCTCTTGACGAGCTGTCTCACCTGAATTCAGCATTGTTTGCTTTTTAGTTATCAAAAAAGTCCAAAACTGTTATTACATAAGAAATGGAGACGCCCGATTTGGATCATGGAAGAGTCTTCTTTAAACAATTCGGCGCTGAAAGAGTTAAAACAATAACATGACCTTGTGACAATCAAAGTGTAAACAAACAAGACACATGATTTCAGCGCAATTTGGATTAAGTCGTTGGAGATTTCTTCATAATCCGTAGCTTGTCCATGATATCATCTTGACACACTTGGGCACAACCGCGTACACGTCGTAGTCGTCTGCACTTTTCCATGGGAAGTGTTTTGTAGAAACTTATCTCAAGCTTTATTATTTAGATCAGGTCCAATGAATAAATAGACAAGAGAAGCCTAAAATGGTATCTGTGATATAAAATATATACTTGAAACAGAAAATGGATAGGTAGTATACCATCGTCGAAATAATATTATGCACACGTTTGAAACATTTATTAAAATTGCTGTTTTACTTCTTAAGAAGAGGCGCCGTACACCAACGTGTTACAATGTGGACATTTTAAAAGTATAATTATAAACAACAATTATATACCATGTAACGTATCTGATATGTCATAGACTCGCACATATTGTAACGGTGGACGAGCGTGTATAAAAAGACCACAGCTTACAGCAGCATAGGTTGTTTAGAAACAAATGCGTTATTAAAAAGGCACGCACGAGTTGATTCGATGAACGAGCAAGTCTTACAAGTGACCTTACAGCACCAGTAACTGTTATGAACATAATCCGGTATTTTAAAGGCACGCATGTCTGATCAAAAAACATTCCACAACATTGGTTGTTCTGCAACAAATCCGGTGATTTAAAGCACGCACTAATTACGAGCAATTTCTAAAAATGACCATGCAGCACTAGTGACTGTTGTGATCCTAATCCGGTATTATTTTAAAGGCACGTACTTATTGTTTCGTTACGACGAGCATGTCCTACATATTTGGTTTAATCTAATCCACTAGTTTAAAGACAAGGCAAATTGTTTCGACGAACTAGCATGTCTTACAAGTGATACTGAAGCCCCATTGGGTGTTATGTTTAACCTTACCCGGTATATAAATGGCACGTAGATATTGTCTCGATTGACGAGCAAGTCTTATAACGGAGATACCTGCACTTTGGATTGCTCTGAAACAAGTCCGTTATCTTAAAGGCACTTACTAATTGTGTTCGATGGACGAGCAAGTCTTGCAAAAGATAGTAAATCTCCATTGTGTGTTTTGAACCTATTCCGGTATATCAATGACACGTCCATATTGTCTCGATGAACGAGCAAATCTTACAACTGAGACTACAGCACAACTGACTGCTCTGAAACGGATCCGGTACTTTAAAGGCACGTACTGATTGTTTCGATGGACGAGCAAGTCTTACAGATGATCTTACAGCACCATATAAACTGGCATTTACAGTTCTTCTCCACTGTTACGCGTGTCTGATTAAAACCCCTGTTACAACACAGGAGCGCACAACCGTCTGTCCCCATGGAGTCCGGATTACAATTCCGTCCTTGAGTTCCCAATGATCCATGTTTCTTTCTAGGCTTACAGAAATTCGTCGACTTTTCCGAATACAAAAGGTCCTCTTTTTGAGGTGGTTTTATTGTATTGTCCTCCGGTACGAGGCGGTCACCATTGTTTGATATGGTCACTTTAACTGCCCCATCGAATTTATCTTTTAATCTTGTTCCCGTCTCTTTAAACAATGGCATTCGACGCCAGCAAGTTCGTAATGCACAAGTCGCCGATAATCCGTGGCATTTACAATCAATTGACATGTGGTTCTTCACAGCCTGTAATGTATAAACACACAGAAAATAATTGAGTGGTGCTCCAGGAAAGCTTAAGCCAGCCTTAGGGTAATCATAACATCTCATTTAATTTAGGCCTACACTTAGCTGCAGTAAACATCACTCCTATATAATTGATGACTGCTCTGTTATGTGTCGTCTCAGATTGACCATTACGCGGCCATTCCCTTCCAAATCGTTACGTATCAACATGGGAGATAACTCATAAAATGAACTAGCCAGAAAGCTGTGATTGGTCCTATTGTAAAGAACATGTTAATGTATAGTGTCAATTTAAGATGACATTCTATGCTAAGGCATCACATTCAATATACGATTTTGATCTTATTTAAATGAGAATAGATCATTATTTCCAGTGTAGATAAATATTTGATTTCTCATCCACGCCTAAGGATCAAAAGTACTGTTTTTTGAAAGTTTATTTAAACCGTCTGTAGTTTATTGGAGAACAATCCGTTCAAGCTTCGTTTATGAGAAGGTTAGTCTGGATCTGCACTAGTTGAACACGCCCTAAGGTACATGTAAGTTTTTGCAGATTCCACTCAAACATGTTTATTCTTAAATAGCCGAGCCCCGGTAGCTCAGTCGGCAGCGACGCGGACTGTCAATCCACGGTATGTGAGTTCGAACCATAGCTCGGCCAACTTTCTTTTTGTAGTACCCAATAAGTTCCTTTTGTCAATATTACATACCCTAGAAAACCAGAAAAACACTGATCAGACCAAGAAGTAAAAATATAGGTCATAAACATTGAGAAGTGCTATACTTGAATTGATGAACTTAGAACGGTATAATACGTCACGTACTTAATAACAAATACATTCGCCAAAATGATTTGTTCGAAATTTAGAGCTATGGTTTCTTATTGTTTTGTTAACTGAATTTTCAAACATACCCAGACGGTTGTCAGTTGACTGTCTAGTCAGTAGTTAAACCTTTAAAAATGTGCTTATCCTCGGAGAATGATCGGAACCAATGCTAGAAAAATAACAAATATCACGTTTTCAATAGAAAACATTTCAATGCCTTACCAATCTACCGGCTTCATTATTATGCAGTTGTATTTTCGTTGTTAGGTCACCCCTCTGCCTTTTTCTTCTATCATCCACGAATTGTTTTGTTTTGATATAGCCGAATTGTACATCGTCGTGGCAGCCACCCCATTCCCATTCACCATCGGAGGCATTGTCAAGAATATTGTTGTCACAGGCGCACTGAAGCAACGCACCTTTACTGCAAGCCTTTGTTATTGTGAACACCACACCGGCTGCTGTTATCGCATACACAAATGCTGTTTCCCGCGAGTCTGAAATATGAATGAAATAATTGTGTGAACTAAACTATGAATGAAAACCATAATGTGAACTGAAATATTTAAACAACATTATTTAAAATAAACTGTAACAAAACAAAACATATACTGCACCAAACTGTGAACATAACCACTGTGAGAACTTAAATATAAATGATCTCGTTGTGTGAAAAACATAATTGAAATAATTGTATGAATAAAAATATGAATGGAATCACTGTATGACCTTAAAAGTGATTTTGTTTTTTTAGATTCAGAATATTTTATTGACTCAAACTTTACAAAGTTTATGGTCATTTACAAATATACAAGAACAAAATATATATGTGTGTATCAAGGAAAGAATGGTCTCAATATAGTTTTGGAGGACAAACTGCTTTGTCATATTAGAAGCTTTAAAAATGTAATAGCCAACTATACCATGCAGATGAATATGTAGTAAAGGACATATGGCATCTCATATCACTTTATTTACATACACATATGCATGCTGCCAAATATCGTATTATCATATTCAAACAATGTCAAAGACGTACAGAAACTAAAGTATACCATGTACATACGTTTCTATATTTCATAGTTTGGTAAAGAAAGAAAATTAAACATATCAATATACATATAATACATATATATTAAAGCACATCATAGTTGCGTTTATGAAAAGAAAAGGTAATAAATTTACAAAGGTTGATAAGGTCACCTCTATTATTGGTTTTTAAAAGCTCAACTAACTTTAACATATTTGGGTTTTTCCAATATTTCATTTTTTTACAAATTTGAATCTATTATCTAAATAGTATGGAATCGCCTTATGGATTAAATCATAGTCTTGACTAAATATGATCAACAGAATTGTGTAAAATAAACTATGAATGAAAACCATAAGGTGAACTGGAATATTTAAACAACATTATTTAAAATAAACTGTAACTAAACAAAACATATACTGCACCAAACTGTGAACATAATCACCGTGAGAACTAAAATATAAATGAACTCGTTGTGTGAAAAAAAAAAAATGAAATAATTGTATGAAATAAAATATGAATGGAATCACTGTATGACCTTAAAAATTAAAGGAGTCACCTTATGGGTGAAATCATGATCTTGACTAAATATGATCAACAGAATTGTGTGAAATAAGATATGCAAACAACATTATTGTATGAAAGAGTCCTAATATGGACTTAAATATGAAAAAATGATTGTATGAACTTGCACAGGAACAACATCTTTGTGTAAACGCACATATCGAGGGCTTGGCGTGAAACGGTTGTAACTAAAATTGGTATTTTGTTACCAAGGTTAATCACCTCGCCATAATGTCTTTATAAACGTAAATCGTTTATTCTTGGTAAACAATGGAAATTTAGGTGTCATTGCTCGTTCTGGGTAATGGCACCTAAATTTGCATTGTTTACAAAGGGGTCAAAATTGCCCATAAACAAGGGTTTTCAAAATAGGTTTTTTAGTCACAACCGTTTCACACCAAGCCCTCGATATGAACAAAATCATTTTATAAAAATAATTATAAACACAGGCATTTTAGGAACTAAAATATGAACAGTATCATTCTAAAAATTAAAATGTGAACAACATCATTCATTCTACAAACTAGAATTTGAATACAGTCAGATTTTGAGCTAAAATATAAACAACATCATTTTGTGATATTAAAAATAAATACGTGCATTTACTCAGCCCTTGCATGAACTTTAATATGAAGCAAAGATGATTGCACGAAGTTAGATATGTACAAAACAAATGTGTAAACTAAAATATAAACAAAATCATTGTTTGGATTGCGCTCCGGGTAAACGAGCATTAGCGTTTTTTAAATAAGTCCATTGTAATAAGAACCAGAACTTAATTTCGTATCAGTAGCAAACGCTCATATAGATCAGATGGCTGCCTTTAAAAGGTCGTCTCAGGCTGACATTTGCGTAAACGAATCAATATGTCGCCTATATAATTGATAGGTATCAACAAAGGAGATCAATCATTAAGATAAATAAGATAAAGGAGCGGTGATTGTCGAGTGTTCCAATGGCTTAATATATTTAAATGTAAAGGGTCAATTTGAGACGACCTTTTATGCGGTGTCGTCACACCCAATAAACGTACAGCAATGAAAGTTTGATAAGTGTAGACACAAAGTTGTGTATCAATGGTATTTAATCCTAAGTACAACGTCAAAACTCTCTTGCACACTTCTAGAACAGTTTAGAACTAGACCAGAATTCGACGTTGGGCTTGTTTGACTTCACCAATGGTCGCAAATGCTTTGTTGTCTTTGAAGCTTATAAAAGTGTGTTGTAGGGTAAAGTATGTCGCTATATATTTTCGATTTAAAATACTGGCGTTGTCTTAATTGTGTTGGAATTGCGAAGTCTTCAAGTGGCGGAAGTAACAATTGTAATAAATATAGCATGGAATATGCATAAGTGATTTATGCGGTGATTCGCGGCGGCATTGTTTATATTTGGCGTGATCGATGGAAATACAAACGACTAAAACTAATTGTAAAATAATTTCTTTTTAGTTTGGGTTTTAAAGCTGATCTCAACAATTTTTCAGTGTCAATTCGCTTCCAAAATGTATTCGACCGAATTATATATTAACTCTTTCGCCGCAAAAGGCTATTAAGAGCTTTTACAAACAAACCAGATATAGGTGAGAAAGGTAACGAGGTGTCTCTCCTGAAATATGCATTAATTGTTTGCCACTTAGACATTAAATTTTACTAAATTTCCTGATGGGTGAAAAATAGAGTGGTCGAATTTTCAAAATGAACGAGTCGAGTTTGTGAAATAGTTCAAAGGCTTCTCCATATCCACAATAACGTTTCAAAATATTTTCGATATTAAGGTGAAGATTTTGCAATGTCTAAAATTGGCGGAACTCTATATAATAAATATCAAAGAATAGAAAAGCATGTATGAGGTATACATATATCCTTTCACGTGGTCTTTCGAACGCTTTGTTACTGGATCAATATTTTGTTTACGGTCGAGGTTGGTGTAAGTATTTGAAATAGTGAAATGAGAAATTTGGAAAATAAATTTTATTTAAAAGCAAACAATACAACGGTTTGAACTAGCGAAAAAGAAACAACTGTCTAGATCGACGTGGTTTCAATACGTTTACAAATTGTACGGTTTGTAATTCCGTGGTGGCCACCTGTTTAATAAGCTTTCAGACGTATTAAAATGCCATTTATGTGTTTTATATGATACAGACATCTGTGTATTGCATGTTTTCAGACAAGTACAGAAGTGACGTAAGCTAGGTAATTCAAATCTTATTGTGGGATCATTTTATTGTTCCACCAGTAAAAGAGTGTTGTGTTTGTTTGATTATGGGTTTTACGCCGTTTTCAATAATGTTTCATGTATATCACGGCGATGCCTTGGTAAGTTACTAGTACTCCTGGCCCATTGATCATGATACCAACGATTCCGTGCACAATGCTAACCTAACAATTCTGAGTGCCAAAGAGATCTAGTCAGTTCTACCCTTTTAAAAAGAAATATATACTTTTTAAAGATCCCTGGTAGCAGAGTGAAACCTAAAATGATCATAACCATAATAATGTTCATGCAATGCTGAATGTAATGATCGATTTGAGAGTTAAACGTGTTCTTTTCCAGTATTATTTCAGATACATCATGTTTGACAGTTCACTCCTCCGCGTGTTTCCTGGTTTCCCCGCACCAGTACTACCTACTATAGTCTCCAAGGCAATTGGCCATGTTCCCTTGATGTCCATTTATGTAAATATTTCAGACACATAAGTAATCTTATGCATGTATGTATGTTTTGACATATGTAGACTTTAAAAATGGTATAATGGCTTTCCGTCCTAGGCAGTTATGAGTGGTGGGTTAGCTTAACGTGTAACTCGCTGGTGTCAGGATAAATTGACCAGTAGTACTGGCAAATGACCCTAGAAATATACCCAAGAATCGCCGTGATATAACAGAACACTTGTTGAAAATGGCATAAAACACTGACGAAACAAAAACTTTACAAATGTTATTTCAAGAAAGGCGTATTGGTATTTCGTTTTAGCCACATAATTGCATTCTATACACGGCCATAGACGAATTTTGTGGATGGTTTCCAATAAATGATTGCATAAAATTCCTTGATTGATTGGTTGGTTGGAGTTTTACGCCCTTCCAACATTTGTTCAGTTGTACGACGGCGTTTACTGGGTAAGTTACCAGTACTACCTACTATAGTCTCCAAGGCAATTGGCCATGTTCCCTTGATGTCCATTTATGTAAATATTTCAGACACATAAGTAATCTTATGCATGTATGTATGTTTTGACATATGTAGACTTTAAAAATGGTATAATGGCTTTCCGTCCTAGGCAGTTATGAGTGGTGGGTTAGCTTAACGTGTAACTCGCTGGTGTCAGGATAAATTGACCAGTAGTACTGGCAAATGACCCTAGAAATATACCCAAGAATCGCCGTGATATAACAGAACACTTGTTGAAAATGGCATAAAACACTGACGAAACAAAAACTTTACAAATGTTATTTCAAGAAAGGCGTATTGGTATTTCGTTTTAGCCACATAATTGCATTCTATACACGGCCATAGACGAATTTTGTGGATGGTTTCCAATAAATGATTGCATAAAATTCCTTGATTGATTGGTTGGTTGGAGTTTTACGCCCTTCCAACATTTGTTCAGTTGTACGACGGCGTTTACTGGGTAAGTTACCAGTACTACTTTACACCAGTCAGTCAGTCGTAATACCGCAACCTTAAGCGCTAAAGAGGGCAGCCATTACTACCATTCTTTAAGTATGTGGTATGACCCGGCAGAGGATCGAACACACGAGCTCCCACACCCGGGGCGGAAGATCTACCACTACACCACGACCACAGAGGCAGTAGAATTTAATTAAATTGAAGTGATGTTTTTGTTTAAGAGCTAACGGTGCTATGAATCTGACAAGTTCCGTGATTAAAACCCTTTTTTCTGCATCTAGACTCCTTTAGAACGCATGTTGACTTTTGAAAACATTTTGACAAACGGTGAAAGTGCTCATAATGAACAATTTCTCCTTTTATCACAATGTTTTCATTACTATAATCTCAATCTCTATTACTCAATAATAACAATTTTAAATTTACTGATGTTCCATATTATTTCATAGAGTTGTGATGTGATGCATTGAGGGAAATGGTTAAGAAAATTCAATTTTTTCAATTTTTTTTTTCAATTCAATTTTATTCGGCAAATTCAGCATTTACACGCCTTTGGCCAATAATAATATTTAACAGTGAACAAATATGGCAAAAGAAACAGGAAAACATACAAAACATACAAACAATATTTACATACAGACAATTTGATAATACTGATATTTCATTTTATGATCATATGGTAGTTCTGTGGTATAATCCTAACTGACTGGTATATCATGTTGTTATAGCATTCTGTGATTTTTCATTACGAAGCTTAAATGCATCTCGTAAATACTTGGCAGTTCTAAATATAATTTTATTCTGATTAGAAGACAGTATATTGACAAAAAGTTGCACATTCGGCCATGGTAATTTTCCAAAATAATTAGTTCGTATAGAAGAATAAAAGGGACAGCAGAGTAAAAAATGATATTCTGATTCCACTTGATTACTATTACATACGCTACAAATACGGTTACATCTCTCAATACTAGAATATCTCCCCATTTCAATATTTAGTGTATGCGAACATAATCTAAGAAGGATAACAAATTGATATCGCTAGGAATGTAATAAATATGGTGATTGTTTGATCATATAATTATATAATTATAGACTGTTAAATCAATGAATATTCTTTTTGACATTGGACATTCTGAACAGTGTAGAGCTAGATCAGCCAGTGCATCCGCACAGTTCTAGTCTGTTTATCAAAATAGACATATACATATATAGGTCATTAATGTATTAAACAATTATATATTAAACTCTTTATATATACACATCAAAACTGATTTGGGTTATGTTAAATATCTTTCAAAACAAGTTGTCTTCTCACAATTCACTTATTGAACATTACGTTATGGACGAGAGAGGAAAGAAAGGTGTAGGGCATTAATTATAATAATATATGAATACCCGATTTACAACGCCGACTAACAACCATGGGTACAAATGCATCTAATTCACGAATATTGTGAACTCAATTCATGAAAATGTGCAACATTTGGCTTGTCTACCCAGTAAAGATGAAGCATAAACAATCAATAGTTAGATGTTGATTGTACTGGAAAGTGAAATTATTACTATAATTCTATCCCAGAATTATGATTATTATATTTCAAGACAAATTATTAAATAGTTTTAAAACTTTGACTAAACTATAATTTGAGGTTCAGCGCCTTTAAAGTTCTACTAGTGGTTCACGTAAAACACAGTGTACTCGTTTTATTTTATGTTTGTATTTTTCATATAATTATTGAATAGACGCATTTTAACGCATTTCCATCTGGGTCTAATTACACCAACCTTAATTAAAAGCATGTTTAATCATTTTTGTTTCCCTAATATTTTATAAAACATAAAATATATGAATGTATTAAGTAAATGACTAAGTTGACATGAATAGTCACCTTTCTGACTAACAAAACTCAAGTCTTGTTAAAGAAATGAAATATGTTGGCAAACAGTGTGGACGTAAAGTATCGACCCGGATCAACCTAAGCATGTCGCGCAGGCTAACCCGGACAGACTTTGTTCGCCTCATATGAATTTTCTTGTTTCAGGAATCATTACTCTATACCTCTATCCCCCTGAGACGGAATGTGTCGGCCCGGATTCGCCTGCACGGATTGCGCAGGCTGATCTGAATCGACACATTACGCAGAGTCAATATTTTTGGTTTTTCTCGTGGATTGGCCCATATATCCTTCTATCTAACGTACATACCTTTCCGACAGAGAGAATAATGTTCCGCGGAACACGTATCTCCATAATCACTTGCACGAGGAAACACTTGTGCTAAATTGCATACAATCCAAATTTTCAATTTACCAGAATATGTTTGCAAGTTTATATATCTTTGCAAGTCATGAGCGCAGTAGTGTTTTCATAGGCCAGGCTTTTAATCACCCCAGATGCCGTTTGAAGTTAGAGCCGTAATTCAATTTTAAGTACCAAAACTCTTTGATGTTTCGATTAGTTGTGGTATTTATGTAATAAACACGGAGAGTTCTAAAATGAGAAACAGAAAAAACAGGATACCGAAGCCTTTGATGTGAAAATTTATCTAATTTCTTATCTTTTTTATTTGGTCTTTGAGTTCTAAGACGGTATCGTATTCAGTCCCATTGATTGCTTTTTCTGGAACTCTTTGATCTCAATGTATTCATTTTTTTCGCATTTCTCTCGAAAATCTCAGATATGAAGACTTTCACAGACATCTTTGCATTATTTGCTTTGACTTAACCAGGTTCATAGGAGTTGTAGATGTTTGGTTCTTGTTATCTGAACATGTGAATGTTTTTTTACTTCATTTTATTCGTTTTGCACGTAAATGCATTTCCATTGTACATAAATATACAATATGGATTTAGACATCGAATTGAAATTAATGGATATAAACAAATCGTCCGGTAAGCTACTTTATATAATGTGATTTCATTTAACTCTTTCAGCGCCAAAGGCAATATTGAGCTTTTTGCAAACAATACAGATTCAGGTGAGGCAGCTCGTAACGAGCTGTCTCACCTGAAATCTGCATTGTTTGGCTGTAAGTTATGAAGATATTCCAAAAATCCTTTAACATGAAAATAGTTTTGTCCGAGTTTGAACATGGAAGAGTCTACTTTAAATAATTCGGCGCTGAAAGGGTTAACTAATCTAATCAATGATATACTCTGTTTATTTTCTAAAGGAGAAACTAATGTAAAATATCAACTCTAATATAGCACATTTCGCTCTCAGATGGGGATAAGTCATTCCAGGTTTCGTCAATGATTATTTACTAACAAAATAGGTCAGATAGGTAGCAAGGCCAGGTTACTCTGCTTATTGGATAAACAATAACATCTCTCAGCTGAACTTCGTGCTCGCAAATTCATGTCAAACTGTTTTATCTGTGCCTTGCAAACTTAGAACAACGGTAAGGCATTGGCGACCAGTGTAGCACAAGAGCAGCTGGTGCATTCATGCAGTCTGATCAAGCTCTGCACTGTTCGTGATTTAGTTTTAGAAAGATTCAAGAAACGTCTTCCACTCTTTCAGCGCCATATGGCTATATTAAGGATTTTGCAAACAATATAGATTCAGATGAGTCAGCTAGTAACGAGCTATTTCACCTTAAATCAGCATTGTTTTTGCATTTTAGTTATCAAAATATTCCGGAACTCTTATTTCATGAAAACTTGAGATGCTCGATTCTGAACATGGAAGAGTTTACTCTGAACAATTCGGCGCTGAAAGCGTTAACGCAATACCTATGTGTATACGTTTATCATGTATACGCAGGCAGGTTCTTTTTCAGAGCATGTTGTAATTACGTTCGGGTTAGTTTTGTTGGAGTATCGTTCACATGTTGAACACTTGTAGACGAAAACAGTTCGTCAACATGATGATCAGACAAGAGTAGTACACACCATTTTAAGTTTGAACTATTTCTCGCATGTAGACTCTTTCTGACGTTTCTGTTGCAAACATTTTTCGAAAATATTGAGGCAAAAGAGGATATTGCTCATCATGACCAATATTTCTCTTTGCAACAGCGTTTTTAAATTTATTTAGCAATTACACTTTCATTTTTAGAGGTTATAATATTCATAAATCGTGTAAGAAAGATATTTATAATGTAAGTAGCAGTCATAAATATTTACATAATTTTAATGCTGCTCTTTTGTTAAAACAAGACAGAAGATAGTGAGAAAAGGAAGGAGGGGTAACTTAAACTAAGGCTAGATAAAATATGCTACAGTATAGTGATTTAGAATCAAACCAGAGATTTACGAATGGTTTTTATTTCCTTTTGGTATTTAAGAAAATACTATTTCTTGTTCTACTTTATATATTTTGAAAAATATGCGTCTTGGCTGTTTAAACCGTTCCCAAATACAGACGCTTTCTGACGCCTCTGCAGCAGACAACATTTGAATTCATTGTGGCAAAAGGAGAAATTGCTCATAACGAGCAATTTCACCATTTGCCAAAATGATTTCACTACATTTTGTTACAATATTTTTACTCATAGAGAATTTCTATATTTTGCCAAGATATGTTCAAAGTCGTCTACTACAGGGTTGTGGGAAAAAGGGGGGGGGGGGGGGGGGGTGTAAACGTAGCATGTCTCAGGCGGACACGCAACATATGAGAAACTCGAATAAAAACAGAGTGACAGTAAAGTATATTAGTCCTTTGATTCCCTATGTATTTAAGATTATCGAAACTTCTCTTTGAGACTTCATTTTATGACATGACGTCATATTAAACAACATTAAAATCAACAGCAGTGGCGATTGAAAAAAAATAATACGCAAGTGTATAATAAATATCTGATAACGAATGAAAACAGTTTAAAACATTCTGGCAAAAGACTTTCTCATTTTGCCAGAATGTTCTTGTTTTAATAATTCGTCTATTAAAGATGCATACAATTAAGCTTTAGCTTAAGAAAATTAATACAAATAATCACTCCATATTTTTTAATCAAAATTACTACGTACATGTTCATGTATTACCATCATATCAATCTTTTCATTCAATTGTATTTATTAATTAACAGTCATTAATTAGATAAAATCTTTAATTTAATGTAACACAATCATGATTATTTTGTATAAGGCCTTAATGAAAAAGGTACCTCCCTACAACTTGCAAACGCATTTTGAAGAATCCGTGAAAACCTTGTGGCAAAAGCAGATATTATTCATAATCAACGATTTCTCCTTTTTGTTACAATGTTCAATAATTACAACTTCATTTATACAAGTTGTCTAGAGTTTTACCTACGAGTTTTCAAACTTGTCTGTCGCAAAGGTGTTGTATAATGTAAAGAGTAAAAATCCCTCGTCAGATTTCTCTTTTTCAATTATATCGACCTTTTGATGCTCGTTTGAGCAACTTGTGTAATATTGAATATGTATATGTCGAATATGTAAAAGAGTATATGAAATAAAGTAGAACTTTTGGAAATGAATTCAGTAAGTCGATTGCCAAGGGACAAACCCTTAACCATATGAGATGATGTGTCCACACCCGATAAAAGTCCATTAAGAAGACATTGAAATTGTTATCAGCATGTTTACTGCATATTTAGACCGGACAATTTCCTCGGGTCACAGCCGATACTAAACGGTTTGGGTAAACGAATAGCCGCACATCCTTATACAATGTACAACGGCTGAAAGACACACGTTTAAACCCTTTCCCGCATACAATACATTTTCAGCAGGCGACTTACAAAAAACATATAGTCAAAACAAAACGATTAGCTTATTTATAAATGAAACAAAAAAAAATAATAAAATTGAAAAAATGTGGCAAAAGGAGAAACTCATATCATGCGCAATTTATTCTTAATGTTAAAATGTGTTCAAGACTATTCGGCTGCAAACGCATCACAGTGCGTCTTTGAGTGGGAAAGGCAGACGACCCCGTTTTCACATATCCGATGTTAAATTGTTCCTATCAAAGTAATAACCACGCCATTCCGCTGTTTCGCTCTATTTCATTTATAAGCCATGTGGTAGTAGTTTATCAGTCAATGACAGAGGGGTGTATTTAAGGGTGTATTTTAGATCCACCTAATACTACACGCACTCGGGCGTGTGGTTGGTATAACACGTTTTTTTTTCAAAAAAAAAAATGTGTGTTAGGTTAATAACTCACTATACTAAAAGTACTTAAAATAGTTGTTCATTTTAACTTTACTAATCAAATACGATTTTAAGATGGAAATATAATATCAAAATGATGTTGTAATTTGATTGGTTGATTATTACAAACAGTTTTCTTAACAAGTCAGTATGCGTGTTATAGGCGCTCAAAATACGTTAGGCCAACATAAGTTAGCCCAAAACTCCGATCTTTCGTTGGGTTAGGTACATCTATATTATTCTATGCTGTTATTAGATTAACTCTCTACTTCTTTTAACCCTTTCCCTCATACGGCAATTCTGCAGCAGACGACTTTGAATGTATATTTTCAAAAAATGACAAATCTCTATAATTCAATGGATAGCCTGTGACTAAAAGTGGAAAACATTGTGGCAAAAGGAGAAAATGCACGTTTTGTGCAACTTCTTCTTTTGTCACTATGTTTTCAAAACGCCGTCTTCTACAGAGGCGTCAGAAAGCGTATATATGAGGGAAAGAGTTTTAATAATATACTGTTATGAAAAAGGTTTGTAAAACGTCGACATACTATTTCATACTTATTAGTGTAGTTACTTTTTTATTTCAAATGATGTTATTATTTGTACTATTATCATTTTCATTGTTATTGTTATCATTCTGCTTATTATTTATAATTATTAATTTAAGTTATATTAACATGATTATTGATATTATTATTATTAGTAGTAGTAGTAGTAGTAGTAGTAGTAGTAGTAGTAGTAGTAGTAGTAGTAGTAGTAGTAGTAGTAGTAGTAGAAGTAGTAGTAGTAGTAGTAGTAGTAGTAGTAGTAGTAGTATTTAGTTAATTATGTGTCTATCATACTGTATAGATATATTAGTTACTGTTGTCTAAGCCATATTCTTCCACTTTGTAAATGGTTATAGAAAATTGTGTCGATATTTACCAAAAGAGGATTGATTGATTGATTATTATTATTATTATTATTTTCATTATTATTATTAGTAGTAGTAGTAGAAGTATTAATATTATTAATATTCTAATTATTATTATTATTATTTGTATTATTTGCAAGTATTATTATCAGTGGGTTTTACTTTTATTATAACAATTATCACATTTATTATTTTCATTTATGAACGGTAATTATTTCATATTACGAAGAACCTTACAATGCAATAAAAACAAGTTCACAGTTATTTGATTTACATGTTTATGCATATACATCATACGACTTTTGATAACACTATGAAAACAGGTTTAGAGGGAAGAGCAATTTCTCGTTTTGACAAAGCATTTTCAACACTGTTCTCGCATTCTAAGATTTCGATATTTTTGCATTTATGTTTCCAAAGTCATCTGCTGCAGATTATATGTGGGATAGATTAAAAAAACGAAATGTTAACAACTTTCAGAAAATATAGAAAATGAAGTTCATGCGTAAAGTAAAACTAAATGCTTATTTATTTCGGTACAAGAAAGAAATATAGTAAAATATAAAAAAAAAAAAAAAGTTTAAAACCAATGAGGTCACTTTTTATTTTTTACTATATATGTAAAACACAAACCCTTATTCCGCTGCAAAGCGACTTTAAACACAAGTTGCGTTATGACACGATTTTAAACCACTAATGACAATGTAGACCAAGATCGGCATACACGCTCGTACAGCCTAATGTCGATCTACATTAGTCTCTACTCATTTATCAATATTTACTAAAGACTATTCCAAAAACATGTCGGAATTCAAAAAAATAAAAAAATGATGGGTTATTATTACGGTAGCAAGAATTCGACGGGATAACGATTTACAAACAGAGATATAAAAAGTTAGTGTAATCAGTAAGTGTAAAAAGTTAGTGTAAATATTTAGTGTAAACAGTTAGTGTAAACGGTTAGTTTGTGTAAACAGTTAGTGTAAACAGTTATTGTAAACAGTTAGCGTAAAACGTTTAGTGTACAATTACCTCGCCTGAGAATCCTGGAGAAGGATTTCCTAGCCGTCGTACAGTTCCAGCGTCTGTCCCTAAACTGGTACTGGCACTCGGCGATCGCTAGCTTGGCCCCGTTCACCACCTCGTCCACTATCTCCCTCTCACGGCGGCATATTGCTCTGCGGTAGAAAATGTAAGAACTGCGTCTAGCGATAAGAGCTCGTAAAGCTTTTTTCCGTAACAGGGATCATCAACGATGCAGACGACCTTTTTGAAAACAGTGTGGCGAAAAAGGAGAAATTGCTCATGATGAGCAATTTCTCCTTTTTGCCCCACAGTTTTCAACTTGACTCAATACTTTATTATTTTATGTGTATAAAATTTCAATATGTTTGACTTTATGTTTTCAAAGTTGTCTGTTAAAGAATGGCTGTTAAACCCGTAGGGCTATAATTCTAGCTTTTTGTCAACAATCTCATTAAAAGCAAACCTTAACTTCGATGCAGTAGCAAACGTACGAATAGATCTGATGGCTGTCTTTTAACAAATCGTCTTTTGATTGATCTTTGCTTAAGCCAATCAAATTGACGCCTATAAAATCGTTATGTATCACCTGGGGGAGATAACTTAAATAAATAAACGAGATAGAGAAGTGGTGATTGTCGGGTGTTCCGATGGTAGAGACTATTTCCAAAAATGTTTACGGTCAATTAAAGACGACCTTTTATGCTGTGTCGTCAGATGAAATTTTGCACAGCGAAGAAGTTTGGTCTGAAATCAATGAGATTGCATTACACATAAAACAAATTGAAACCCGTAGAATCGTTTTCAGTAGGTATAAACATAACTCTTCTACACTAGGGGCAATACATAAAACACAGAACTACACTATTGATCTCCCCTGTCGGTCATTAAAATAAGAATATTTTTTATAAATACAGTGGAACCTGTGTATAAAGACCAACCATGAAAACATAGTATTCTGGTATTTTTTCACAGATGGTCTTAAATCGCAGGGTCGTTTATGCAACAAGTGAGTACTTGGGGTTATATAAGTGTGGTCGCTATAGACAAGGAATCGCAATTCCAATGTGGTCTTTAGCACAGGTTTGACCGTGTGTTGAAAAGATGAAGACCAAATAAACTATCATTAACCACCTACATATACAAACAATAATTAAACCAGGAAGCGGGTATGATCAGCAGAAACAAAATCTGTAACGAAATATGAATGTCTATGTTAAAGCGACCGGTGTCTTTCAGCACAGTCTGATATAACTCTGCAACGTAAGCCAATGAGTCATAAATGTTTCTCTTTCAGCGCCAAAGGCAATATAAAGGTTTTTTGCAAACAATGCAGATTCAGGTGAGTCAGCTCGTAACGAGCTGTCTCACCTGAAATCAGCATTGTTTGCCTTTTAGTTACCAAATTAGTCCAAAACTTTCATACATTGAGAAATGGACACACCCGATTTTGAACATGGAAGAGTCTACTTTAAACAATTCGGCGCTGAAAGAGTTAAGCAATTATCCTCTTGGAATCGCAGACAGGTCCTTATCAACACGTGTACTTCGTACGATGATGTTGTTTTTCACAGAACACCGCTCATATGTTCGATGGTGTAGTGGTAGGGCGCCCGACTCGAGTGCGGGAGGTTCGATCCTCGTCCGGATCGATCCAAAGATTTTAAACAGGGTAGTAATGGCTGCTCTCCTTGATGCCGCGGGTTGCGGGGTTAGCATAACGACTTACCGGCTGGTGTCAGGATACATTGACCAGTAGTACAAGTTACTTACCCATGTAACGCCGTGATATAAATGAATAATTATTGAAAGCGGCATAAAACCCCAAACCATCAATCATAAATTCGTATACTGCGTACTACATTCATTACCGCACGATGCATGTACATTGTAGTAGGATAGAGTAACCCACTACAATGGTGAATTAAAACTAGCTTACCTTTGTCGTCCAGATAACTTTCCTGTTTTTCTACAAATCTTGTTAGGTTCCATCACCAGTGGACTACCAACGGCCCTAAATTAAAAAAAAAACATGGACATGATTAACATTTGACATAATACCAGTATTGAATACTGATGATGATAACGTTCCTTTATAATAAATGATCGAATTGTCAATTTTCATAATATCCTCAGGATATATTAGTGGCATAACTGTTAGTGAAAATAGCGATTATAGATTGATATACAAATGATGATGATGGAAACTTACGATGATGATGAGAATGATGGCGACGATGATGACTATGGTGATAATGACTGGCAACGATCCTTAATGAAAATTAAATGAATAAACGTCTGTCTGTCATAAAAGTTCACTAAATATGCTTGCAACCAGTATTTCAAATAAGTGCAGATACAGAAAATACGAATGACTGTAAGTTCAACGTGATACGATTGGTGCTTCCGACGATAAACTCCACTATCATATCAAGTTCGCCGACATAGAAATCAGTACATCTATAAGACATGAGCTAAATAGCATATCTAGGAGAGATCAGTTGATATGTAACATGCACATTCGATGTAAAAATGATTGATTCTACAGGGAAACACGTTGGGTTTTTATTTCTTAATGTCTATGTAATATTACTTTTCGATGTACGAAGGCATAATTCTACAGGGAAAAGCATCGGGGTTTTATTTCTTAATGGCTATGTAATATTACTTTTCGATGTAAGAAGGCATAATTCTACAGGGAAAAGCGTCGGTTTCTTTTAACAATTATAATTTCTTTTATATGTTATTAACAAGTATAATGTTCATATGTTATTAAATAATCAATCTTCTTTGACCTAATTAGATACTTTGCATCTATATTGGGCAAACTGGATAAATTATAATTAGCAAACATGAATGACAATATATTAATACAATTTGGAAATAAAATTACTATTTGGAAAATCACTGCTTGGACTACATTCTACTCGTTTTTGCAAGAAGCTTTATATGGGTATATAGCATTATAAATATAACCTCCGAGAAAGGTTTAACCCTTTCCCCATACGACAATTCTGCAGCAGACGACTTCGAAGGTATTTTGTCAAAACATAGAAAATCTCCATAATTGAATGGATAACATATGACTAAAAGTGGAAAACATAATGGCAAAAGGAGAAATTGCACGTTCTGTGCAATTTCTTCTTTTGTTACTATGTTTTCAAAAATCCGTCTGCTGCTGAGGCGTCAGAAAGCGTCTATATGAGGGAAAGGGTTAAGCTGGCTTTTGTGAACAGTATAGATCCAGATCATCCGAAGCATCTGCACAGTCTGATCAAAATATGCAATGTTCACATACTTCTAATACAAGTTTTAAAAGAAATCTTATGTTAACTAGTGTAAATTAAATTACGGTAAGACTGAGCAGATTTTTTACAGGCTGATCTAAATCAACACTGTTCATAAATGCCAACTTGTACATTTACTAATGCATTGGCTAATATATGCAATACTGTACGACATACAAACCGACTATAAAGCCTATGATTAGTCTGTACACCGATGAAATAACAACCCAACTCGGCGGACGCGACGCAATTATAAGGTCGGATACTGAACCTTGTTTAATTTGAAAACCAAACAAACAGAATAAATAAATAAATAAAATAACCACACACACAGACACACAGACACACACACACACACACACACACCACATAGCCTTTAAATATAGACTGTTTGAAATCTGTCACAATGCTTGGGTCTTTACGGCTTGATCTAAGGCAGCACGTGCAATGCCATCGATGTTCTATGACGCGTCGAAAAGGCGGTTTGAATTTCCCTTTGAAGTTTAATATCAATTATGATTTCACATATTGGTTAACACTTATACTTAGACTGATTTTTTGGTCTCATTTGATGATATTAAACCAAATAAATGGAGAAGGAATGAATTTAACCTGCTTTTTCAAACGTTATAAACATTTTATCTTTACATTCGAATGGTTATATCACAACATTAAGATTTATTAGATAGTCATCGATCGTTTCTTTTAATCAACATTTAACTACTAGATTCTGTACAAATAACACTCGTCTTGGGTTTCCCTTGGGTATGCTGTATCTGCAATATTTGTCCATTTCTATCTCTCCGATAATAGCTCGTTTGTCTCTGTCTCTATATATGTCTCTCTCTCTCTCTCTCTCAGTCTCTGTGTGTGCCTCTGTCTGTTTGTTTGTATGTCTCTGTGTGCGTCCCTCTCTCTCGTTCTCTATTCTCCCCCTCTCTCTCTCTATCTATCTCCCTCTCTCTCTATATCTCTCTCTCTGGCTTTCTCTGTCTCTCTATCTATGTCTCTCGCTCTCTGTGTATATCTCTCTGTATGTCTCTCTCTCTCTCTCTCTCTCTCTCTCTCTCTCTCTCTCTCTCTCTCTCTCTCTCTCT